>JASAUF010000343.1:1200000-1760000 GCA_030180095.1 Magnolia changhungtana | reverse complement strand
CTTGTCACCAGGTTGGTACTCTCTCCTTTCACTCTCCCCAGAGGAGCTGCTTGTATCTTCATCCCTCACTTGCCTGTGTTGCCTTGGAGTGTCATCTTCATCTTTGTTGCCAATGGTTCGGATAAGCATGATGACAGCCACCACAAAGACAATAAGATAAACAGTTCTGATGCTGATGAGTGAGTTGATGTAGCCAATCAGTGAGGGCCCACTGAATCTCTTTTGAATTGTCCTTCCTTCCCTATATCCTTCAAGGAATTGACTTATTTGAGACCGTTGATCCTCCTCATCAAGACTTTCCAAGCCTATGACCTTTCGAACAAACAATCCCAGTCAGATTCCAACATTTAGTTTTGGGCAGAGAGGTTTAATTCACCTTCAAGCTTTTATATTGAGGACGTTTGTCTTTTTTTTTTTTTTTTATTGTGTAGGGGGATATATTCCACAGCAAAGAAAAGAAAAGAAAAAATGCTGTTATGAAGAACCATATGCATAGGTGGAGATGCGGCCTTCAAGAGATTGAAGAGGTGAATGCCACACAAGTGCCAACATGGAATACATGTGAGATGGACCATTTATCAGGCAGTCTGACAGTGAACATTGCCATGCCCAAAATGTCAGGCTGGTCCAGTAATCATGTGGGCCAAACATGCATGTTGAATACAGACCTTTAGCTATTTCTTTCTAACCATCCACATTCAGCATAAACACATGCCCACCTGATGAGATCTGCCTACTTTTATGGAACAGATCCTGTTCATGATATAACTGACTAGCCAGATGCAAACATGTGCAGGTAGGCATGTCTCTGACAATTTTCCTGTTCAGTTTCACCCCCCCCCCCCCTGTTGGTATCATAGAAATATCTGCAACATCAAGTTGACACAAAGTCAATTAAAAGATGCTGAGTTGTCACCACAACCTGTTTCGACATACTTCACTATGTTTCTCACGGAAGGGAGTTTTTAGATATTTTAATTCACAGGTGGGGATACCATAGTAGCAGTAAATTTGCTGCTGCGAAGAGTACCATTCTTACAAGGCCTGTGCATGCAGGAGAGTAGAAAGATGATGCACGCATGGAGCAGAAAGTACAGGCTATCCTTGAATAAAATTTCAAACTGCATGCATTTCAAGAGCATAAAAGAAAATAAACCATTACAAGAATGTAGCTACATGTTACATTCACTATGGGTCCTTAATCATGCCTTAGTGGTAGGCTCACAGGAGGTTTAACACAAGGCCATGGGTTCGAGTACCCATTGTGGTGAAAATCCATTGGTGTGAGTGCGTGGGTGTGTGGGGGGGTGTGAGTGCGTGTTAAAAAAAAAAAAGTTACGTTCACTATATTGATAAACATTTATCATAGTCCATGAAAAACCCGAATCTGCTCAACAATAATAGATTGACAATGCATTTGAGGGAACTTACGATTATCTAATAGGTAAATAAGATGAGGGAAAGTCAACTAAGATAGTTTGGCCATGTGCAACGGAGACTAAGAGTTATGCCAGTTAGGAGTGAGTGGGTTCAAGTTGAAGGCTCTAGAAGGCAAAGGTAAGGCTCAAAAGGACATGGGGGGATGTAGTAAGAAGAGACTTGACCTATGGTTTAACAGAGGATATGGTCCTTGATAAAGTGGAGTGGTAGAACAAGCTTTGTTTAGCCAACCCCAATTACTCGGGATAACACTTAGATGATGATGATTGATTGATTGATAGATTGACAACCAACTAAATAGAAGTACGAATATCATGAAATTGCGGTCTTAGTTCAATTAATGCTATGCTAGGAGCTAGAAGATATGACTAAGTCCTAGAGGGGGGATGAATAAGACCTTTTTAAATTTTCAATTTAAAGCTCAATAAGCCACCAACAGAAATTCTGAACTAATAGACTTAATCAAGGTATACCAACATCCATAAGTCTATAGAACAAGATAGTGACATCCATGTAAGCAATGATACAAACACATAAGCTTCATTTTAACTAAGCATTCATAAGGATTCAACCCATAAGCACAAGCATAGATAAAATAGTATTCAACTCATTGCACACAATGTATAGCGGTTCGACTACAAACCACTCCACTTCCGGCTAACACACTTAAACTCGAGTGTATTGGATTTCACCATCTCTTATGGTTTTAAAATAGATTCACCATCACATCCTACACAAGGATCTACATGTATACACTTGTTAATGGCCTACACAAGGTCTTGCAGAGTTTGGATCTCAAACTCCTCACTAGTCCTACACAAGAACTAGCAATGTTCACTCCTGCCGGAGGCTCCCACAGAGACTTACAATGCGAGTTTGGGTTTCAAACTTTGAACCCAAATCTCCACAAGAAATTGGGTCAAGATATGGACTCCAATACTAAGACTTCCCTAGCTGGATGAGCTCATTGATAGCACGATGATGAGATGCCTCTTCATGCACGAACCGGCTCCTTTAAGCTCCCACGATTGATACCTTGCTTGAATCTTCCAATGTAATGCCGAGGTTAGGGAGAAGGGTAGGTGAATCTCTCTACAAGTTAGGAATTTGTAGGATCTAGGGTAGGATTCGACTAAGCCAGCATTCAATGGCCATTAGGCAAAGGATTTACCTATTTCAATCAGGTTAGGCCATTAATGCTTGAGTTCATGATTCAATCCAAGCTTTGAATGCTCATAAATGTTCTTAAATAACAAGTATTGAAGAATGAACTCAATGAGATTTGAGCTAAGGAGGATAGATTTGAAGAGGAAAACAACAAGCCAAAGCTCTATTGGATTCTCATCAAAATGCCCAAATGCCCTAGCCAAAGGATAAATAGATTGATGAAAATGGGCAAAAAATAGCTAGAATCGATCGATCGAATGATGGCTTCGATCGATCGAACTAATTCAACTTTAAGTCACAAACCCGTTGGACAGATTTTGGCACTTTCGATCAATCAAACATGGTCCCTAGATCGATCGAGGTAATTTGAAAATAGGTAGTAAAGTCCTTGGACTGTTTTTACCATTTTCGATCGATCGGGCCAGGGGGACATTGATCGATTGATGACCCCTCGATACGATCGAGGATCGATCGAGTTTAAGCTTTTCTATGAATTTTCAGTTTTCAAACTTTTTCTCTGTTTTGTGCCAAGTCAAAGCAGACCATTTGGACTTCTCCTCCCGGCTAAGGTAGCTTGGGATATTCCTATTAAGGTGGGACCTTCTAGAGGACTAAGTTTTGGGTTTAATAAGGTTTATAGGGTATACAAGGTTGAGGTTTACCAAGGCATTAATTCATATACGTGAGTCTTCAAGCCTTGATCGTTGCCGGTCTTCGAGTCTTCAAGTCTTCAACAACCATAGGGGCTCATCAGACTCAACGACATACTACTCATGCCAATTGACAAACTTTTGTAGTTACATATCACACATAGTGCAATAACAAAAACTTATTCAAATAATTGTGCAGAAAAAGATCTTAAATTTTGAGCATGTAATGTAAGAGAAAGTGTAGTAGAGATTGTTGATTCTTTTGCTCTGCATAGATTTTTCCAAGGAACTGTTCCAATGTGATTTTTTTAAAATAATAATAATAATAAAATAAAAAAATTTTAAAAAATAAAAATAAATAAAAATAACAGAGAAATTGCTCCGGATTTCTTTTAAAGAAAAAGATATTTAATGGGTGAATAATAACCCTCACATTAGCTTCCTTTTTGCCATAAATTACGGGGAACTTGGAAGGGATTTCAGTTTTGCTTTTGGAATTTTGGATTTAGAGGTCAAATGCGGCAATCCTATAAACAGTCCAAGAAGGATCATCACATGGCCACCCATCCAAATGATGGAAGCTAAATACTATTTCAGAGGGGAGTCTCAGCCAGGGTTAGCTGGACATGTGGCAAGGTGCAAAAGTTTAAGTTTCCTAAAGTATCCAGTATCAGCATGAGAAATTTCCAAAATCTGGTCACAAATCACTACTATCTCAATGAATAAATGAAGGGTTTTGCTAATGTCCCCAAAGCTTTTAAATAAAACGTAGGATGCCCAACCACAGATCTGATTTGTTCATTCATTCATATACAACTAGGAGCAAGCCAGGGTTCAAAAATCACAACTAGATGATCCTAAAAATGAAATATCTCAAGTCTTTCTCCGAGGAAGAAGCGAAACATAATCAACTTGAATTCGGGACAGCTATTCGAAATCTTAGTGAAACACTTGATTTGTTATCTCATGTCTGCTTTTCGTGAAAAAAGACCAATTGAAGTGGAGGGTTTCTTCAAACAACAAGGAGCTGAGGCAACTATTCAATCAAATGATATTGAGCATGTTTCCCATCTCTTCTCGAGAAACAAGTGGGGTATTTCTTTGCAAAATTGTGCTCAATTTAATATGTGGCAATTCCGCCAAGATCTCTTCGTTAGTTGGGGGAAGAATCAGCACGAATCAGATTTTTTGAGGAACGTATCGAGCGTGATCGTAAAAATGAAATATCTTATCAATAGCGTGAAAAATAGACAATAGAGATTGAGCAGAGAAACAAAATAGGTCCAATCATCATCCTGAAACATTTGGTACTATAGCAGGCACTGTAGCATGTGAAAGAAGAGAAGAAAATGAGGAGAAAAGAAGAGGAAAGCCCTTCATAAGTTAGACCTCCCCCTCTCCCTTTTTATAATTAAACAAATCCAATATGAATTATATTATTCGAGTAACAAAAGCAAAAATACCAACATATCCTGATTAACATAAACAAAAGATAATAAGAGAATACGAGCTAGGTGGGCCTATGTGGGCCAAATCCACTTCCATTAACACTCCCTCTCAAGCTGGAGCATAGATGTTGTCGATGCCAAACTAGGAGAACATGCATGATGACTGAATATGACCAAGAGCCTTGGTGAATACACTAGCAAGTTGATCCTAAGATCAGATATATGATCAGATATATGGTGTAAGGATTTCACCGATGGAGACCTTCCCATGTATAAAGTGGCAATCAACTTCATTATGTTTAGTTCTCTCATGATAGACTGGATTGATTGCAATATGAGATACTGCTTGATTATCACAAACCAGTCGCATAAGTAGATTCACTGCAAACCCAATCTCCTGTAACAATTTCATGATCAACATTGACTCACACGTAGTATGACCCATTGCTCTATACTTTGCTTCTGCGCTTGATCGGACCACAAAACTCTACTTTTTAGTCTTCCAAGTAACTAGAATTTCCCCTACAAACATGCAATATCCAGTATCTTTATGATTCGAAGATGATTGTTCCATTTGTATAGAATTCCCTAACATTGTGCTTCTTTAAGATACAACAAAATTCAAATAACTGCATCCATGTGAGTGTAACGTCTCGGAAAAATCCGTGCAAAGACCCGAGTACCACCTCAGGCAGAAATCACTTGGGACCAAATCCTTTAGAAATTAGGTGAGAATTAACTAGTGTTAAACTAGATTACCTATGAAATTAGCACTAATCACTTTAAATACGAACTGCAAGACCCAAAACTTGTAGAATCATTAATGCTACATTACCCTGAAATCTAGGATCAATCTCTAAACCCGTTTGCTCTCGGGATCACCTTGAAACTTCGTATAGGACCTGGACCGCATGTCGAAAGTTCAATCACCGCGAAACTATACGGATATAACCGCCTTACTGGGCTTGACAACCATCTCGGAAATCAAATCCAGATAATACCCAGAAATGCACAACTTGAGCCCGGAGCGAAGCGTGTGAGAAACGCGAATATCTTTAGAAATTGAACTCAGATTTAAGTGATTTGGGCAGTTCGCTTGCGGGCTAAATTTAAGCTTTCAGACCGTCAGAAGTTGACCCAAATACACCCTCGGATCAGGGAAATTTTCCAGCACAGGTCCGTGTACTTGTGGCCCAGATCTAGTGGCGATGACCGTTGAACTGAAACTGTTCTGCCACGGTCGATCGATAAATCCGATCGGACCGAAAACCTAACTACACTTAGATCCAACGTCAGGAAGCTTAAGTCCGACCGCATACAGAAAAGGGGCCTCCAGAACCGAAACAGTCAGGTTTTGGCTATAACCTAAGTATATCATGGCCCTGGGGCCATTGAGGTCGATTTTGAGCCTATATAAGGACCTTAAACCCTCTCTCTCCCTTCACATACGAATTTCTAAACCCTAGAGAGAGAAGAGAGAAGAAAGAGAAGGAAAGTGAATGAAAGTGAGAGGTAGAGTTAGGGTTTGTTCTCGAGATTTAATCCCGCCGTTCTAGGTGCTTAGCTACCACTACCGTATCGCTATTCCGGCAATTCTGATTCCGTTTTCGGGTAAGAAATCCTAACCCTAATCTGTTTTAGGGATTCAGATAGTGTATGTGATGAAATAGGTAACCTATTTCATCCTATAGGTTGCTGTTGTGTCGTAGACGAAGGTGGAGTGTTCAAACTGAATCCATTACGAGTTTACCGGCGAAAGGTGTGGACTATAAACGTATAGGTTATGGTTTTCAAGGCTTTCAATGTCAGTTAATGATTTATAACCGACTGGGTTGCCGTTTCACATGTTAGATACGATGTTTTCCTCGCTTTACGGTTATATATGAACTATGTTGAATATAAGTTATTCCATGTGTAGGTTGAAATGACTGGATATATCGGGAATTTGGTTTTGTGCTTGCCATGATTATTCACCGTGAACATGTGATTGTTGAATATGTGACAACTCCTTATGAAAAGATTTTCCCTAATATAGCTTATAACTGAGTTGTATCGTGTAGGCTGAAATGTGTAGTCTAAGTGTTTATAGAAATGATTGAATGAGTATGGAATTTGAATCCCTACTTGCCATGATTATCCGTCGTGGATATATGCGTGTTGTATTCGTGACAACTCCTTAGTGAAAGGATTTGCCCTAATACATGTTGTGATCAACATACGTCATGTATGTTGATGTGTGTAGTCTAAGTGTTTGTGAAAATGTCTGGATGAGTCAATATTTAGTAAAGTGTATGTTATATAGGTGTTGAGGTGAGATTCTCAACTACCTTAGCTATGTGTATATATCCTTTCATGTACCTTAGATTAAATTTGTGTGATTTAACATGAAATGCATTTGTGCAAATTATGTTTACCTTGTATTTTGTAAAATGTTCAATTAGTCATGTTACTTGAATTAATTGTTTAACTTTGATATGCCTACCACATGTGTTATCCTGTTATATTTACATGCGTTTGGGACTACTACGTAGTCCAGGCTATCGGTAACGGTTCCCGAACGAGTGGCTGGGTTAGCTTCGCCACAACAGATTTGTTCGAGAAATCCGAATCGTACGGAGTTTATTAACAGTGGTTAGGCCACGCGGAGTGCTTACGCGCTCTATGTCGATCAATTCAACGTACGCTCGTACCAATTGAGCTTGTCAAGTAACCCGATTCGCCTATTGTGTGTTTACCATGTGTGGACGCAACTACTTGAATCTAGGGTACCAAACTCACCAGTGAAAAGCCCATTTAACCTTGGTACCTCGATCTGCTAAGACTCATGAGCCGGACATGGTGGTATGGGACACCATGGTCGAGCTGTCGGCCTATGCCGGGGTGACGAGCCCACCCATAGTGACCAGTGAGCAACCTAAGCTCGTGAGCCGAATATGGTGGTATGGGACACTATTCGAGCTGTCGGCTTACGACTAGGTGACGAGCCATTCGTAGTGACCTCGAGCATACTCTAAGTCTGCGCTGAGGTGACGAGCCTTTCTGTAGCAACTTGAGTATAAGCATGCCTGCACTGATGGTGACGAGCCTCTTTGTAGCGACCTGGAATCGCAACATCGTATGAGACTAGCTAGGACTGATGACCCTAGAATGGATCATTGTTTGGAAAATAATACAAGGGAGATACCTTAGCTTCCCAAAACTACTGTATGAATAAATTTAATTAAGTATTGCTAACGTGAGCATGCACTGCATTGCATGTGCTTTGGCGAGGAAGAGCACTTTCGGGTGGTTGTCATGCGCGCCATAAGATGAAGACGCTGAGTGAGTGCAGGCGAGGGCATGCATCATTATCGCATATCATTTTTGCATTAACAAGAGTATCTAGGACATGTTTGTTGTACTGCTTTATCATTACTGCTTGACTGAATTGATAGCATGTTAACCATTGCCTTATAGTTCCACTGAGTTGATCACTCACTCCCACGTTCTGGGACGATGCTTTAAACACCAACCAGACTCTGTCTTAGCTGCAGGTGATGGCGATGCCTATGAGGCGGAGCCAGACTTCGAGGATGACGAGGAGGCGTTCTCCTACATCAGTTGTCAGGCGGTTTCATGTGAACCGTGTCCTGATCGACGGGGATTACCGGGATTTCAGAAATACAACTAGTTGAACATTATACTGTACCATTTTGTGAATTTTGGAACTATACGTGTAATCATTTAACCTGGTAATCTGATCATACTCTGGGGACTTACCACCATTTATATGCTTTATATATGTATCACAGTCTTCTGCTTGCATAATTTAATTGTCTCTGGAGTATGATATAGTGTTTTGGTATAATCTCACTCATGTTTAACGCACTAACACGGACAACATTTAATCATCATTATCTATGTTGCATAAGTGATGCGTTGGAACTCGAGAGTGGAGCTTACGCTCGACCCCCGATTTTCAGGGCGTTACAGTGAGGTACTCTTAAAAAAAATTTATTAAAAAAAAAAAAAAAAAAAAAAAAAAAAACTCATAAATTGGCTCAGCACACTCACAGCATAAGATATGTCTAATCTAGTAATGGTTAAAAAGATTAGTTTACCCACTAGTTTTTTAATCTCCCTGCATCTTCGAATGCATCTCTTTGATCACCAACAAGTTAGTGATTCAAATCCTTAGGCGTATCAACCAACTTAGTACCATGAAGGCCATCTCTATGAGCAAATCCAGAATGTTTTTCCATTAAGACATTAATTCCTTCCTTTAAATTGGCCACTTCTATACCAAGAAAATATTGAAGAGAACCGAAATCTTTTGTGAGAAAATGCCTCTGAAGATACTTCTTAAGTTCCTCAATTCCCTTACAGTCACTTCTTGTAACGGCAACATCATCAACATATACTACTAACACAATAAGACCTTAGGAGCCTTTCCTTACAAAGACGGAATGATCGGCATGGCATGACTTCAAACAAACCCATAGTTTAGCACAATTTTAATAAATTTATCAAATTATATACGTAGTGATTGTTTTAGCTCATAAATCGCCTTCTTCAATTTAAACACTTTGATCGGCTCCTCCTAAGTAACAAATTCAAGCGATTGGTCCATATAGACCTCCTCTGTGAGATCACCATGAAGAAAGACATTTTTTTTTTTACATCCAATTGGAAGAGGGGCCAGCCATGGTTAACTGTCAGGGAAAGAATAACATGAATGGTATTCATCTTGGTAATGGGAGATTTCAATATAATCAATACCAAGGGTATGAGTGTATCCCTTGGCAATCAAGCAGGCCTGCAAATGTTCAATTGCCCCATTAGGATGAAACTTAATATCGTACACTCATGGAAAACAAACAGCAAGTTTTCTTTAAGTTAGACTAGTGAGCTCCCAAGGGTTATTTTGATAAAGAACAACCATTTCCTCTTCCATTGCATGCTTCCACTCCTTATGTAGCAATTCTTCCTAGCACGACTTGGGAATAGAATGAGAGGACAAGGATACAAATTTACAAAAAGTGGGAGACAAGCATTGGAAGGAGATGTATTTGTCACTAGGATGATCAATACAAGCACGCTTACCTTTCCTTAAAGCAATAGGAACATCTAACGTATCTAGACCATTGGTCTCGAAAGATGATATGATTGATAGCACACCATGGTTGGTCATACCATTTGTGCATTTTCATCGTGAGTAGACTTGCAGCGGAGGCATAACGCAAATGGTAGAATCAACAAAGGGAGGAGATTAGATTATATCATCTTCAATTAGAATAGGTATAGGCACAACTTCCACATCAAGAAATATATTGTCTTTGAGAAGAACGGAGTGGACTCGAAAAATGTAGTGTTTGCACATACATATTGTCTTTACAGAGAACGACTGTAAAAACGATAACCTTTGTGTCCTGTAGTACCCAAGAAAAAAGTCATTTAATGGCTCTAGGATCCAATTTATCATGGTCTACTGCCAACTAATGAACATAACATATACATCTAAAAACTTCGGGGGTAGAGAAAACAATGGAGTATTTGGAAGCAAAATTTGATGCGGTGATTGACCCATTAAAATAATAATACAACCATCATATTCATGTCTTCCACCAATCTTCTTCTCTATCTTTAAATCCTGAAAAACACAATGCAAGGGATAGAAGGTCATAAAGAAGTTGAGAGATTTTGTGAGTTTGCTAACAGCCAGGAGACTCAAGGGAAATTTAGGAACAAGAATGACAAATGATAACGAAACGGAAGAACTAGGGCGGACAATACTAATTCCATATACTCTAGATTGAGTACCAAGTGCCAGAGTGACAGACGAACCCATTAATGGTGTATTAATGAAGACACACTGGACTCACCTATCACATGGTTAGATGCATTGGAGTCAATGACTCATCGAATAGGGAACTTGGAACCTAAAGAGGCCATACCTCAGGTCACAAAGGTAGTTGTAAAGGAGGAAGTAGTTCTAGAAGTAGCAAAAGTAGGCTGATTCTACAGATTTTTCAGCAATTTGGCTTGAGTGAGTGTAATTGTCTCATGACTGTTGAGTTATAGACGTAGAATTAGCCGAAGAAGCCCCATTGTTCTCCAACATAAGATGCCTTATTAGCCCATTTCAGTTTCCCATGAAGATCTCATAATTTTTCAACAAAGTGATTTGTCGTCCACAATGCGTGCACTTTCTAGGTCAACGATCTCTACCATGACATCCTCCAACTTCACCACAACCACCTTAATTACCTCTACCATTGTGACCATCGCCGCAGCCTCAGCCAGTAAAGGATGCTAAAGCAGAGTTGTCATTGGCCCCTCTTGAAGAGTTAAGAGATACATGTTGAAGGCGAATATATACCTCATTCAGAGATGGCACATCCTTGCCACCCAAGATCTATGCACGAATTAGTTCATACTGATGTTTCAAACCAAATAAGAAGTTAGCTATATGAAACTTCTCTCTTTATTGACGTAGCTTCTCCAAATCAATGGTAAGGGATTAATACACATTCAGCTCCTCCCACATTCCTTTAAGTTTGCAATAATAGTCAATTAGCATTTTGACGCCTTGTTGGAGCTTAAATATTTCTTCATATAACTGATAAGTACAGAAGATATTTTGGTTAGATGTAAACATCTCTTGTAATGCATCCCACACTTACAATATCCAAAAAAATTATGTTACCCTGATGGATGATTCCATTCTATTCCACGACCATGTCATAATTTGAGCATTCTCCTTAATCTATTGTTCATATGTACTAGAACTCTCATTGGGTTTCTTCACAATCAAGTATTTCAAATTTCCCTTTGTCATTAAAAATACTTGAATAGACTTAGACCATTGATGATAATTTGTTTTATTCAATTTAATAAAGGTTATTTGGACCTCTAAAAAATCAGATGGCTTTATGAATCCAGTTCTCAAATCACTTCTCACTTCTATCTGGGAACAAGGGACTAGAATATATACCATAAGCTTATACGAACATGGGCTGACCTTTCGCGACCAACGAACATTCAACTCGTACGCTTCACACAGTATGTTCACGACACTTGAAGAAATAAACAGCCAACAAGTCCACATGTTCCAACCAATCACAAGGGTTGGTGATCACGAACATGGCATTTGATGAAGGCAATCAGCCCACACATCCCATGAGGGGTGATGATGATGAACACTTCATCCCCTTCTCATGCATGGGCCATTACAAAGGCTTAACACAACAAAAAGAAAAGAAACCCTGGTTTTCTAAAAGCTTTTCAGCACAAGGGGAATGGGAGAGCCCAAAAATGAAAAGGAAACAAGGATAGGGTAGAGGGGAGAAAGATGGATTAGATCAGAAATAAGATTTCTCTAATATCATGTAGAACGATTTGCTTGTTACTGTTACATGGTAGTGTAGCATGCACGGTACTGTAACAACCACTATAGCACATGAAAGAAGAGAAGGGAAAGAGGAGAAGATAAGAAAAGAAAAGATAAGAAAAGATGACAATTGATGAGAACATCACTTCACGTATACCTTTGTGTACATATCAGAGGAGGAGGTAATGCAGGGGCATTTTCACACTGGGCTCGAGTGGTGTCGCTTGTGGGATGCAGGGGCACACTCGAGGTGGGTGCGGCCCACGGAGGAGGTCTCGTGTTCGAGATTCCTCACCAGGGGTGATTAATGCGCATTTCACACCGGGCTCGAGTGGGGTAGCCCGTGGGATGCGGGGACACAATCGGGGTGGGCGGCCCATGTGATTTGGGGCCCACGAAGGGGGTTCGGCCGATGTCCTAAAACCCATGAGACATGGGGCCTGGGCTATAAGATAAAAAGATTAATTCGCCATACTCTAACAGTTCGAGCTTTTAGAGCAAGTGGTTGATTGTCCTGCATCAAATTGGTATCAGAGCGGGAGGTCTTGGGTTCGAGACTCCTCACCGGGGGTGATTAATGCAGGGGCATTTTCACACTGGGCTCGAGTGGTGTCGCTTGTGGGATGCAGGGGCACACTCGAGGTGGGTGCGGCCCACGGAGGAGGTCTCGTGTTCGAGATTCCTCACCAGGGGTGACAAAATGCGCATTTCACACCCGGCTCGAGTGGGGTAGCTCGTGGGATGTGAGGACACAATCGGGGTGGGTGGCCCATGCGATTTGGGGCCCACGAAGGGGGTTCGGCCGATGTCCTAAAACCCATGAGACATGGGGCCTGGGCTATAAGATAAAAAGATTAATTCGCCATACTCTAACAGTTCGAGCTTTTAGAGCAAGTGGTTGATTGTCCTACATCAGGAGGCGAGCCGCGCCGATTTCCCTGTGGCTAGGCGAGTACCCGTGGTCGTGCTGAAGACCCTGTATGCATGTGTGAGCATCTGGAAGACCTCACACTGGGAAGATGCACATGAGTTGCTTTATGGAGTGATCTAGACCGTTAAATTGGAGGGACATGACGATTAGGCCGTTGGATCACATGATCGAGCCATTGATCATGGATCGTCCACACTAGTTTTTCTTAAATTTTATCACCTTATAGGATTTAATTTTGTTTATGCTATGTTTGGACACTATTATGAGTGGTTTTAGTTTATTTAAATTAGACTAGGGCTACTTTCGTCAAAATTCACAAAACAAGGTGTTTATTGTAATTTTTGAACTTTCTTGGAGCTATAAAAGAGGGTGGGCATGTGACCCTCATTAGATTTTGTGATTTAAATAAATAAATAAATAAAAAGAGAGAAAAAAAAAGCTCTTAATTTCTTCTTCTTCGTCTATCTTCATGAGATTTGAAGATACTTCCATGTAATTTGAAAGGGAGATTGGTGTGAGGCTAATCTTCATCAACGGATGTGCGAGGTCTCCATCCAAACCCCACATCACCATCTCTTTTCCCCTCTATCAAGGTATTTTCTTCAAGTTCTTTGATTCTCCCATCTTAAGCCGTCGTCTTCTCTTAAACTCATCTTTCCCTTACCTGTCTACAATCCCAAACCCTAAAAGACCTAACCGATCAATTCCACGCCACACACGTGACCGTACAGCCACACGTGTATGGTTGGCCGCACGGTCTCCTTTTTTGCTTCCTTTCATCCTTAAATCAAAACCCCCTTTCCTCTCTACCAAAACCCTAACCCTAATCTAAAAATCCCTAACTTTCCTAGATTTTCCTAATTTCCTAAAACCCTAATTTTGCCCTAGGTTGTATTAGGCCTTCTTCTTTGAAATAGAATATACCCTATGATAATTGGATGTCCTTACATCCATTAGATCCTAGTTTCCTTTTTATTTAATGATCTTGTGTAACGATGTTGGTAATTTAGGTTAGGACTATGCATTATGTTCTTTTGGTTTTCATTGTATTTGTGATGATTATGGCGATGTTTGTATTTTTTTGTTAATTGTCTTAATTTTACTACTTGATCTCACATGTTATTTAGTTCATGCATCAGTCTTACATCAACAACCCTTCTTAAGTTGGTCCTTCCCCTCTCCCTTTTTTATATCTAAACAAAATCCAATATGATAATTATTTCATTTAAGTAACAAAAGCAAAATTACCCAACATATTCTAATTAACATAACAAAAGAAATAAGAGAATAAGAGCTAGGTGGGCCTATGTGGACCAAATCCACTTCGTTTAACAATGAAACCATATAAATGAAGAGAAGGAACTTTTTTCTCATTTTGTAGATTAAGGTAATAAGGTTGGATCCCAAATATATAGATCAAATGACCAAAATGCCCTTGGTCAATTACAAACACAATGACATAAAATGATGAAGAGAAAATTGCAAGCAAAGAAAAACCAACAAGGATTAACTTCACAATTTGATCTCTTCATTCCAACAATTTGCAGATGTGCTACAGTAAATGCAACTCTACCAAAGTCTCAACCAAGGATTGTAAACCCAAGCTTCCATGACCATTCCAATTATCACACAGAAAATCAATGTATGAGCTACATGACAAGGATAGAATTGGAAATGAACGCATTCAAGGGAACTTAGTAGTAGTACTAATAGGTAATGAGATGAGGGAAAGTAGACCTATATGGTTTGGTCATGTGCAATGGAGACCAAGAACCGTGCCAGTTAGGAGTGAGTTGTACTAGTTGAAGCAAGGTATTCTTTTACGGTAATGGTGGCCATAACAGCCACCACAGTTGCCTTTACAATACAGGTCGTAACGGTTGTCACGGCCCCTGTAACGGCCGTTACGGACTCTTTTTTATTGAAAATAAAAATAAAAAAAAATTGTATATGCCCCGTAACATTGAAAAAGAAAAAATATCTGGAAAACCTGTATATGCCATAACAAACCATTATGAAGCTGTTACGACCTTTATAAGGGGCGTAACGGGCCATTAACGATGGTTACAGGTCATTTTTCCATAACAGTTGTTACGACCATTATGCCCCCCATAACGTGTAACGGTTGCCGCTGTTACCTTTATGTAACAGCCTTTACGGCACACCATGAGTTGAAGGCTCTAAAAGGGCAAGGGGAAGGCCCGAAAGGACAAGGATGGAGATAGAAAAACTTGATGACCTATGGTCTAATTCAAGGTTTGGCTCTTGATAGTGAAATGGCAGAAGAGGATTCATGTAGCCGACCCAATTAATTGGGATAAGGCTTAGATGATGATGATGACAACGACACAAAAAATCAATGCGTGGGAACTAAACAAGGAGAAATGCATTAATAGTCTGAAGGGTATGCATTTAAGCCTAACTATTCAATGCATTAGGGATGATATTTTAAGTCATGGTTGGAGATAGTAAGAAAAGACTTGATGACCTATGGTCTAATTGAAGGTTTGGCTCTTGATAGAGTGGAATGGCAGAAGAGGATTCATGTAGACGACCCAATTAGTTGAGATAAGGCTCAGATGATGGTGATGATGATGATGACATAGAAAATCAATGCACGGGAACCAAACAGGGAGCAACACATTAATAGTCTGAAGGGTATGCATTTAATCCTAACTATTCAATGCATTAGGGACAATATTTTAAGTTTGTTATAGCTGACCTGCTGTGCAGCAAGCAATCAATTATTTAGTGAATTAACAGTAAAAATGGTATTTTTGCTCAAACCCAACAATGGAAGAAATTTATGGTAGAATTTATATGGGCATGAAGACAGGATTAAGACAAGAACCAAAATTTCCAAAATTTGAACTTAGTCAACTTACTGTAGAGAATTCGTCATTTCTATCCCAGACAACCATTTTTGGCAGTTTCGTCTTCTTATCAACATCAAATACGTCAACAAAGTCTTCCCATTCCTTGAATCCAGCATATCCAAATATTAGGTCACGATTCGCAGATGCGGCAGCCTTCAGTGTCTTAATCAACGTATGTGATTTCACATCTGACTCATCCTCCATGATCGTTAGAACAACTTTCCTCTCATCATCTTCAAACAACTTGAGTGTATCATAGTTTACGGGCAAAACCAGAGGCAATTGATTTTGCTTGATAAAATCTTCCAAGAATTCCGCTGCAACAAGAAGTTGAAATCACCATCCTGTATGTAAGCTTAGTTCACATTTATTTGTAAGAAGCAAACTGGTGGAAGCAGAAATTTGGCATTGTAACCACTTGCATAAAGCAAGAAATAATGCTCAGAGCATTTCAAACCATCCTAAATCAAATTGAAATTATATACTGAAAACCCACAAAGAAAAAAAAAAATAGATAGATAGCATGTAAAATGCAAAGAATCAAGAGCTTGATCATAACTTTTGATTGAAAAGAAGGATGTATCTTTAAAAGATTTATGGTAGCCTACCTGAACGCCTCAACATGTATCAATGTGGCATACAGGTGAGAGCTCCAAGCTATCAAATGGGTGGGTCCCAAATCCCAACGTGTGAAACCATGGCCAAAAAATTAGGCAAGCCCATTAACCAGCCACGTTTGAAACGAATGGATAGCTAATAAAACTGGTCAAACTTTTCTGCACGATCCATTTGTTTCAAATCTCTGAGCCCACATCATCAATGGACCACCTCCTTTGGGTCATGGCATCAAACAGCATGGATCTCACACCCATAGCCACATTGGCCCGTGTTGAGGCATGAAAACAGGCTGCCTTTTACACACAAGTGGGATCGGCAAACCTCAATATTATAATGTGTCAACACGTCAGCCAAGCTCGCCATGTCTGACATCTTGCTTCTTTGCTCAATGAATGCATGTTTTGAAGTCGAAGTTATTGGGAAGAAAGCATTACAAACATGATTGAAGTTGGCAGTAGCATAGATAAATAAAGTTCCAAGAACCTGCAATTCAACTAACCTTCAAAGGGGCCATAGAAAATGCTCTTTTCATCATAGCTTGGATGAATGCATACCAAAGCAGGGACCTTGTCAAAATCATATACTACCATAATGTCCTCAGAGAAATCCTTCGCTACAGAAAACCATGCTTTCTTCTTGTACTTTTTGGCAAAATCCATGATTAATGCTTCGTTCAAGCCAAATCCAATAAATATAGGAAACTGTGTACCAGCTGTTTCAATAAAGCTACTGACAGCAGAGTCCGATTCAAGGAGGGAAACATCAGGTCCAACAAACTTTTTCAGGTATTTAACAAGCAACTCAGCTTTCCTTGGACCAGAATACTCTACCGGGACACCATGCATAAAGAGCTTCAGTGTAGGATATCCACTGGACCACACAAGAGGCATCTTTTAATCATTAAAGCATAAAAAATGTTGGCTGGCTGTAGAGGGTTGCTAACCCACATGCGTGTACAGCCAGCCCACCTATACTCCAGCAAACACAACAAGATGGAACATGCATTCAAGATTGAGACATACATTAGGTAGTCCCCATCATGTAGATGCCCTGGTCTAATCACCTGGTGAGCCAGCGTAAAACACCAATGTTTGGTCTTCCATTCGTTTTCTAAACCACCCTACCAGGCAGTGAACAGATTGTTTTTTGGTCCAGGACAGCTACACAGAGGGAACCACTTGATGGACAGCTTGGATGTTCACCACATGATCCAGCTTCACATATGTCATGCTTGAGGGTAGAAAATAAGAAACCTTGTCTTGAAATGCATTTACAAATATCATGACCAAATCTTATCTAATACCATAGGCCACCACAAAATTTCCTAAACAACTTTTTGTGAAAGTTTCATATTCAATGTATTAAACAACAGATATTTTAATATGGAGGGGCAAGGAAACTAAAGAACAGAGAAACATACTCGACTTCATATTTCGAAGCAAGACGAGTAAACTTGTCAGCATTTACTTTTGCAATCATGATGGGTTTATCCAACACAGCAAGTAATGGGGCAGCCACATCTAACTGCAAAAGGAAATAGAAAAGAAAAGAAATCATTGCAATGGCAAGCGTCAAATCATTGCTTCAATCTGTCTTGTCATGAAAAGATCTGGAAATTGGAATGAGACAGGAACACTGCAATTATGTCAATCAATGAAAGAGTAACATAAATTGTTTAAGAAACCCAACACATGAAAGTAGCATATCAGTATTGGTCCTCGAGAACATCAACAGAATCAGATTCTAACGTATTAGAGATACATGTTGAAGGGATACAAATAAAAAAGAAAAGAAACAAGTCAACAAAATAAAGAAAGGCAGAAAAAAACAACAACAAAAAACTAGTGAGCTCATGATTGACTACAGGCATTCAAAAATCCACAAAGAGATTGCTGTAAAAGGAAACTTACAAGTTAAGCCAATACACCAAAAGGAAAATGTACTTGGCCAAGCAACAAAATACAAGTTCGAAGTAAAAGCTGTCAACTAAATCAATCAAAGGTTAATAGAATGCAATGACGTTTAACTCTATCCAGTGTTCGAGTTGTCGGTATCGCTACAGGTTTCGCTGGCCGGAGATAAAGATATATCGTTATCGCCGATAATATCGCCGATAACTGGAAATGCAAGAAAATAGGGGAAAACATGGAGAAAATGGTGAAATTTTTTAGTAAAATTTCAGGACATGCCTAAATACACATATTTACATATTCATGAATGAAAAAATTGTAAAAAGAATGCATTAAATTAAAAGTTTCCATTTAATGAGGGCCAAAAGGCATGCATTGTTGTAAGAAATCACTCAAATAGTAACCAAAATGAGTTTATATAATACAAATGCAGCTGACAAACAGTAATTAAAACATGTAAAAGTAAATGAACTCAAAGATGCCAAATCAATGATGGATTAGATTATCCAATCCGTGTGGCATTTGATACTCTGGCTGTGTATGACACTTGATTCCTAGCATTTGAAAATGGTACATGTGGCAAATTCTAACATAATCTAAACCGTGTTTTTCCTTCATCAAGATCTGTGTGACCTAATCAAGAGGTTGGATGGCAAAAAAAAACATTACAATGGCCCTATGAAGTTTTTAATGGTAGGCATTTAATCACCATTGTTTCCCTTAGTGTGGTCCACCTGAGATGCAGTCATGTAGATCTGTCTTATTTTGGACTCATGCCTTAAAATTATCTATCAAAATAAATGGACGACATTGATAAAATATTTATCATTATGATGGCCCTACATAACATTGACCCATCAATCCACGGATACAAACAAATGACACGTGTGCACCGTATAAATCAGTACGCTTATCGTACTGAGTCAACTATGTGGGGCCCATTGTGATTTATGTATTTTATCCACCCCATCCATCCATTTTACAAGATAATTTTAAGGCTTGATCACAAAGATGAAGCATATCCAATGCTCAAATGGACCACACCATAGGAAACAATGTGAATTCAACATGCCTACCATTGAAAAATCATTAGGGGCCAGAAAAGTTTTGGATCCATGTCATTTTCGTATTTTACCTTCATCCATCTCCGTGTGATCTTATGAACAACTTGGATGACAAATTAACACCACTGTGTGCCATAGCGCCTAGGAATGCTTCAACGGTAGGAATCATTGGGCCCACTACCTTGGCGGTGTGGTCCACCCTAGCTTTGGATCTGCCTCATTTTTGGGTTCACTGCCTAAAATGATCTCGCTAATTGGATGGACCATGTGGATATAACACATACATCATGGTGGGGTCCATAGAACTTGGTGACGTCCACTGAAGTTCGCACCCGCACACCACGCGAAAAGGAAGTGGATTGCGTACCGAGTAACTCAATATGCTAAGCGTACTGAGTAAACTCTGTGGGGTCCACCGTGATTTATGTATTTTATCCACTCCATCCATCCATTTTAATAAATAATTTTTGGGCTTGAGCCTAAAATTGAAGTATATCCAAACCTCAAGTGGAACACATGAAATAGTGTAAATTGAACATCTACAGTTGAAAATTTCTTGTGGGCCACAAAAGTTTTGGATCAAGCTTGTATTTGTGTTTTCCCTTCATCCATGTTTGTGTGATCTCATGAACAGGTTGGATGAGAAATAAACATCACCATGGGCCCAATAAATGTTTCAACGGTGGAAGTTATTATTCCAACTGTTTCCAATGGTATGGTCCACTTGATCCTTGGGTATGCTTAAATTTTAGTATTAACTCCTAAAATAAGATGGAAAAACGGATGGACGGCGTAGATAGACCAGATACATTCACGGTGGGCCCAACAGAGTTTACTCAGTAGATAATAGCGTACTGAGTAACTTAGTACGCAATCTGATTTACCGTAAAAACTGATGCGGTTTATATACTATCCGGTTGAGTAGCGAGACTCGCTACACGTCACCAAGTTCTGTGGACCCCACTATGCTGTATGTGTTGTATCCACAGCGTCCATTCATTTGGAGATATTATTTTAAGGCATTACGCAAAGAACAAGGCAGATCCAAAGCTTTAGTGGAATTCACCACAGAAAACAGTGGGAAGATTGACGTACACCGTTGAAACATTCCTAAGGCCCACCATAATGTTTTATCGAAATCCAACCTGTTCAAAAGTTAACAAAGAGATTAAAGAAGGGAAAACACAAATATCAGCTTCATCGAAAACTTCTGTGGCCTTCAGAAGTTTTTAATGGTGGTGTCACTCTCCCCACTGTTTTCTGTGGTGGGGTCCACTGGAGCTTGGATGTGACTCATTCTCTAGGTCTCATGCTAAAATGATCTCTCCAGATGGATGGACGGCATGGATACAAAACATACATCATGGTGGGGCCCACAACACTTGATGGCGTCACTTTAGTAGCAGTCTCGCTACTCGACCTGTCAGTAGCCAATCTGCGCCCGTAAAAACCCGCCGTGAGGCCCTTCTCGAAACAAAAGAGGGTTTCGGAAGGGAACCATTGAAACCCTAAAATTTCAAAAGAAACTCTCTCCAAATCCCTAATCTTCAATAGATTCTTCGCCGAAATCATCTATAGGTTTGAAATTTTTAAGTATTCGAAGAAAAAAAGTGGAAAATAGAGATTGGATGGCACTTACGGCACACTAATCAATCAATTGGCCCACCGCAATTTTCGTTCACGATCCTCTTCTACGATGGGCCCTCCTCTTCTACAGGTACGGAAATCCGCAAGTTTCCCCTTTTTTTCTTCTTTTTTTTGGGATATTTTGCGTATTTATGCAACGCCGATGTTATCGGTCCTTTTGTCGTTGAAAATGGGTTTTCGCTACAGTTATCCTGCGATTTCTCGTTGACAACTGGACTTTTCGCAAAAAATCGATAAAATCACCGAAAAATCGGCGATATTAGGAAGAGAAACGAAAAAAGGGAGTTTCGGTGTCGGAACTCCAGCGATACCGAAATTATCGGCGATAATTCGATAATATCGCCGATAATTTAAACACTGACTCTATCCAAAGTGCATGGCAGTCAGAGGAACAAGCTTCACAGCAACACAGAAATTCAAAGCAGCAGCTGAGAAGTGAGAAGTCAATGTCCAAAACTGAAATGTAATCAACACATGTATAAAAGATGGTACACAAATTGGAACCACAAACCCATGAAAGTATGCAAACGACATCTGAAAGTGAAGTGCTAACAATCAGTGCAAAACATCCTTCATCTGTCTCCGCGAATCCACCCAATATGTCTCTTTGATAAGGAGATAAGACCAGAGGATTACAATTATAGTGGCGCATATATTCATTGATAGACATTACAAGCCAGTGTTTGGAATCTATATATATCTTATCTCTATTTCAGATCATTAACAAAGAGTGATCAGATCTAAATAAAAATCAGAGGCTACATGCTCTTATTATGTACCAAATATTCTAGATACACTTCTAATGATAGCTCGTTTACAGGGAAGTCAACTCGGTGTGTCCAAGCCTGCTCAAGTCATCCACTAGCCAGACGATTTGTGCTTATGACTGGTCTAAACCATGAACTTGGGCAAGGCACATCCATCACTCTAGTGATTGGAATTGAGTGATATGACTTGGCTGAGCTTGACTTTCAGATTGGCTTAAATGCATTCTTTTTTCTTCTTCTTTTTTTCCCACCGTGAAAAGCAATTTGTAAGGTCTTTTACTCTGCCTCAAAAATAACTACGTAAGCTTTCTTCCTCTGTTTCTTTTTAATCGATCCTTCTTTCTGCATCCTTCCCTACATTCTTTATCTCTTCCTTCAAACTCAAATGCTTCAACCTTGGTCCCAGCATTTTATCAGGGATTTCACTTCAATTAGGCAAAAGATGTCAAAACCTTCAGGATTTAGAGAGCAATCAAGTTTGAAGACATCCAAAGCCTTCAAGACTATTTTCAGTCCAAGATCAATGGTATATGTAGTACTTTTTATTATTTTCTTTTATTTCTTCTTTCTTTTTCATTTTCCTTTGCACTTTTGGTCTTTATTGTCCTTATCGAAGACAACCAAAATTGGCTTAAATTCATCCTTGTTTTATTTGTTCAGGCCTGAAAAGCAATTGTTGAGGTTTTAACTCTACCACAAAAATAACTTTTCAAACATTCCCCATTCTTCGTTTCTTTTTAATCCGATCCTTTTCTCCATCCTTCCCTTCTTCCTCCATCTCTTCCTTCAAAGTTAAACGATTCAACCTCATAGTCCCATCTTTTTGTTAGTCAGCTGTATTTACAAAAGATGTCAAAACCTACAGGATTTCAAGAGCATTCAAGTTTCAAGAGATCCCAACCTTTCAAGTGAAGATATTTTCAATCCCAGATTAAAGGTCATATTGTACTTTTTTTATCATTTCTCATAATGCTTGTCATCTTTTCTCTTTTTTTTCCTCATTTTCTTTGCACCTTTGGTTTTTGTTGCCCTCTGTTTTCAAATCAAAGACAGCCGCAAATTTTGCTTTCTCTTTTTTTTTTTTCATCTAATGAAATAATGATATTCTTCCTCTAGCAGTATTTTCAGGATGACTGTTACATTTTTCTTTTCCATTCTTCTTCTTCTTTGTTTTTCGTTCATGTTGTCCACATTTTAGTTTTTCTTGTACAAAACAAAACAAAATAAAAAATGTTTTTTTTTTTCCTGATATTTTACGAAATCATGAGTTTTCTTTTCTTCTCACAACGAATGTTTTCATATGACGATAGTTTTTCCTACTCGGAACAATTTTTGTTGTTGTTGTTGGTATAATCATAGTTTATTTAATCATTCATAGTTTTGTCAATCAACCTTCTTTTTTTGTTTGGTGGGTGCGTGTGTTTTGCTCATATTTCATCATCATGTCACCATATAGCCTTGTTCCAGCTATTTGAGGCTAGCTTTACAATCCTGTTTTGTGAATCATCCCTTTCTAAGAGGTCCAATCTTTAGTGAGTAAATTCTCTCATATTTGATGAAATCATCTCTTTCCCTACACAATTGTCCTTTCTTAACTTGTTGTAGATGTAATGCATGTTAGGCTGTCTAGTGATTGTCATATAAATTATCGCAAAAATATGTCTTACATCTCGCCAACCTCCTCTTATACCATCAACAGGATCCAATGATGCCGGCTGGAATTAGTGCAGCCCAGTAGATGGAGAAAAAAAGAAAAAAAAAAGAAAAAAAAAAAAGAAGGAACATCAATGCAATTATTACATGGCAGTTATGATTGATAGAGTGAACACACCGAAGCATCACTTAGCCAGCATGGCGTAAATTTCATGCTCTGCAAATATGTTAGTTATAACGTGACAGTGCCAACAAAAAAGAATTTGGAGTTTGTGATAAGGAAACCTGACAGAAGGGAAAAGGATGAGATGAGGTTAGCAGTAGGCAAGGAAATTTTGCATGCTATTTTAGAGCCTTCTTAACTCATGATGAAAATGAAATTGAGAAATCCTACATGCAGCCTACCACAAAAGGGGTCTGGAGTCCTAGCCGAAAGTAGAGTTGTACACGAGCCAAGCTAGCTCGAAAAGCTCGCTCAGCTTGGCTTGATCTAGCTCGGCTTGGACTGCGACACGAGGCAAGCCAAGCTTCATATGACCCAGCTCGTTTGAAAACGAGTCGAGGTCAAGCAGAGTGGGGCTTGACTCGGCTCAGCTCGAATCTCGAATCCAAGCTTGGTTAGCTCGAGATCGGCTCTCTCTCTCTCTCTCTCTATATATATATATATAGAGAGAGAGAGAGAGGAATGCTCACCTGCGCACCTTCTTACGTGAGCACCTGTGCACACCTTTGCACACGTGTCATGGGCACAGAATCTGAGCGGGCCATGTGATGTGACACCCCTTGAAACTCTATGGGCCCAATTTTCAGCCTGATCCAAAGCTCTAGTGGGCAATAGCAAAGGGAAATGCAAATCAAGGGAGGAAATTGTTTCTTTTTGCCATGGCTCAACAGAGTTTTGTATCGGGCTGAGAGTTGGGCTTGTGAGGTTTCAAGGGGTGCCGCATCACATGGACCATTCAGATTTTGTGCCCATGACATGTGTGCAAAGGTGAGCACGGGTGCTAACGTAAGAAGGTGTGCAGGTGAGCATTCCTCTCTCTCTCTCTCTCTCTCTCTCTCTCTCTCTCTCTCTCTCTCTCTCTATCTCTCTCTCTCAACAGCAAGGTACCTCTAAATCTAATCTTTGATTTTTTTTTTTTTTTTTTTTTTATGTAATTGTTTGAAAATAGGAAAGCCCCAAATCTCAAAAATGATATTTGGGGTTTTGAATTTATGATTTGCAAATTAAAAGGTTTGGGGGTCGGGTTGGGGTTGGATTGGGGTTGGGAGATCGAATGGTAAGCTCGAGGGCGAGGGCGAGCTCGAGCTCAAGGGGAGCACGAACGAGTCAAGCCAAGCTCCAATGGTGAGCTCGAGGAGAGCACGGACGAGTCAAGCCAAGCTTGGCCCACCTCAACTCAACTCGGCTCAATGTACAACCCTAGCTGAAAGCATGTAAAGCAATTGCTCAATTCTTTTATCATGATGCCATTTCTTTTAATGAAAAATATTGCAAATATTACTAAGGAGACAATGGGGTCACTAGGAAGATATGGACCAGTCCGAAATGCCCAAAAAACAAGGAGATAATTTTTTAAAAGCAAAAGCAACCATAAAGAATTGTGTTGCAGAATATACAACATCATGGGCTACTTGTCAAATGGGTGAAAAGATGGGAGGAGGGCTGACATTAATCAATGTTTTGGTGTATTCACCCCATCACTGTACTTTTTAAAATGCCGCATTGTGTAAGATATAATGAAAGACTCTGAATAACATTGTTCAGGAACAGGAGAGGGTAATAGTGTCCAATACTCCAGCTAATCCCAATACTAAGTACTAACAAAGCATACAACTATTGGTGTAGCCTTGGAGGACATCTATTGAAGTCCCAACCTAATAGAATGAATGGCCCAAAACTGATCCCAGCAAGAAGTGAGCTAAATGACTGTTAATCTAGACAATCCAGATAGTGTTGTTGTAAATGGAATGTAGTCATCCAGATATCTCAGCAAATGGACGTCAAGTGAGATCTCATTTATTCTATTATTATTTTTGTCTGCATTCCCCAATCTACAATGGTTCTCAGCAGAATGGCCTAGATCACCTCAGTGTTTGAAATATCGATATCGCGTTACGTATCATATCCTTAGGATACAGATACATATCAATTATCGCACGGGATATATCGTTTGTATCTAGTAACTTATCGCACTTTTTGGGAAACTTGGGGAAACATTGGGAAAATGGTTGAATTTTTCAATGAAACTTCAAGGATTTTTTAAAAGGACCATAATACACACTTTTAAATCATAACATTTCAAAAAAGAAGTGCACATAATAGGTTTCCTTTGTATAGGGTCCTAAGCTATGCGTTGCCCGGCTGAACTAATGCAACTATATTCAAATTGAATGCATAACATTTAGAGTGTATGTGATGATCATTTTATCAAACACTCCTAAATACTTCGAAATTAGTTTCAATTGACAGCTGATTGAAGGAGATTTTCAAAAATTTTAAAAATAATAATAATAATTAAAAAATGCTCTTTTTTAAAAAAAAATGACGAGGACTTGACAAATCAATAGATCAGCCCTCATACACACTTGATTTCATGTTTAGAGTGCAGCATTTCAAGCAATTTGGGAGAAATTAGGAAGTTTTTTATTTGTTTTTCAATTTTCCCCAAATCGAACCACCTCCACTTAAATTTTGAAATTAGAGCTTATGTAATGATCATTTCATCAAATACTCCTAAATACTTCGAAATTAGTCTCAATTGACAGATGGTTAAAGGAAATTTTTGAAAAATAAGAACATGGAGAACATGAAGAAACAATGGTTATCTAAATCAAAGCTCCAACTCCATTGTTTTTCATGCAAAACATGAAAAACTAATAGATTTGTAACCATTTGACACTGATTTAATATAATTTTCAACAACAAAAAAAAAAAAAAAAGATCGAAAATTGAAAATGCTCACTAGATCAAACATATGGGATATATCGGCACTACTTGTGCGTTTCGTATCGCACAGGTGGGATACAAGATATATCCTAGGATATATCAGCCAATATCGTTGATATTTAAAACATTGGATAACCTAATCATGGGTCTCATCAGATGGATGGTATGGAATACCTAGACATGGGTCACACTTGCATGGACTGGCACATCAGGATAGTATTCAAGTGCAATTCCTATATGAGTCACACTTAGTACTCCATCCGTCCTTATGATAGCCCCTATAAATTCACATATGTTAATTTAGACCATTGATTTGGTGAGCCCTATGCGGAGGACAGCTCCGAGTCATTTTCTAATTTGAAGATTTTAACCATTCAATCAATGGCATTCAAAGAGAATCATGCTACCTATCGCAAGAATGAAAGGAACCGGTTAGATTCAACCAAGGTACCACCACTTGTGGTACCGTACCATATTTCTTGCTATCATGTCACTTGTGTAGGACATCAACACCAACATCCTAAGGATAAATGGTTGGTTAGAAGCAAAAAACCAATGGCCCAAATTCTTTGATAAAATCGTATTGTTATTAGCATCTCCTCACGGCGATTATTGACATTGCAGATCATTTCTATCTCTACGATGCATCAATCTTGGTTCATTTCAGATCAGCCATGCCCTTGGTTGTTCATGAATCTGGACCGACCATTTGGTATGCACTAATGATCATGGCCTGCAGTAGAAGTTGAAATTGCACATGCACTCTTACCTTTTTGTACTGTGCCCTTCAAATGGACATCGAAATATCAACAGTCGAATTCAAAAAAGAAAAGTCTATTGATCAAAGAGTGTAGATCATCTATGTTAAACGCACGGGAATTCAAAACATGTTGATTTTCTCTCCCTGAGTAGATTGAGCAATACACGACACAACTTTTAATGTGTGGAACTTCTCTAGGCCCCCCACCATGATTTGTGTTAGATCCTCACCGTCCATCAATTTTTCAAATCATTCTAGAGCATGAGCCCAAAAATAGGCATATCCAAAGCTCAAGTGGACCACACCATAGAAAGAGTGGGTATTAAACAAACTACCGTTGAAACCTTCCTAGGGCCAACCGTGAGGTTTATTTGCCATCTAACCTATTCATAAGGTCACACAGACCTAGATGAAGGGAAAAAAAAATATATCATCTTGATCAGAGCCTTCAGTGGCCCTAAGAAATTTCCAATGGTGGTCCTCAATTCCCATTGTTTCTTGTGGTGTGGTCTACTTGAGCTTTGAATCCGCCTTGTTTTTCAGCTCATATCCTAGAATGATCTGAAAAAACAAATGGATGGTGTGGATATACGAAATACATCATCGTGGGGCTAACGTAAATTTCACACATCAAGAATTCAGTTACTCACCGTTTGGTGTTGTTTTGTGCAGCACATTCCAAGAGAAGGAAACCTGAAGTGTTGACATGTGGAACTTCCATGGGCCCCATCATGATGTATGTGTCAGATCCACACTGTCCATCTAATTTTCCATATCATTTCAGACAAAAACCGAGGCAGATCTAAGGCTCAAGTGGGCTCAGTATCGAAAACAATGGAAATTGGACACCTATAGTTGAAAACTTTTTGGGGCCACAAAACGGTCCGATTAAAAGTTGATATTTGTTTTTCTCCCTTCATCCAGGTCTTTTATGACCTCATGAAGAGGTTAGATGGCAAATAAACCTCATGGTGGACCCTGGGAAGTTTTCAAGGAAAGCCATCAGAGAGAGAAATTGCGAGGGTAATTTTGGAATTTCAAAAAATTTAAAGCCTCGAAATGTCTTTCTGCAAAAGCCAAATACATCTTTCCACAAAAGCCAAATAAGCTCTTATTAATAAAGTAATCTCCCATTTACTTATCATTTATGAGCTTTTTTACTTGTTTTTAAAAAAATAAGTGCTAAGAATAGATGTTTACCAGATCGTCCATTTTAGCAATAAGACTTATTTTTTCAGAAATAAGCCTAACAAGCTCTTATTATTAGAGATGTCAAACACCCCCTAAGTTTCAATTTCAACATTCTATGTTTTACTGCCACACAATGACCAGCCCAACCCTCAACCCTAAAGTAGCAATAGAACTCTCATCTTCCAGCCACATAGCTTAAATCTAGAATGAACCAGGCCCTAAGATTCAAGGTTAGATTCCAAAACAATGGGCAATGATCTTCGACCATGAGGGAAAGACCACTTTCGGAGAAACCAATGAAGCAACCTCCCATTGCGTTGAAATGAGAAATTTGTCGATTCTTGTAAGCACCATATCCAATTGGTGATTGATATACACATATTGTAGGTAGCCCTCCCAAGGAAGATCTATTAGCCCATGCTTATTGAACCAATCATTAAGCCTTGCATTGTACTATTAGCACTTCCTCCACCCTTATTCTTTGATGGGAATCTTATGATGTTGATATAACCTCCCATGCACCAGGGTGTATTACATCAACTAAGAATTGTGTCCAATTCAACCCAGAAGGTCTGCCTTAAACTTCGATCATTTGAGTCGTACCCTATCATGAAAAGCCAATTTCCTTCATTGCTTACCTTATTAAATAAGACCTAGTTGGAGAAAGAACCAATCACGAGGTCCTTCCTCGAAAGCATTTGTATTCTAAATTTGGGCATTACAGCCTACCTGACAACTTAACATCCTGAGATTTTTGACAAATGACTCTACATAGCATGGGTCTGAATATCGGTATCTGGAGGCGTATCAGCCTGGCCAAAAAAATGATATGATACAGGCGTCGCATATCGATATTGGTCCATATCGGACAATATCGGCCTGTATCAGTTGAATTTTTTGTACGCCAAAGAATTAAGGAAAATATCAGGAAAAAATAAAATAATAAGATATTTAAGAATCAATCTTCTTCTTCTTCTTCTTCTTCTTCTTTTCTCTCTCTTTTTTTTTTTTTTTTTTTTTTTTATTTGGACATGCATAAGATGGTGTATAGGACCATTCTTTGATGAGAATGTTGTCTGTCAGTTTGACTTGTTGAAGGCCAACAAAATGGGACCTAATTGAACACAAATCAAGCATATGAACTGGGGCTATTACATTGAAATACAATAAAAAGAAGAAAAAAATATAAAAAATGTTAAGGTTTGCATTGCTTTTCAATTTTTTCCATAATGGTCCACTTCGCTTCGATTTGTCGAATTCCATTCAAATCATTTGTTTTGATCCCAAAATAGGTATATATATATATATAGTCTAAAATGAGTTTTTAAGCTTCTTCCATGGTTTAAATGAAAACAAGAAGAGGAGACGGGTGAAATTTTGGAAAAAAATATATTCAAAATTTGGCTTTTATGGGAGTATCGGCCTGTATCGGCGGTATAGGTGTCGATATGCCCCGTATGAGCCGATACGGGTCAGTTTTTTTATATTGGGCCGATACAGCCCCGTATTGTATATCGTATCATGCTGATACAGATATGATACCAATATTCATATATATGCTACACAGGCAATCCTATATGATCCACCACTTAAATGCTTTGCACTTGTGGCAAGTGGATGCGTGCTAGTGGAGACAACAAACCTCCCGAGTCCCGACACATACTTTTAAAAGTAATTATTATGTTTCTCACTTCATCAAAAAGGAATGGACCTCAATAAAATTGAGTACTATGCAATGAAAAAAAAATGCCAATAGTAAGTCATCAAACATGAGAAAAGAAGAAATATATGTCTATATACATATATATAGACAAAATATATGTGTCTCTATATACATATATATAGACACACATATACACATGTATACATACAGTGTTTTAAAAATTGACGATATCAGCCGATATATCCCACGATATATCTTGTATCCCACCTGTGCGATACAAAACGCACAAGGAGTGGGATATATCCCACATGTTCGATACAGTGAGTATTTTTTATTTTCGTTCCTTTTTTTTTCTGTAAATCATGTTAAATCAGTGTCCAATTGTTAGAAATTCATGATTTTATATGCTTGGATTGGAAGTTTCGCTTTCGAAATTTGGAGGACATGGGCCAAGTTACAAAAAATTGAAAAAAAAAAAAAAACAATATTTCCCAATTTCACGCAAATCAGTTGCAATCATTGTGTCCAAACATAAAATCAAACATGTATGTAACCTGATCTAGTGATTCTTCTTTTGCTTTTGAATGTATTGCTTGTGTTTCCACACGTCGTCTTACATTTATAAATTATATGAATAGACTTTGAATATACTTACATCAATTCAATTAGACAACACATAGATTAAGACCCTATACAAAGAAAACCTATTATGCGCACTTGTTTTTTGTGATGTTTTGATTTATAAGTGTATTGATGTCTTTTTAAACAATCGTTGAAGTTTCATTGAAAAATATGACCAATTTCCCAAGGTTTCCCCATGTTTCCAACAACAACAATACATTATGTGATACAACCGACATATCCCATGCGATAACCGATACGTATCCGTATTCCAAGGGTGCGATACATAACACGATACCGAAATTTCGAACACTGTATACATACAACATATGTATACATGTACATACAGATACATATACATATATATGGATAGATAGATAGATAGATAGATAGAGGCACTTGGGTGGGCACCACCGTAGTGTTTATGTCCAATTGGATACCTCAGGTCCAACCAGCTTAGGAATTAAAAATTAATTAATGTTAATTAATGATAATAAATGCAAGGGAGAGAAGGAAAAGGGGGTGCCCACTTGGGTGGGCACCACCGTAGTGTTTATGTGAAATTCTCCCCAACCATCAGGTGAGTCACCCCACGTTAGAGCCAAAGCCAAAAACTCAGCCACATCTGTGATTTAGGTGGATAGTGGACCACACGATTAGAAACAGTATGCAGGGCAATGGTTACCCTCCAAACTTTTTTACTTTATATGTATGGGTTCTGCTAATGTCCCAACCTTCATGAGGACATTAACAACATCCCCAAAGCTTTTAAATGACACATGGGGAACGTGGTGATTGATTTGAACTGTTCATTCATTTATCCATCTAGGAGGATGCCATGGTGCAAAAATCAACCAATTGGATTATCCTAAACATTTTATCAATGTAACAGAAAAGGGTCAATCAAGAATGAGGAGAGAAACAAAATAGATCCAATCATCATCTTGAAACATCTATTCAATATATCTCCACCGTGAACTACTTATCATTCCAAAGTGGCACTTTGGTTTGATGATTCTAACCATGTAATATGTGGTTGTAAGTAATAGACTTGTAACAAATTGATCCCATTCAAAGGTTAGGATCATCCATTCAGCGTGTTTCTTGCACATGGCGTGCTCCGTGAAGAGATAACTACTGATTGACAAAATCAAATTCAAATATTCAATACCACGGCCAAGTCATTCTTGTTATAACAGAAATCTCTTAAGGTCTTACCTATTGTAAAGATAGAAATCTTCTTTGCATGTATATCTCATAAGATTATAATTTTGTCTATATAAAGAAGTCTCCACTCCCTCTTAGGGTGTGCAAGAGAATTCAAATACTCCTTACCATTTTTATGGTATTAGAGCTTTTTTATCAACCTTCCTCCTGTTTTCTTTTCTTCAACAATGACTACCCCTGCTACAAACACCCCTAATTCACACTCATAACTAAACCTTCGCCATTTTCTGCAAATCAAGCTAGATGACGACAACTATATGCTTTGTGATGTGGACACCAAGCCATTCAAAGTATATCAACGTAGGAGGCGTGCATTACCCGTGTCAATGTGGTTAGATGACGGATACGGGTCGGGTCTCTAGAGGTTGAAGACCTTACACATGTGTTCATGACATATGTAAGTTGCTTAGAGGAGACATATGGACCATTAGATCGCGAGGACGGTGTGATCGGACCATTAGATCGTCACGGCCCACCTTCATTACACTACCTTCACGACACTATCATCAGGGCCCATCGGGCATCTTAAATTTACATTTAGTTTATGAACATTTGAGTTAATTAAGTTTTGAGACAGTTTGTGCACAATTTTGTGCGAATTTTTTTTTTTTTTGAAACTTTTTTTAAGTAGGTGTATTTTAGTAATTTCATGTAATTACGATTTTATAAGGGGTTGTCCTAAACCCATAGCATGTTATGTTATGTTTGATGAAAGAAAATAAGGAGAGCTTTTTGCTTCTAAAGATCTCATCTTCGACTTCCAGTGATTGGAAGAGGGCGTGAGGCCCAGGTAAACGATTTCTCATCCCCTACTTCTTTCTCCTTCTCTCTTTTCTCAAGGTTTTCTTTTCTTTAACCTCATTCTCTTCTTTTTCACCTAATCTCAAAAGATTTTCATTCCCTTTTCATCCCCACATAAAACCCATCACCCAAATCTATATTTAAAGATCCACCATTTTTTTTTTCTCTGAATTTTCCGGATTTCTAATCCAGGAAATTTTTATTTTTCTGGATTAGAAAATCCACTTGGATCATTAGACGGACTCATTGCAAGACGAAAGTTCTATCTTTCGCCGGATCCAATTAAATTCAGATTTTAATATTCAATACTTCGTATTTGTGATGGATGGCCCTAATCAATGCTTATTGACCCTATTTCTTTCTTGTGTTTATGATGTATAAATCAGGCTGATATTTATTTGGTTTTTTTTTTTTTTAATTTGCATGAATCTGCCCCTTTCAAATATCATGCTCATTGAAGATTAGATTAGGCCGTCCTACATCAATTTTGGTATCAAAGCCTAGGTTTCTTGCATTGGGTCGTCTTAGATCGAGTTATTAAAAGTCTAGATTTTTATTTTATTTTATTTTTCATGGTTTCATGCATCGCATATAGAGTCTAGATCTGAAATTTTTAGATATGCATTTAAAAAAAAAAAAAAATGAGTCTAGATCTGAATTTTTCCACATTTGCATCATTCTAAAGGTTAGGATCATCGGTGTCCATAGTCTTGTGTCAAAACAGTCTCTTAGAATCGTGTTTTAGGAAACCTAAGTTGAGTCTTATTGTGTATGCCCACTCGGACTGGTAGAGGATTTGGTCTACACCCGATTTTCAATATGGAACAGTTAACTGAGATGATGAACACGATCAACCAACGTTTAGCTGTCATTGAGGCACAATCTAGGAACACGAATACCCGTATGGATCAGATAGAAGCATCCCTAATAGAAATCTCCGACATTGGAGGGGATGAACAGTCTCACGTAGTGGGAGTAGTTGAGGAACGGGTAGGAAATCGTGGTAGAGGTCGTGGAGTACGTGGCCAAGGGGTAGGACGTGGAAGGGCGCGAAATCCACAGCCCGTTGTCGAGTATCAAGACCGTTATGATGTCGATAAGAGGGTCTTAAAGAGTGTTAAAGTAGATGCTCCTAGTTTTGATGGGCGTCTTGACCCAAAATCATTCCTTGATTGGTTGGCGGACATGGACCATTATTTCGAATGGTATGAGATGTCTGAGAACCAACAGGTGCGGTTTGCGAAAATGAAACTTGTGGGTCAAGCTAAATTGTTTTGGACAAATACGAAGCGTAGGATCGAGAGATCAGGAGGTATCCCAGTCGCGCATTGGGTAGAGATGGAGTTATTAAAGGAAAAATATCTTCCTCTCTCTTATCGTCAAAAGCTCCTAGATCAATGGCAAGCATTACGCCAAGGATCTATGTCGGTTGCAGATTACATCGCAAAATTTGAGGAGTATATGATGCGATGTGATATTCAGGAGGATCTCTTAGTGACGCTGGCACGTTTCAAGGTGGGTCTTCACATGAATCTGCAGCGTGAGCTTATGACCCATGCAGTGAGTGACTTGGATCAGGCCTACCAAGTTGTACAGGAGTTAGAGCTTTACCTAAAGTCTCCAGTCACGAGGCGTTTTGAGTCCTGAGACTCTACTGTTAGATCTGGTTTTCAAGAAACCACATGTAACATTGGAAGTCAGCCTAGGGCACAGGCTAGTGCACCGCCTAAGCCTAAGAATGATAAGGGAAAAGGTGTCCTTGGTGCCAATCCTGGCAGTGGTAGTCATGTGAGATGTTATGAGTGCGGAGGTACAGGTCATTTCGCATACCAGTACGACAAAGACTCGCGGGAAAGCCTTAGTCATAGACGAGTCAAATGAAAATGCGGATGACATTGGTAATTATGAAGTTGAGGAATATCACCCCGAGATAGGTGCTAGTGATTATGAAGAAGAACCAGATACTGCACCACTAGCTGTAGTTAGATGTACTTTAGCGCAAGCCAAAGAGAGTGATGATTGGCGCAGAAGCACAATTTTCTACACGTTTATCAAGAGCGGTGACAAAAATTGCAAAGCCATTGTGGATAGTGGTAGTTGCACCAATGTGGTCTCAGCTAGCACAGTCACTCATTTGAGTTTGAAGCCCATCCCTCACCCTCAACCCTACAAGGTTTCTTGGGTTGACACGTCTTCTATTCTTGTGTCTCAGCAGTGTTTAGTCCTCATCCAAATCGGTTCATATAAAGACATGTTGTGGTGTGATGTTTTACCTATAAATGTAGGTCACATCATTCTAGGGAGGCCGTGGTTGTACGATAGAGATGTCACGATTTTTGATCGCTCGAACATGTGTACATTCACGCATGAGGGTAAGAAAATCAAGATTAATCCGTTGCCACCCAAGAGCCACACGGACAGAGTTAGGGATGTGAAAATGAGTGAGTCAAGGAAGGATGTGAGGAATTCTATTCCGAAGTCTCTACATATCATAAATGCAAAAGAGTTTGAGAAAGAGACAGAATGATTTGACGGTGTACGCCCTAATGGCTAGGGAAGTTACACCCGAGGTTCATGTAGAGTTACCCCCTGAGGTGACTTCGGTTCTTGAGGAATATAGTGATGTATTCCCTGAGGATTTACCAATGCGCTTCCACCTATGCGGGACATCCAGCATGCCATTGATTTCGTCCCGGGGTCTACTTTACCGAACCTTCTTCATTACAGGATGAATCCTGCAGAGCATGCAGAGTTGCATAGACAGATAAATGAGCTCCTGCAAAAAGGTTTCATTCGTGAGAGCATGAGTCCGTGTGCCGTACCAGCGCTATTAACGCCGAAGAAAGATGGTACGTGGCGGATGTGTATGGATAGTAGGGCCACTAATAAGATCACGATCAAGTATCGGTTTCCGATACCGAGGCTTGATGATATGTTAGACATGATGGCCAGATCCACCATTTTTTCCAAGATAAACCTCAAGAGCGGATATCACCAGATACACATATGCCCTGGAGATGCGTAGAAGACAGCCTTCAAGACGAAAGATGGGTTGTACGAGTGGTTGGTCATGCCCTTTGGCTTGACTAATGCACCCAGTACTTTTATGCGTGTGATGACCCAGGTTTTGAGACCCTTTATGGGGAAGTTCTTAGTGGTTTATTTTGATGACATACTCATATATAGTACCACTAAAGAGCTGCATCTCGACCACTTAAGACAGGTCTGTAGTGTCCTGAGGGCGGAGAGGTTATGTGCGAACCTTAAGAAATGTTCGTTCTTGTCTGATAGAGTTGTCTTCTTAAGGTTCATAGTGTCGTCTATAGGGATGCGAGCAAATCCAAAAAAAGTCAAGGCTATAGTTGACTGGCCTGAACCGCGGAACATACATGAAGTGAGAAGCTTTCATGGCTTAGTCACATTTTATCGTCGGTTCATTCGAGGGTTTAGCACTATTATGGCTCTCATTACTGATTGCATTAAAAAGGGAGAGTTCATATGGTCTAAGACCGCAGCTAAGGCATTCAAAGATATTAAGGGCAAGATGATAGAGGCTCCCGTCATGCGTCTTCAAGATTTTTCTACAGTCTTCAAAGTAGCGTGTGATGCTTTAGGCGTAGGTATAGGAGGAGTACTAAGCAGAGAGTGTCATCCAGTTGCCTATTTCAGTGAGAAACTGAATGAGGCAAAACAAAAGTATTCCACCTATGACAAAGAATTTTATGCGGTAGTGCAATCGCTACGTCATTGGCGTCATTATCTTCTACCACAAGAATTTGTCTTATTTTTTGATCACGAGGCTTTGAGGTATTTGAATTCCCAAAAGAAGCTTAACTCAAGGCATGCCAAGTGGGCAGCGTTTCTTCAAGAATATTCATTTGTCCTGAAACATAAAGCCGAGATCGAAAACAAACCAGCCGATGCCCTTAGTAGGAGAGTGACATTGCTCAACTCCTTGAGTGTAGAAGTTGTCGAGTTTGAGCAATTGAAAGACAAGTATCCATGTGTCCAGATTTTGGGAGAACATGTGTCACTCTTAGGTGCCCAGCATAGTTCAGATGAGTTCGTGCTAAAAGATGGTTTCCTTTTCAAAGGAGACCGACTTTGTATTCCCCGCACTTCCCTCCGGGATTTCCTTGTTTGGGAGCTTCATGCTGGAGGTATTGCTGGCCATTTTGGTCGAGATAAGACCATCGCCCTAGTGGAGGATCGATTTTATTGGACAAGTCTTAAGCGAGACGTAGCCAAAATTTTAGGGCAATGTTGAACATGTCAACTGGCAAAACAGAAGAAGCAGAATACTGGATTGTACACGCCATTGCCAGTGCCACACGCACCGTGGCAAGACATCAGTATGGATTTCGTGCTTGGACTTCCCAAGACAATTAAAAAGCACGATTCCATTTTTGTGGTCGTGGACCGTTTCTCAAAAATGGCCCACTTCCTCCCTTGTTCTAAAACCTCAGATGCGTCCAACATAGCCAAGATTTTCTTTGAGGGGGTGGTTCGATTACATGGTTTACCTAAGACCATAGTGTCTAACAGGAATGTCCGGTTTACTAGTTATTTTTGGAAGACATTATGGCATATGATGGGTACGAGACTCCAGTTCTCGTCTGCTTACCATCCTCAAACTGATGGTCTAACTGAGGTTGTGAATCGAAGTCTCGGAAATCTACTACGATGTTTGGTGGGTGAACACATTAAAACTTGGGACTTAGTCCTGCCAGTCGCCGAGTTTGCATATAACAGTTCAGTTAATAGGTCTACGGGTATGAGTCCATTCGAGATTGTTAGTGGTTATAAACCTAGACTACCCATAGATTTGTTACCTATGTCAGTCACTCAGAGGACCTCAGAGTCAGCCGATGCATTTTTCCATCACATTCATGAGTTGCATGCAGAGATTAGGAGGCAGATAAATGCTAGTAATGAACAATACAAAATTTCAATTGACTTACATTGTAGAATTTAAGAATTTAATGAGGGTGATTACATAATGGTTAGGATGAGGCCAGAACAGTTCCCACAAGGTACTGTTAAGAAGTTATAAGTACGCAGTGCTGGACCATTTAAGATTCTGAAAAAGATTGGGTCCAATGCGTATGTGATAGATCTTCCACCTCGCATGGGGATTAGTTCAACATTCAATGTGGAGGATCTAATGCCTTGTTCAAGCCATCCCATAGACCCTAATTTTGTTCCAAACCATCGGCCAATTTCTGAATTTTCTTCCCAACCTACACCACGTATGCCTACTATACCTGAGACAAGAGAAGAAATTGAAGCAATTGTGGATGAGCAAATTGTTTCCACTCGAGACGGTGGATTTCAGAGGTACTTAGTGAAGTGGAAGAACAGACCATCATCCGACTGTACATTATTGACGGAAGCAGAGTTGCAGCGACTAGATCCAGATTTGTTAGAAAAGCACAAAAGTTTAATCTCGCCGGAGTTGAGATCTTCTCAGTTGAAGGGAGTTGATGCGGACACCAAGCCATTCAAAGTATATCAACGTAGGAGGCGTGCATTACCCGTGTCAATGTAGTTAGATGATGGATACGGGTCAGGTCTCTAGAGGTTGAAGACCTTACACATGTGTTCATAACATGTGTAAGTTGCTTAGAGAAGACATATGGACCATTGAATCGCGAGGATGGTGTAATCGGACCGTTAGATCGTCACGGCCCACCTTCATTACACTACCTTCACGGCACTATCATCGGGGCCCATCGGGCATCTTAAATTTACATTTAGTTTATGAACATTTGAGTTAATAAAGTTTTAAGACAGTTTGTGATAATTTTGTGCGAATTTCTTTTTTTTGAAACTTTTTTACGTAGGGGTCTTTTGGTAATTTCATGTAATTATGATTTTATAAGGGTTGCCCTAAACCCATAGCATGTTATGTTATGTTTGATGAAAGAAAAAAAGGAAAGCTTTTTACTTCTAACGATCTCTTATTCGACTTACAGTGATTGGAAGAGGGCATGAGGCCCAGGTAAACGATTTCCCATCCCCTACTTCTTTCTCCTTCTCTCTTTTCTCAAGGCATTCTTTTCTTTAACCTCATTCTTTTCTTTTTCTCCTAATCTCAAAAGATTTTCATTCCCTTTTCATCTCCACATAAAACCCATCACCCAAATCTATATTTAAAGATCCACCATTTTTTTTTTCTCTGAATTTTCCAGATTTCTAATCCAGGAAATTTCTATTTTTCTGGATTAGAAAATCCACTTGGATCATTAGACGGACTCATTGCAAGACGAAAGTTCTATCTTTCGCCGGATCCAATTAAATTCAGATTTTAAAATTCAATATTTCATGTTTGTGATGGATGGCCCTAATCAATGCTTATTGATCCTATTTCTTTCTTGTGTTTATGATGTATAAATCAGGCCGATATTTATTTGTTTTTTTTTTTTTAAATTTGCATGAATCTGCCCCTTTCAAATATCATGCTCATTTAAGGTTAGATTAGGCCGTCCTACATCACTTTGGAAATCTCAATTCATGCCACTTCTCCTTGGGCACGATCTTATCAGATATGTGGATGGTTCCTTTTCCTGTCCAAAAAAAAAAAATCTACTACCAATAGATGGCAAAGAGCATCAAATTAACCATGCCATCATCAGTAGGCGGCGACAGGACTAGCTACTCCTTAGCTGGATCATTTTGTCCCTCACACCAGGTACTCATGCTCCAATTTTGGGTTTAAATATATCTCGTGATGTCTAGATTGCACTAAAGTGCTCATTTGCAAATCACTCTTGAGCATGTGTTTTGCAATTAAAACTTCAATTGCAAACCACCAAAAAGAGATAACTCACAATCAATGAGTATTTTCACAAGATAAAGACCATTGTTGATCACATTACAACCATTGAAAAAGTTGTCCCAGTAGTTCTTCTACATATTCTTGGTGGTCTCCCTCCAGAATACAACTACTCTCAAACATCCATTACTACAGAGTCTGATGGCATGTATCTAATGGTCTTTTCAGCATGATGCCAAGTGAAGAGATCAATCTTAACAATTAGCATGTATTTGTTCTTCTTACTAATCCATCTACCAATCTTGTCACAAAGCCAACCTATCAAACCCAAAATAAGGGTTGTGGTAATCAAACCTCTAATAGCTACAGAGGATGACACAATCAACCTTTCTAAGGCGTGCCATGATGTTTTTTTGCCATCCAACCTGGTCATAAAATGAAGCGAAAACACAAATAGCAGCTTGATTGAAAATTTCAGTACAGAGGATGACACGGCAGTGGTGGTCGCAGTTATGGTCGTGGATCTCAACACAAAACACAATCAACTTGGACAACAAGGTATTCAGTAAAGTATTGCACATGCGTAATGTGTCGGGTATGTAATCGTGTGGGTTACTCAATGTTGCAATGCCGACATCAATTTGATATTCATTTAAACCTGATTTGGGCGTCAATCTGAATGCATTTCATGCTGGCTCCAAACCTTGATAATGCCTGGTACCCAGATTTTGACACATCTAACCATATCACCACAAACCTCTCTAATCTTTCACTGCATTAGGATTGTATGGATAAGATTAAATAAAGATTAGCGATAGTACAGGTTTGCAAATTCAACATGTTAGCTCCTCCAAGCTTATTACCAAGCATGCTTCATTTGATTTATTAAAAATATTTCATGTTCCTCTATATGCCAAAATTCATTATCTGTCAGGCAGTTTACACAAGATAATAATGTTATATTTGAGTTTCACCCCTCACATTTTCTTGTCAAGGATCAAGCCATGGAGAGAACTCTACTTCATGGGCTAAGGACGGTCTACGCTGCCTACTGGTCACAAGGAATAAATGGATGAAGCAAGGCATGATGTCAACACTACTTGGAGAGAAAACTGACATTGAGTAATGGCACAACCAGTGTTCGAAGTATTGGTATCGCTACAAGTTTCGCTGGCCAGGGATGCGGAAACAATATTGATATCACCGATAATATCGCTGATAACCGGAAATGCAGGGAAACATGGGAAAAACAGTGGAATTTTTAGCGAAACTTCAGGAGATGATAAAATGGACATATTTGAATATTTAGAAATTTTAAATAAAAAAAAAATTGCAAAAAGAATGCATACATAACAAGTTTTCATTTAATGGGGCCTTAATAGCATGTATTGTTGTAAGAAATCAGTCCAATCATCCCATCCAGCCTATTTAACCATCCAAACATCCATCGATATTGCAAAATACCAACAACATGTGATATTTCACCAAAAAATCATTAACAATTGAAAAGGAAACGAAAGATTGTGTTCTCAATATCGCGCATGTTGCGATAGCGATAATATCGAGATATTATCAATGACAAATTGAACACTACATACAACCACGTGCCCATGAAAAAAAAATTGAAACAAAAATTTACTATTGAAATATCGTCAATACACTTATAATACAATCACTAACTAGAATTTACATAGTCGAAAATATTAGCGATACATTGGCTATATTGATGCATTGGCAATGAGAGCCACACCTAGAATTTACATAGTTGAAAATATTGACGATTACATTAGCGATATTGATATGTTGACGATACTTAGTGATACATTGCTAATACCTAGAGTTTCTGATACTACTGGCATTATTGGTATCGCTACCAGTGTTATCGGTATTGCTGAGCTGGAGATAAAGATAATATCGGAGATATTTTAATAATATCAGAGATAATTCGAACACTTGGCACAACCGACCTGGACATGCGGCTATGCACACGGTTAGGCGAATCCTTGTTCTTAATGACCCTATGTGACTATTATGGGAACTATAACAACCGATATGCCTCGTAACGGTTGTTACAACCCTCGTATTTCACCCCCGTATCGCGTAACAGTCACGGCCGTTACCCATATGTGTCGGCCATTACACCCATGTCAATGTCATAATTGTTTTGGTATACCTCACACATCACAAAGGCTACAAATTGTAAATAACAAGACCATTGCCTCTCACCATGTAGTTTTTTACGACCATCAATTTCCTTTTACAGGACCTCACAACCACACAATATTGCCCTTGCCAGCTTCTAATGGACTACCTCTAACACTAGCCAAACCACTCTTAACTTCGGCTCACCTTCCCAACCACTTCTATGACTACAAATAATCCATCTAGTAGTAGCCCAACCTTACAACCCCTTCACTTGCCATCCACCCCAAGACCAACCTACATCTTCAAATCAACCACTACTATCTCCATGTTTGTCATCTTAAGAAAGCTTTATATGAATTGTAGGCACCAAGGGCATGGCTTCAACAGCTCAGCACCTTCCTCATGGAACTTGGGTTTATTGGCTTTTAGGCCAACACGTCACTATTTGTCAACAATAAAAGTTGTTCTATGATCTATATTCTTATATATATTGATGATATTCTCCTAACAAGAATTAGTGATCACCTCATTCGTACTGCCTTACACCAACTTGGAACTGAGTTTGCTTACAAATTTTTGGGCCCACTGCATTTTTCCTTGAGTGTCGAGGTACTCCATCACGATGAAAGATTAATTTTATCTTAGCGGAAGTACATTCTTGACAACCTCCATCAATCAAATTGTTTGTCACATCTAGCATCCCCTTGATGATGCTACACTCTATAGAAGTACTACTGGGGCCCTGCAATACTTAACACTTACCTGACCGAAAATTGCCTATAGTTCAACAACATGTGTCAATTCAATCATTGACTCACAATGACTTTTTTTAGGGATTTGATCCACAATGATTCACTAGGCAACAGTCAAGAGAATCCTTCGGTATCTCAAAAATACATTTATTAATAGTCTAAAATTTCATCGAAATAACTCTCTTCACCTCTCTGCATACTCGGATGTAGACTGGGTTGGCTGCCCCGATGATCATAAATCTATTAGAGGTTATGCTATCTTTATGGGTTCTAATCTTAAATCTTGGAGCTCTCGCAAACAATAAACTGTTGCACGCTCTAGTACAAAAGTTGAGTACTGTGCGGCTGTAAGTGCTACAACTAAATTAACTTGGTTGTAGTCACTTCTACGAGAACTTGGTATCTTTCTCCCAAAGCCACCTATATTTTCTTGTGATAATGTTAGCTCAACGTATTTTACAGCCAACTCAATTTTTCATGCTCGGACCAAGCATGTTGAAATTGACTTTCACTAAGTTTGAGACAAAGTTTTGAAAGTGAGTCTTGATGTTCAATTTATCTCCACAAAGGATCAACTCGCCAATGGCCTCATCAAAGAATTGTCAAGCACTAGGCTTCCTGTTTTTCTATCCAAACTCAACGTTTACGTTGGGTTTATAAGGGCATGTAAAGAGACGACTATTGATTCAAAAATTTAAATTCAAATATTCAAAACCATAGCCAGCTCATTCTTGTCACAACAGAAATCTCTCAGGATCTTACCGTGTGTAAAGATAAAAACCTTCTCTGTCATGTATATCTTATAAGATTATAATTTTGTCTATATAAAGAAGTCCCCACTCCCTCGTGCAGGAGAATACAAATACTCATTACCATTTTTACTCCCGATGGCACTATTGAATAAACCGTCCCAATTGATGATTGGGAGTCGGAAGTATCAATGGGGACATTAGAAAACCCTATAAATTCATTCATAGATACATACATATATTATATAATATTTGGAAGTACAAGTAGAATCCTATCAACAAATACAATGTTGCCTAAGCATGAAAAACCCAATACCCCAGTAAAATTCAGCAACGCACAAAACCCATCTTTTATCATGCAAAAGATTAAAAAAAAATAAAACTAAAATGATGTAGCCGCCCATTATTACCCTATTATTAAGATCTCAACTAAATTGGAGATTTGAAGAGCACACACTACTTGTTTCAACCAGGGAATAGTTGTATGGTCAGATGATTGGAACAGTCCATCCAGGCGGGGTCCAACGATCATGCCCTTGGATCCCATACAACAGGAAAATCACATGGACTGATATGTGGAAATCAGCGCCATTCATTTATTTTAGAAGTGTAGAAACCAAAAGAAGGGAATCTAAATATCAGAACAAAAGAGAAAGAAGAAGAGAAGTTGATGATCGAAATCGAACCTCGGGAGAGAGCCTCTTGCAGTGGCCACACCAAGGGGCATAGAAATCGACGAGGATAAAATCAAAGGTGGAGATGGCCAAATCGAAGTTGGATCCGTCCAGCTCTAAGACGGTCCCATCCACTGTAAATTCATGGACGGCGGAAACACAAGGCGCAATCAATGCGGCAAGGAAGATGGAAAGGAGGAGGAGAGTCCTACGAAACATCTGTGCCGTCTCAGGCATTGCTCGACTCGTACACATCCGTCGACTTCTCCCTGTTTCATACATGTCTGACCATTTGCCTTCTTCACAGCTGGGTATATGGATTTCGGGTCGGATCCTTTGTCGACGGATCCGGGTACCCATGTTACGGAAAAAGTTTATATTGGATGTGATGAACGCGACTTTGCTGCGACTCGGAACCGGCTATGAGACGCGGATTCGCTACTGACAGGTTGAGGACGTCACTAAGTTCGGTGGTCCCACATCGTTTTGTATCCACACCGTCCATCCATTTGGAGAGACCATTTTATGGCATGAGCCAAAGAATGATTCGGATCCAAAGCTATAGCAGGCCCCACCACAGAAAACAGTGGAGAGAGTGACGCCCACCATTAAAAACTTATAAGGGCACAAAAGTTTTCGGTCAAGCTAATACTTGTGTTTCCACTTCTTTAATGTATGCGTTAACTTATAAATGGATGGACAGTTGATACAATACATACATCTTGCTGGACCCACAGTACTTGGTGACGTCACTTCAGCAGCGAGTATCTGCTCAACCTGTCAGTGAGTAAACCGGGTCCACCGGCTACGTGGGTCGGACCCATAGTGGTGGGACCCTCGGAGAAGCCTACCTCGGCGTATGCATTCTATTAAAAGATTTGGATAGCTGTTGATGAAAATATCCATGTCCACATTTTTAAAAGATACTGCTACCCTTCTAACATTTAATAATGTATCACATGCTAAAGTAAGTTTTGGGGGCCACTATAATGTATGCATTATATCCACAATGTCCACCCATTTTTGTCAGATTATTTTAAGCATGAGCCAAAAAATAAGGCAGACCCAGAGCTCAATTGGGCCACACCAGATAATAATGGTGCAATGATAACCACCGTTGAAACCTTTCTAGGACCACAATGATGTTTACTTTCCATTCAACTTGTTCACAAGGTCGCATGAACTTGAATGAAGTCAAAACACAAATACCAACTTGATCCAAAATTTATGCCAGCCCTAAGAAGTTTTGAATGTTGGTGTTTGATCCCTACTTTTGTTTGGTGTGGTCCCTTTTTTAAATTCATGCCCTTAAATGACTTCGAAAAAATGGATGGACATTGTGATATAACACATGCATCATTGTACTAATAAAACTTTGCCAACACAGTACCTACTGACATGCAATTTGAGTAAAAGGGAAGTTGAGTTGTTAACAGGTACCACATTAATGGGTATTTCCCTTGCCATAAGGACCGCTTTAGCCTGTGTTGTATATTCCAGCCATTCATCACTTTTTTTGAATCATTTTAGGGCATGATCAAAATAATAAAGTTGATTGAACTTAAGGGTTGACAATCCCAAGTATAGGGTTGTGATACCGTAATAACTCGGTAAGACCGAGGTCAATCCAAAGGAAATTTGGTGAGAATATACTAAGAACTTATTATAATGAAAATGGTTGGTCTATATTTTTAATCTAACAGAATATAAGAGTTGTAAAATAATTATTAAAAAATGGCTAAGGATCCAGAAATCCCTGATTAATAGATTTTTTAATTTAATTTTTCTCATGTTGATAACTCAACTAAAACTGAAATCCAATCTGTTTTAATCGAAAGATAACATAGTAATATTAATATAAAAAAATTCAAAATAGATTAGAATCATGATAGGCCTGACCTCTCATTAAGATCTTGGTAATCACATTGTAGGGAATTGAAAGCATCTAACGTACCTGGATACGATAATAGATCAAACAACTTTATATATTGAATCCTTTCCCAATTTAAGAATTCAATCGCATCCAATCACAATTCAATATTTAAAAAAAAAAATCTTAACTTTCATTTAAAAACAAATTAACTATCAAATATTCATTAAAATGTTCATCCCTTAACCTTAGTTAAGAGATTAGCCAAGTATGACTAACATCTTAACAAAAAAATAAAAAATAAAAAAAATAGGAAAACAAACTAAAACCGAAGGATTGAAAATGAATGATAATTCCAAAGAAACTCTGCAACTCATTGATCTCTCTCATAAGCCCTAATTCGTACTTATATTAACTTAAAACACTCATTTAAATAGGAAAAGTTTGCACAGACTTAAAATCAACTTTAAATTTATGCACTTTTTTTACGCTTTAACCGCACAAACACTCACCTTCAGTCACACCGAGTCCAGCCAAAGATGCCTTCGGCTGCAACTAAATTTCATAAAAATCTGTCTGAAGGCTTTGTCACCCTTAGGTTGCACCGAACCTCCCTTCAGTGGCACCAAACATTGCTTCGGTCGAACCAAGTATCGAGCCAAATTATCTCTAAAAATCATGGTTTCTTATTGGACTGTTCTATGTACTTTCAGTCGGATCGAACTAACCTCAGGTGGGACTGAACAATGTTATTTCCGTTATTGCACTTTGTGATTTTTTAGTCATTCCTTTATCCTTTGTACTTGGTTTTCATGGATCTTTGGCATATGAATTCTTCATTAATGACTTCCAAATATCAAGTCTTCTCTTAATTAATCTTTTGATATTTAATCCACCTTCTTAAGCATGATTTCATCTCTTGTTTCCCAGATCATCTTACGTGTACAAATATATATGTTAGTTAATCAATTAAATACTTTGAATGCATGAAACCTAATGCAATTGATATGATAAATATGCAATATTTAGATGTTATAACACTCCCCAACCAGCATTTTGTTAATCCCGAGCAAAACATGCAAAAAAAAAAAAAAAAACTCTGAATTCAAAAATAATTCCAAAAAGAGTCAATCTTGTAATCGCAAATAATTTTAAATTGACCCAACTCAAAGAGAACTAAAATTAAACATATCATTCACTTAAGTTTCATTACTTTAATAAATATCCTCATTAAACTCAAAGTAATAATCATATAATTGAATAATTCCTAACATTGAGTTTCATGAATGTATTATGTAATCTAGACTTAACAACACCACAAATCTAGTTCTTCCACTTTCATGTCTACAATGGTAATCAAGGATTGAGCAAATCAACCAAAGCCTAAACCAAAACTTGTCTTGCAACTCAACACTTCACTCTCCAAACTCTCGATTTTTTTATCGATGACCTTTACTATATTTTTTTCTTGTCCACATTCTTCTTCTTTTTTATACCAAACGGTCTTTTCGTTGACAATTCATTAGGTAGCCATTTTCGACAACTATTTTTTTTAGCTGGGTAATACTTTTTTTTTTTCCATTTAAAAAAAAAATGAATATGATGGACAATTTCCCCAAGCTTGGTTCTTAATATTCTCAATAATTATCACTTTAACAATTCAGTATCCAACTAAGGTCTAATGTGTAAGTTAAATATGACATACTATATTCATAACTCAATTAATGTTTAAAATTTTTTAACTAAATATTATTAAATTGAACTTAATCTTAGAATCCATTAAGTAAATAAAATCTAGGCTTCGAATTTATTCAATAATAATTCTCTGGATTTATCTCCTGAAACTACCTAAAATTACAGAAATCATCTTTAAAAAAAAAATCAGAATTTTCAACTCAAATTTAAAAAACAATTCCTACGGAAACCCAACCCCAACCTAAATTTTACATTGTACTCAGTGTATAAAATATATGTTATAAGAATAACATGAGAGCAACAAAATAAAAATGAGTAAGCAGAAACAAGTACCTAGGACAACATGTACGAGAGCAAACTTCAAAGATTGGTGCTTAAGCAACTAAAATTTACAAACAAAACATTTTATTCTATTAAAGGGGACTAAATCCTAAGAAAGCAAGGGAAATGATGTCTATCATACTAAGAGATCAATCCTGGTACAAAAGATCTTCCAAAGATATAAACATTTATATGGATGCACTTTTTTTTTCTAATATTTGTTTAATCTCCCTATTAAAAACTTCATCTTGGCCACTTGTCTGTGGATGATAAGGTGTAACCACTTGTTTTGTAAGCTAAAAAGGAATGTTACAATCGGGTGGCTGCATAATTGGTGTGGTTGTCAACATACTCTTTAGCTTTATAAAAGCCTCTTGGCATGAGTCAGTCTACTCAAATGGGACATCCTTTTGAAGGAGGTTACTCAAGCTTGAGTGACATCATGGTTCGTGTAAAAACTCACCTACATCGAGATCTACCTTGGTTTTACATCTAATGCTAAGGTGAGAGATTCCTTTAAACTTACACTAATTTAAGTAGAAATATACATAGTTTCTCTTATTTGTGCATAGTTTGCTTTTACTTTGATTTCCATACAAATTAGTGAGAATCATTATAAACTTTGTTCATGTGACAATTATGTTTAAAATATGATTTTATCATACTTGATTCTTATGAATTCATGTGGAGTGATGGATACAGGCCTCTCCCTTCATTAATTTTGAGAGCGACGCGTGTTTCTACTCTATATTGTGTTGGCTTTTGCTCATCTATCCTTATTTTTGTTGAGTTAGTCTAATACTACTTTTTTCTTTTATTGAGTTAGCATAATACTATTCTTCTTTTTTATTAAGTTAGCTTATTGCTATTTTTCTCATCTATTAAGTTAGCCTTGTGATACCTTCTTTATTTTATGGCTTGGGCATATGTCTTAGAATTTCAAAACTCTCATGGTTCAACTTATTTCCCTATTGATGCAAGTGATGTGTTAAAGGTCTCACAACTAGTGACTTATATATATATATATATATATATATATTTATCGTGAACGTAATGCACTCTGGGTAGTAACCCTCTTGGTCTATGCATAAATTTTTAGATTTGGGTAGTGGTGTACACATCGATGTAAGTAATCTGTAACGCATCTTACATCACCTTTTTGGGATTAGATCTCACAATTAGTCACTCCATGAACAAATTGTGTTATGTAATTGATCTAATCTATATGTTGTGTTATCTCAAGGTGTTCACGTAAATCCTCGGTAGTGTCGGACATGCCGATGAATCTCCATAGTTATGGGATGCGGAGCGATCCAGATTTTTATGAATTATATTCCACAATGTTGGGTCACTATGTATGATGAGCCACACACACTATTCTAAGCACGTATTCATGTAGATTGGTTACGCATATCAATACCACTCGTAATGGTGAAATACGATGTGTATTGAAACCCTTTGTAACAGCCCGGATTTTTCTCAACCTGGAATTAGATGTCCTTAGGCAATGGATCGATCCTAATACCTTATTAACTTGTCAGAATTAAATCCCACAGTGTAAAACCGCTTTTGAACCCATTTTCCTTCACAAACCCCACCCTTCACCACCTTGTTCTTTCAATTTTCCTAAGTACTTTCACCCTAGACACTATCTTAAACTAGCCAAGTAGTATAACTTGGATCACTTTATATACAAACTGCAAAGGACTAAGTACCACCTCAGACAGAAATCACTTAGGATTAAATCCTTTAGAAATGAGACAGAGTAACTAAGTGTTAAACTAGCTTAGCTACGAAATCCATTTGAATCGCTTTAAATACGATCTGCAAGACCCAAAACTTGTAGAATCATTGACGCAAGGTTACCTTAAAACTTAGGATCAATCTCATTACCCGGCTGCTCTCGGGAGCACTTTGAAACTCCGTATCAGGTCTGCACCGCACATCGGGAGTCCGATTAACACGAAGTTAAGGACTTAGGACCGCTTCGCTGGGCTTGACAACCATCTCAGAAATCAAATCCAGATAGTGTCCCACGGTACATTCACTTGAGTCCGGAGCGAGAGAGTGTGAGAACACTTGTTTCTTTACAAAATAAATATCTTGAATAGTAATCTGAGACTCGTCGCTTACGAATCAGTATTAAGCAGCCTGACCATCAGAATCTGACCAAATCACACCCTCGGATCAGGAAAAATTTCATAAACATTTACATGTACTCGGAATCTCCAATCGAGACCCACTGACCATCGAACTGAAACTGGTTCGCCAGGCGTGATCTAAAAATCCGACTGAAACGAAAACTTAATAGAACGTAGATCCAATGTCTGTGAGCTTAAGTCCGACCTTTGGCTCAAGAAGGCCCACCAGAAGTGCTCCGTTAAGCTGAAACAGAGTCGCTTTGGTTATAACCTAAGTATACCTTGTCCACAGGTCTATTTCGGTGAGTTTTTAGGCTATATAAGGACCTTAAATCCTCTCTCATTGCAGCCATACGAATTTGAGAGAAGAGAGAGAAAGTGTGGGAGATGTACGAGAATCTCCCTGCCATGCTTCTCTGCCACTCCATGAGCTCCACCACTCCGTTCTAATCGCTTTCCCGGCGATTCCGGCTCTGTTTCTAGGTAAGAAACCCTAACCCTAAACTGATTTGGGGTTTCGATAGTTGTAGGTTATGAAATAGCTAACAGAAAACATGCTATAGGTTACCAAACTGTCGTATACGAAAGCTTAGCAAACCTATCGACTTTATTGCGATTCTACAACAAAAGGTGCGGACTTTAGGTGTATAAGTTATGGTTTTCAATGCTTTCAATGTCAGATAATGATAAATTCATGATCTGCATGCAATTGCACATGTACAAAGTGCTGTTTGTTTTCTGTTTTGATTAAAGATGAAGAATATGGAATTTTACATATTCTAGGTATTCGTAGAAAAACCGTATACGTATAAATTTTAGAAATGTGTTTGACATGATTAATTATTGTATGAATATACGATATATGGATAAAATACTTATTTGGCGAATGGGTTCGTCCAAATACATGTTTTACTAATATACACTATGTATGTAGAAATACTGTATTGTAAAAAGTATTATATACATATATATTTTAGAGATGCGTTTGCCATGATTATTTGTTGTATAAATATATTATATATGCGTAAAATACTTGCTTGGCGAAAGGACTCGCCCTAATACATGTTTGCTAACATACACTAAGTATGTTGAAATAGTGTATGTTAAGTGTTTGTGAAAATGCTTGTGTGAGTAAGTGTTTGGATGATGTTGCCTTAGGTATGGTGTTGAGATGGGATTCTCAACTACCTTAGAGACATGTATGATTTCCTCCATGTGGTTATTCACTTTAACCACTTACTTATGAAATATATGTGTTTGTATTCCTATTTATATAGTGCTTCATAACATGCTTTATAACATGCTTTATAATATGCTTTATGATATGCTTGTTAACATGCTCAACTGATTGTATGATTTTATTTATGTAATGTGCATGTTTAAATTCATATTTATGTTGTATGATCCGTCATGGGTGATGGGGGAGTGGTGTAACGATTCCCTGCAACAGCCCTAGCAGCCCTAAATGGATGATACCGGACTTTAATTGTATGATTTGAATCTTGATCCATTACTGCTTTACTTATCTGTAATTGAATGTGATTGGGGCTATGATTATAGTCTAGGAAATCGGTAACAATTCCTGTCTAAGTGGGCGATTTTGTCTCGCCACAATTGATGCGTTGGGTGAATCCGAGTCGTACGATGGTTGACAACAGTGGTACCTTGTCGGCTACTCCCGTGTACGCTCGTACAAGTCGAACTAGTTTAATAAACCGATTGGCCCATTTTATATTAACCATGTTTGGACGTCATTGCTTGAACCTAGGGTACCGAACTTACCAGTGGAATCCCTTAACCATGGTACCTCGATCCGCTAAGACTCATGAGCCGGGCATGGTGGTATGGGACACCGTGGTCGAGTTGTCGGCCTACGCTGGGGCCACTTACCTCCCCGTAGTGACCATTGAGCAACCAGACTCATGAGCCGATTATGGTGGTATGGGACACTATATTCGAGCTGTCAGCCTACGCTGGCACAGCCTGGCTGTGGTCCCCAGTCGGGTTGTATCCGGGTTCCATTTTCAATAAGCGGACCGGTCGGGCTTCGAAAATAGACTGCCAGTTGGTAGGGTGTCAGTGGAGTGACCTCGAGCATACTCTAAATATACGGTGAGGCGACTAGCCTTCTCGTAGTAACAGAGTATAAGCTAGGCCTGTATTGATAAGGTGATGGGGGAGTGGTGCAACGATTTTACGTAACAGCCCTGGTAGCTCTTGCAGTGACCAAGAAACACACCATCGTATGAGATTGTCTAGGACTGACGACCTTAGAATGGATCATGTTTGGGAATGATACAAGGGAGGTACCTTAGTTTCCCAATCCTGCTGTTTGAAATGGAATAATAACAACTCGGTAATCATGCTCATCATGCATTGCATGTGCCTGGAAGATGTGGAGCACTGAGGGATGAAAGCATGCCACGAACGAAGAGGGTGTCGCATGAGGGAGTATGTCGGTGAGGGCATACATCATGACTGCATCCATACTTGCATTAATAAGAGTAGTTAGGAGTGTTTGATTGTACTGCTTTATCATTACTGCTTGACTGAGTCGATAACATGTTAACCTATGCTTTATTGTTCCACTGAGTTAGCTACTCACTCCCACGTTACGGGACGATGTTGTACACACCAACCAGATTTGTTGAGTTTCAAGTGATGGCGATGCTTATGAAGCAGAGCCGGATTACTACTATGATGTTGAGGAGAAGTTCTCCTACATATAATTCTCTGACAGGTTTATGAAGACCTGGTATTGTATTGACGGGGCTATGGTACTTGGGATAGAAGACATTACACTTCCTCACATTTGGTAAATTTTAGAATTGTACTTGTATTTATTTAACCTGGTAACATTATCACACTCTGGAGACTCACCACAGTTTTTATATTCTATATGTCTATCACAGTCTTCCGCTCGCAATTTAACTGTCTCTGGAGTATGATATGCTGTTTTGGCTTAATCTCACTAATGTTCAATGCACGAATACAGTCAACATTCAATCATCATTCATTTTGTTGCATAAGTGATGTTCTGGAACTCGAGAGTTGAGTTACTACTCGACTCTCAATTTTCGGGATGTTACAGATGGTATCAAAGCATGATTTGGATTAAACAAGACCTGGGTTATGGTCACACAACGCACACTGATGCACTCTGACTTAGGAGGGAGCGACGAAACGTAGAAACTGACTTAGGATTTTTCAAATTCACCGAACGACGAAATCGACCGAAATCGACCGCTGAGATTGTACCGTACACACCCATGATAACGCGAAACAATCCCGAATCACTTCTCGGCCATCAGTCGATGGGTTTGAGTCATTCCTTAGAGACGAATGTCCTTAGGTTGTGGGTCAACCCCAACACCAAAGCCTAAAACCCCTTTCTATCCAATTCCTTCAAACTCTCTCCTTGCACCACTTCATCCTTCAATTTTTTTTCTAAGTCCTTTCACACTAGGTATAAGTTCTAGTGTATAAATGCTGAAGAATAATACTTAAACAAAAAGTTACTATAAATAGTAAATATATGTATAAATTAGACTTTTGACCATTCAAATTTTGGAATATAACCAAATAAATAGGTTAGTTGGATAGATTAGCTCCTCCTATCCCAAAAGCATATGCTACATGTCATATAAAATCATTCTGGTTTACATTTTGGCCCTGATATGGCTCAAAATGGGGTCGGTGGCCAAACAGAGCACTTCTGGAGGGAACCAGGGTGGGCCCCATACTTTTTTGGAGCATAGAGGACTGGAGGAACACGACCATAGGGCCCCCTTTTGAAAAATTCAAAAATTTTCGGCGAGGCCCTCGCCAAGTCAGCGAGGCCTCGCCAGTTTTTTGGCTGGGTCGGGCCGGCCGTTCAGGCCGATGGTGTTTGGGGGCTAGGAGAACCCCCTAGTATGGGGGTCGTGGCTTAAAACATCCCCGAACTAGTACTTCCTTCACAAAGTGACCCTCCAAGCTCTCTTTTCTCTTTCAAACTTTTGATTTTTGGCAAAAATTGCCCCTCCAATTACCCATTCCGTCATTTTCTGTCACAACCCATTCATCTCCATCATTCATAACAACATCTACCCTCTACCCTTTCCGTTTTTCCTCATTTGAACTCCCACACCCCCCATTTGGAGCTCAAATCGTGTAAGCTCTCAATCCCTCCCATCTCTCCACTTCCTTTCTTTAAACCCTATCTATTGGGCCTTTACAATGTCTATTGAGGCACCAGTCTGTGGAGAACCAGCAACTCCAGCCCCTTTTCTTCCTTTAGGGCCCGTTCGGCCAACTACATTAAGTAAGATTAGGTGGATGAAATTATAGAAAGAAATAATAAATGTATGTGTAAAGTATTGTCTCTAGATTGGTTGTATCACATGCTTTCCAACACCATATTTAAAATGCATGTAATTAAAAGTAAATTCCGAGATTTCCTTTCAAATTACACTTAGAAATTCATTATCTTGGGATTTGGAAATCCCGTCTCACACTTTTCGACACAAGGCTCATTTTCCAAAGCCTATACCATTAATTTTAATCCCCTCCCACCCTCCTACCAAACAAGCCACTCCCAATCCTGAGGAGAGATTAGCAATATAGTCCCATTTAAAACCACTTAAGACCACTGGCCAAATAGTGTTGAAGTGATAAAGTCCCTCGATATACATTAATCCACCACACTCTGATAGCTTAAGCTTTTAGAGTAAATGGTTGTTTGACAAATGGGCCCTTAGAGTTTTGGACGTAGAGCGGTGCTCCTATATTTCGATAGGCCTGACTGTGTAGGAAATCCAACAAATTTATAATGTGAACCTTAGGACCCTCTTAGTTGGGATGAACACATGTGTGGAATGCTCAAGCGTCAAGTGCAGGCAACTCAATTCCAATTAGACAACTTTGACCCTAAGTGATAAAACTCTTCCTTGTATTAGAAATTATGTGAAATCATCTAGCGTATGAGCATAGACTTTGAACTACACCTATGGTTTTCCGTTACTCTTAAATTAAGGCTAGACTACCGGTTACATTAGAGAATGCCAAAGACCGATAGATGTAGTTAGGTCACCTAATACACCTCTTTGATCTGGGTGGCGCAGCAGAAGCGTGGTGGACCCTACCCCACTGGCTCAGGATCAAAACTGTACTTGTTAAATACGAACATAATAGGACCTCTAGCAAGTTCTACTAGGAGAAACTATTTTTGGATGATCTAGTAAGATTGATTCACCTTTCCTTGGACATAGATAATAACGAGGACTCTCTTAAACTAAGACCTAAAGGGAAACCTTAGAAATAGATAATTGAGCCTTTCAATGATGAACATTCCCTGCGTTTTTAGAGTGATCGGTCTACGGAGTTACTGAAATACAACTGCGAAGCATTCGCGGCTTGACCCAATTCTCAATCCTGGGCGACTACCAACGGACTCACTGCTTGACCGAGCAGAAGACCAGGATCTACCAGGACTTGGAAGGGATACGATGAGCCTTCTACCCTAGTCAGGTAGATGATCGATGTATCGGGATCAAGCCCACTATAAACGTCTCTCCGCGTTGGTCAAACAATGAGAACAGCTATCTTACTCTAAATAATTGGGGATTGTCGTCAAGACTCCAAATAGGTAAGGAAATAAATTGTAGCGAACCATCAGGGTATGAGAAATGGATAAAGAATTAAGTTTTAAGTGGGGTAGACTAAAATGAACCAAGAATGTATATACCCTACTACGGGTAGAAACTCGAAATCAATAAGTCTTAGGCAAATGAAATAATAAAATTCCTTCCTTATTACCCTTAGGCAATTTCGGGGATGAAATTTGTTTTAAGGGGGGTAGATTGTAATAGCCCGGATTTTTTCCAACCTAGAATTAGACGTCCTTAGGCAATGGATCGATCCTAATACCTTATTAACTTGTCAAAATTGAATCCCATAGTCTAAAACCGCTTTTGAACCCATTTTCCTTCACAAACCCCACCTTTCACCACCTTGTTCTTTCAATTTTCCTAAGTACTTTCACCTTAGACACTATCTTAAACTAGCAAAGTAGTATAACTTGGATCACTTTATATACAAATTGCAAAGGACTAAGTACTACCTTAGACAGAAATCACTTAGGATTAAATCCTTTAGAAATGAGACAAAGTAACTAAGTGCTAAACTAGATTAGCTACGAAATCCGTTTGAATCGCTTTAAATACGATCTGCAAGACCCAAAACTTGTAGAATCATTGACGCAAGGTTACCCTAAAACCTAGGATCAATCTCATTATTCGGCTGCTCTCAGGAGCACTTTGAAACTCCGTATCAGGTCTGCACCGCACATCGGGAGTCCGATTAACACGAAGTTAAGGACTTAGGACCGCCTCGCTGGGCTTGACAACCATCTCGGAAATCAAATCCAGATAGTGTCCCATGACTGTTCGCTTGAGTCCAGAGTGAGAGAGTGTGAGAACACTTGTTTCTTTACAAAATAAATATCTTGAATAGTAATCTGAAACTCGTCGCTTGCGGATCAGTATTAAGCAACCTGACCATCAGAATCTGACCAAATTACACCCTCGGATTAGGAAAAATTTCATAAACATTTACATATACTCGGAATCTCCGATCGAGACCCACTGACCGTCCAACTGAAATTGGTCCGCCACGCATGATCAGGAAATCCGACTGAAAAGAAAACTTAATAGACTGTAGATCCAATGTCTGTGAGCTTAAGTCCGACCTTTGGCTCAAGGAGGCCCACCAGAAGTGCTCCGTTGAGCTGAAACAGAGTCGCTTTGGTTATAACCTAAGTATACCTTGTCTACAAGTCTATTTCGATGAGTTTTTAGGCTATATAAGGACCTTAAATCCTCTCTCATTGCAGCCATACGAATTTAAGAGAGAAGAGAGAAAAGAAAGAGAAAGTGTGGGAGATGTGAGAGAATCTCCCTGCCATGCTTCCCTGATGCTCCACGAGATCCACCACTCCGTTCTAATCGCTTTCCCGGCGATTCCGGCTCCGTTTCTAGGTAAGAAACCCTAAGCCTAAGCTGATTTGGGGTTTCGATAGTTGTAGGTTATGAAATAGCTAACAGAAAACATGCTATAGGTTACCAAACTGCCGTATACGAAAGCCTAGCAAACCTATCGACTTCGTTGCGATTCTACGACAAATGGGGCGGACTTTAGGTGTATAGGTTATGGTTTACAACGCTTTTAATGTCAGATAATGATAGATTCATGATCTGCATACAATTGCACATTACAAAGTGCTGTCTGTTTTCTGTTTTGATTAAAGATGAAGAATATGAAATTTTACATATTCTAGGTATTCGTAGAAAATACCGTATACGTATAAATTTTAGAAATGTGTTTGACATGATTAATTGTTGTATGAATATACGATATATGGATAAAATACTTATTTGGCGAATGGGTTCGCCCAAATACATGTTTTACTAATATACACTATGTATGTAGAAATACTGTATTGTAGAAAGTACTAATAGATTTTAGAGATATATTTGCCATGATTATTTATCGTATAAATATATTATATGTGCATAAAATACTTGCTTGGTGAAAAGACTCGCCCTAATACATGTTTGCTAACATACACTAAGTATGTTGAAATAGTGTATGTTAAGTGTTTGTGAAAATGCTTGTGTGAGTAAGTGTTTGGATGATGTTGCCTTAGGTATGGTGTTGAGATAGGATTCTCAACCACCTTAGAGACATCTATGATTTCCTCCATGTGGTTATTCACTTTAACCACTTATGAAATATATGTGTTTGTATTCCTATTTATATAGTGCTTCATAACATGCTTTATAACATGCTTTATAATATGCTTTATGATATGCTTGTTAACATGCTTAACTGATTGTATGATTTTATTTATGTAATGCGCATGTTTAAATTCATGTTTATGTTGTATGATCTGTCATGGCTGATGAGGGAGTGGTGTAACGATTATACAACAAACCACAAGCGACCACTAAACGGATGATACCAGACTTTAATTGTATGATTTGAATCTTGATCCATTGCTGCTTTACTTATCTGTAATTGAATGTGATTGGGGCTATGATTTTAGTCCAGGCAATCGGTAACAATTCCTGTCTAAGTGGGCGATTTCATCTCGCCACAATTGATGCGTTCGGTGAATCCGAGTCGTACGATGGTTGACAATAGTGGTACCTTGTCGGCTACTCCAGCGTACGCTCATACTAGTCGAAATAGTCTAATAAACCGATTGGCCCATTGTATGTTAACCATGTTTGGACGCCATTACTTGAACCTAGGGTACCGAACTTACCAGTGGAATCCCGTAACTATGGTACCTCGATCCGCTAAGACTCATGATCCGGGCATGGTGGTATGGGACACCGTGGTCGAGCTGTCGGCCTACGCTGGGGCCACGTGCCTCCCCGTAGTGACCATTGAGCAACCAGACTCGTGAGCCGATTATGGTGGTATGGGACACTATATTCGAGCTGTCAGCCTACGCTGGCACAGCTGGCTGTGGTCCCCAGTCTGGTTGCATCCGGGTTCCATTCTAAATAAGCGGACCGGTCGGGATTCGAAAATAGACTGCCAGTTGGTAGGGTGTCAGTGGAGTGACCTCGAGCATACTCTAAATCTGCGGTGAGGCAACTAGCCTTCTCATAGTAACAGAGTATAAGCTAGGCCTGTATTGATAAGGTGATGGGGGAGTGGTGCAACGATTCTGCGTAACAGCCCTGGCAGCCCTTGCAGTGACCTAGAAACACACCATCGTATGAGATTGTCTAGGACTGACGACCCTAGAATGGATCATGTTTGGGAATGATACAAGGGAGGTACCTTAGTTTCCCAATCCTGCTGTTTGAAATGGAATAATAACAACTCGGTAATCATGCTCATCATGCATTGCATGTGCTTGAAAGATGTGGAGCACTGAGGGATGAAAGCATGCCACGAACGAAGAGGGTGTCGCATGAGGGAGTATGTCGGTGAGGGCATACATCATGACTGCATCCATACTTGCATTAATAAGAGTAGTTAGGAGTGTTTGATTGTACTGCTTTATCATTACTGCTTGACTAAGTCGATAACATGTTAACCTATGCTTTATTGTTCCACTGAGTTAGCTACTCACTCCCACGTTAGGGGACAGTGTTATACACACCAACCAGATTTGTTGAGTTTCAAGTGATGGAGATGCTTATGAAGCAGAGCCGGACTACTACTATGATGTTGAGGAGAAGTTCTCCTACATATAATTCTCTGACAGGTCTATGAAGACCTGGTATTGTATTGACGGGGCTATGGTACTTGGGATAGAAGACATTACACTTCCTCACATTTGGTAAATTTTAGAATTGTACTTGTATTTATTTAACCTGGTAACATTATCACACTGTGGAGACTCACCACAGTTTTTATATTCTATATGTCTATCACAGTCTTCCGCTCGCAATTTAACTATCTCTGGAGTATGATATGTTGTTTTGGCTTAATCTCACTAATGTTCAATGCACGAATACAGTCAACATTCAATCATCATTCATTTTGTTGCATAAGTGATGTTCTGGAACTCGAGAGTTGAGTTACTACTCGACCCTCAATTTTTGGGATGTTACAGATGGTATCAGAGCATGATTTGGATTAAACCAGACCTGGGTTATGGTCACACGATGCACACTGATGCACTCTAACTTAGGAGGGAGCGACGAAACGTAGAAACTAACTTAGGATTTTCTAAATTCACCGAACGACGAAACCGACCAAAATCGACCGCTGAGATTGTACCGTACACACCCATGATAACGCGAAACAATCCCGAATCACTTCTAGGCCATCAGTCGATGGGTTTGAGTCATTCCTTAGAGATGAATGTCCTTAGGTTGTGGGTCAACCCGAACACCAAAGGCTAAAACCCCTTTCTATCCAATTCCTTTAAACTCTCTCCTTGCACCACTTCATCCTTCAATTTTTTTTCTAAGTCCTTTCACACTAGGTATAAGTTCTAATGTATAAATGCTGAAGAATAATACTTAAACAAAAAGTTACTATAAATAGTAAATATATGTATAAATTAGACTTTTGACCATTCAAATTTTGGAATATAACCAAATAAATAGGTTAGTTGGATAGATTAGCTCCTCCTATCCCAAAAGCATATGCTACATGTCATATAAAATCATTCTGGTTTACATTTTGGACCCGATATGGCTCAAAATGGGGTTGGGGGCCAAACAGAGTACTTCCGGAGGGAACCAGGGTGGGCCCCATACTTTTTTGGAGCCTAGGGGACTGGAGGAACACGACCATGGGGCCCCCTTTTGAAAAATTCAAAATTTTTCGGCGAGGCCCTCGCCAAGTCAGCGAGGCCTCGCCAGTTTTTTAGCTGGGTCGGGCCGGCCGTTCAGGCCGATGGTGTTTGGGGGCTAGGGGAACCCCCTGGTATGGGGGTCGTGGCTTAAAACATCCCCGAACTAGTACTTCCTTCACAAAGTGACCCTCCAAGCTCTCTTTTCTCTTTCAAACTTTTGATTTTTGGCAAAAATCGACCCTCCAATTACCCATTCCATCATTTTTTGTCACAACCCATTCATCTCCATCGTTCATAACAACATCTACCCTCTACCCTTTCCGTTTTTCCTCATTTGAGCTCTCACACCCCCCATTTGGAGCTCAAATCGTGTAAGCTCTCAATCCCTCCCATCTCTCCACTTCCTTTCTTTAAACCCTATCTATTGGGCCTTTACAATGTCTGTTGAGGTACCAGTCTGTGGAGAACCAGCAACTCCAGCCCCTTTTCTTTCTTTAGGGCCCGTTCGGCCAACTACATTAAGTAAGATTAGGTGGATGAAATTATAGAAAGAAATAATAAATGTATGTGTAAAGTATTGTCTCTAGATTGGTTGTATCCCATGTTTTCCAACACCATATTTAAAATGCATGTAATTAAAAGTAAATTCCGAGATTTCCTTTCAAATTACACTTAGAAATTCATTATCCTGGGATTTGGAAATCCCATCTCACACTTTCCGACACAAGGCTCATTTTCCAAAGCCTATACCATTAATTTTAATCCCCTCCCACCCTCCTACCAAACAAGCCACTCCCAATCCCGAGGAGAGATTAGCAATATAGTCCCATTTAAAACCACTTAAGACCACTGGCCAAATAGTGTTGAAGTGATAAAGTCCCTCGATATACATTAATCCACCACACTCTGATAGCTTAAGCTTTTAGAGTAAATGGTTGTTTGACAAATGGGCCCTTAGAGTTTTGGACCTAGAGCGGTGCTCCTAGATTTTGACAGGCCTGACTATGTAGGAAATCCAACAAATTTATAATGTGAACCTTAGGACCCTCTTAGTTGGGATGAACACATGTGTAGAATGCTCAAGCGTCAAGTGCAGGCAACTCAATTCCAATTAGACAACTTTGACCCTAAGTGATAAAACTCTTCCTTGTATTAGAAATTATGTGAAATCATCTAGCGTATGAGCATAGACTTTGAACTACACTTATGGTTTTCCGTTACTCTTAAATTAAGGCTAGACTACCGGTTACATTAGAGAATGCCAAAGACCGATAGATGTAGTTAGGTCACCTAATACACCTCTTTGATCTGGGTGGCCCAGCAAAAGCGTGGTGGACCCTACCCCACTGGCCCAGGATCGAAACTGTACTTGTTGAAGATGAACATAATAGGACCTCTAGCAAGTTCTACTAGGAGAAACTATTTTTGGATGATCTAGTAAGATTGATTCACCTTTACTTGGACATAGATAATAACGAGGACTCTCTTAAACTAAGACCTAAAGGGAAACCTTAGAAATAGATAATTTGAGCCTTTCAATGATGGACATTCCCTGCGTTTTTAGAGTGATCGGTCTACGGAGTTACTGAAATACAACTGCGAAGCATTCGCGGCTTGACCCAATTCTCAATCCTGGGCGACTACCAACGGACTCATTGCTTGACCGAGCAGAAGATCAGGATCTACCAGGACATAGAAGGGATACGATGAGCCTTCTACCCTGGTCAGGTAGATGATCGATGTATCGGGATCAAGCCCACTATAAACGTCTCTCCGCGTTGGTCAAACAATGAGAACAGCTATCTTACTCTAAATAATTAGGGATTGTCATTAAGACTCCAAATAGGTAAGGAAATAAATTGTAGCGAACCATCAGGGTATGAGAAATGGATAAAGAATTAAGTTTTAAGTGGGGTAGACTAAAATGAACCAGGCTTGTATATACCCTACTACGCGTAGAAACTCGAAATCAATAAGTCTTAGGCAAATGAAATAATAAAATTCCTTCCTTATTACCCTTAGGCAATTTCGGGGATGAAATTTGTTTTAAGGGGGGTAGATTGTAACAGCCCAGATTTTTCCCAACCTGGAATTAGACGTCCTTAGGCAATGGATTGATCCTAATACCTTATTAACTTGTCAGAATTGAATCCCATAGTCTAAAATCGCTTTTGAACCCATTTTCCTTCACAAACCCCACCTTTCACCACCTTGTTCTTTCAATTTTCCTAAGTACTTTCACCTTAGACACTATCTTAAACTAGCCAAGTAGTATAAATTGGATCACTTTATATACAAATTACAAAGGACTAAGTACTACCTTAGACAGAAATTACTTAGGATTAAATCCTTTAGAAATGAGACAAAGTAACTAAGTGCTAAACTAGATTAGCTACGAAATCCGTTTGAATCGCTTTAAATACGATCTGCAAGACCCAAAACTTGTAGAATCATTGACGCAAGGTTACCCTAAAACCTAGGATCAATCTCATTACTCGGCTGCTCTCGGGAGCACTTTGAAACTCCGTATCAGGTCTGCACCACACATCGGGAGTCCGATTAACACGAAGTTAAGGACTTAGGACCGCCTCGCTGGGCTTGACAACCATCTCGGAAATCAAATTCAGATAGTGTCCCATGACTGTTCGCTTGAGTCCGGAGTGAGAGAGTGTGAGAACACTTGTTTCTTTACAAAATAAATATCTTGAATAGTAATCTGAGACTCGTCGCTATGATCGTATAAGCAACCCGACCATCAGAATCTGACCAAATTACACCCTCGGATCAGGAAAAATTTCATAAACATTTACATGTACTCGAAATCTCCGATCGAGACCCACTGACCGTCGAACTGAAACTGATCCGCCACGCGTGATCAGGAAATCTGACTGAAAGGAAAACTTAATAGAACGTAGATCCAATGTCTGTGAGCTTAAGTCCGACCTTTGGCTCAAGGAGGCCCACCAGAAGTGCTCCGTTGAGCTGAAACAGAGTCGCTTTGGTTATAACCTAAGTATACCTTATCCACAAGTCTATTTCGATGAGTTTTTAGGCTATATAAGGACCTTAAATCCTCTCTCATTGCAGCCATACGAATTTGAGAGAGAAGAGAGAAAAGAAAGAGAAAGTGTGGGAGATGTGGGAGAATCTCCCTGCCATGCTTCCCTGATGCTCCACGAGATCCACCACTCCGTTCTAAACGCTTTCCCGGCGATTCCGGCTCCGTTTCTAGGTAAGAAACCCTAAGCCTAAACTGATTTGGGGTTTCGATAGTTGTAGGTTATGAAATAGCTAACAGAAAACATGCTATAGATTACCAAACTGCCGTATACGAAAGCCTAGCAAACCTATCAACTTCGTTGCGATTCTACGACAAATGGTGCGGACTTTAGGTGTATAGGTTATGGTTTTCAACGCTTTTAATGTCAGATAATGATAGATTCATGATCTGCATGCAATTGCACATGTACAAAGTGCTGTCTGTTTTCTGTTTTGATTAAAGATGAAGAATATGGAATTTTACATATTCTAGGTATTCGTAGAAAATACCGTATACGTATAAATTTTAGAAATGTGTTTGACATGATTAATTGTTGTATGAATATACGATATATGGATAAAATACTTATTTGGCGAATGGGTTCGCCCAAATACATGTTTTACTAATATACACTATGTATGTAGAAATACTGTATTGTAGAAAGTACTAATAGATTTTAGAGATATATTTGCCATGATTATTTATTGTATAAATATATTATATGTGCATAAAATACTTGCTTAGTGAAAAGACTCGCCCTAATACATGTTTGCTAACATACACTAAGTATGTTGAAATAGTGTATGTTAAGTGTTTGTGAAAATGCTTGTGTGAGTAAGTGTTTGGATGATGTTGCCTTAGGTATGGTGTTGAGATAGGATTCTCAACTACCTTAGAGACATCTATGATTTCCTCCATGTGGTTGTTCACTTTAACCACTTACTTATGAAATATATGTGTTTGTATTCCTATTTATATAGTGCTTCATAACATGCTTTATAACATGCTTTATAATATACTTTATGATATGCTTGTTAACATGCTTAACTGATTGTATGATTTTATTTATGTAATGCGCATATTTAAATTCATGTTTATGTTGTATGATCTGTCATGGGTGATGGGGGAGTAGTGTAACGATTCTGTGCAACAGCCCTAGCAGCCCTAAACGGATGATACCAGACTTTAATTGTATGATTTGAATCTTGATCCATTACTGCTTTACTTATCTGTAATTGAATGTGATTGGGGCTATGATTTTAGTCCGGGCAATCGGTAACAATTCCTGTCTAAGTGGGCGATTTCATCTCGCCACAATTGATGCGTTCGGTGAATCCGAGTCGTACGATGGTTGACAATAGTGGTACCTTGTTGGCTACTCCAGCATACGCTCATACTAGTCGAACTAGTCTAATAAACCGATTGGCTCATTGTATGTTAACCATGTTTGGACGCCATTGCTTGAACCTAGGGTACCGAACTTACCAGTGGAATCCCATAACTATGGTACCTCGATCCGCTAAGACTCATGAGCCGGGCATGGTGGTATGGGACACCGTGGTCGAGCTGTCGGCCTACGCTGGGGCCACGTGCCTCCCCGTAGTGACCATTGCGCAACCAGACTCGTGAGCCGATTATGGTGGTATGGGACACTATATTCGACCTGTCAGCCTACGCTGGCACAGCCTGGCTGTGGTCCCCAGTCTAGTTACATCCGGGTTCCATTCTCAATAAGCGGGCCGGTCGGGCTTCGAAAATAGACTACCAGTTGGTAGGGTGTCAGTGGAGTGACCTCGAGCATACTCTAAATCTGCGGTGAGGCGACTAGCCTTCTCATAGTAACAGAGTATAAGCTAGGCCTGTATTGATAAGGTGATGGGGGAGTGGTGCAACGATTCTGCGTAACAGCCCTGGCAGCCCTTGCAGTGACCTAGAAACACACCATCGTATGAGATTGTCTAGGACTGACGACCCTAGAATGGATCATGTTTGGGAATGATACAAGGGAGGTACCTTAGTTTCCCAATCCTGCTGTTTGAAATGGAATAATAACAACTCGGTAATCATGCTCATCATGCATTGCATGTGCCTGGAAGATGTGGAGCACTGAGGGATGAAAGCATGCCACGAACGAAGAGGGTGTCGCATGAGGGAGTATGTCAGTGAGGGCATACATCATGACTGCATCCATACTTGCATTAATAAGAGTAGTTAGGAGTGTTTGATTGTACTGCTTTATCATTACTGCTTGACTAAGTCGATAACATGTTAACCTATGCTTTATTGTTCCACTGAGTTAGCTACTCACTCCCACGTTACGGGACAGTGTTATACACACCAACCAGATTTGTTGAGTTTCAAGTGATGGCGATGCTTATGAAGCAGAGCCGAACTACTACTATGATGTTGAGGAGAAGTTCTCCTACATATAATTCTCTGACAGGTCTATGAAGACCTGGTATTGTATTGACGGGGCTATGATACTTGGGATAGAAGACATTACACTTCCTCACATTTGGTAAATTTTAGAATTGTACTTGTATTTATTTAACCTGATAACATTATCACACTCTGGAGACTCACCACGCTTTTATATTCTATATGTCTATAACGATCTTACGCTTGCAATTTAACTGCTTGTCTCGGGTATGATATCTTTGTTTTGGCTTAATCTCACTAATGTTCAATGCACGAATACAGTCAACATTCAATCATCATTCATTTTGTTGCATGAGTGATGTTCTGGAACTCGGGAGTTGAGTTACTACTCGACCCCTGATTTTCAGGATGTTACACCCTTACATTGTTATTATGATGAATCACTTAAATTATTATTTATCTTAAAGAACAACTATCACTATGAGTAGAGCATTGACTCTCTCCAACCATAACAGGTGATGCAGGTGATCCACAGGTTGAAGATATGGGCGATGCATGATATCCCTATGAAAGACTACAAGTGATGTGGAATTTTGTTGTTGATGCTTTCATTTTAATTTAGTTTTATTTACGTTTCATGTTGTAAATTTGTATATTTGAAATAAGCTCCAACCTGAGTGAGCATTAAATGATTAGTCGAACTTTTATATTTAAATGGAATAAGATTTATAATATGGTTAGTTTTATTCTCGTGAATGGATACCTTCATTAATGTGACTTAAAAAGGAAGAAAAAAGGTGCAATTAGAAAGTATTCATTCATTCATTTTGAAATTGCGGTTTATACCGCAGATACTAAAGAATGAATATGAGACAAGGTCCTTGGGGGGGGGGGGGGTGAATAAAACTTTTCAAATATTATGCCTATTTAAAAATCCTAATTGTCTAACTTAAACAATCATTCAGTTTAAAGCAAGTAAGGCAATACAACTCTAAAGGCTTTCAAGCTAATAGAGGTTCTAATCATATTGGCTACTCAAGATATGTAAAGTAAGAGACTAGCCTAAAGTATAGTGAACATGTGTGTGGAATGTGCTTCCTATCAATATTAAGCATTCATCTAATCATGCATAAACAATAAATCATTTAAGCTTAAATAAACATGATTAAATAGGTGCACAAATGACAATTCCAAACATAAGCATGTATAGTGGTTCGGCTACGTTCCTACTCCACTCCCGGCATCCACACTCAATCCCAGAGTGCACCGGATTTCACTATTAATGGTTTTAAAACAGGTTCACCAATAACTTTTACAGTCCACCAATTTATGCTCTCCACAAGAGCAAATGTCATACACTAAGAACCTACGTTTAGGCCCACCAGCTAAGGTCTCACACAAGGCACCTCTGTTTAGGCCCACTGGTTAAGGTCCAACACAAGGCATCTCCATTTAGGCCCACCTCCCAAGGTCCCACAAAAGGAACCTAATCGAGTTTGTTAATAGCAAACTCTTAGCCTCAATCCTACACGAGGATAGAGACTAAACTGTGAACTCTTAACAATGGCACTTACTTGTCGGATTGAGTCCTCTTTTGTAGCTCGTCTTGGGTTTCTTGATATTTATGCTCTTGTGCTTAAATCAGCTTCTTGGTGCTCCCCCAATCGCGCAGCTTGGATTTTCCTATTGGTTCAGCTTCATAATCAAGAACCTTGCATAAGATATACCTATAAAGGTGAACAAGGTAATGGGAGTTGGTTAAATCTCCTATTTAAGATAACAAGTGGAATTCCTAAGTGATTCAACCTATGGATGCTCTAAAGTATCAAAAAGACAAAGGATTTTCCTATTAGTTTGGTCTTTGTAATCTAGAGAAGTCACGAGTTCATGTTCTTCATTAATAGGAGCTTTGAATGCTCATAAAATTGAAAGATCACAATGAAGAGAGCATGAAACTCGTATGGATAGAGTCTAGGTAGGCTAGGATAAGCTTGGGATACACTAGAGACTCTAAGATGCCTTAATCCACTATTTTTACAAGTTTTTACAAGCCGCTTTTATAGAGAAACAATTCCAACGGATAGAAAATGGCTAGTTTACAGTGTTACCGAAGCTAACTTCGGTATCATCGGACTTGCTTTGGTGGTATCGAATTATCAATCAGCAGTACCGAATTAAATCCACAAGTTTGCTGAGTGAAAAAGATCCCTTTCAGTGACACTGAACTTTGTTCGTCAGTGGCAGTCGGTGTTACCGAAATGTCTAGTCGGTGGTACCGAATTAATATTGCTGGACTGTTTTGAGTTCTTTCGGTAACACCGAAGGTATCTTCGATGATACGAAAAGTGCTATTCGATGACGCCTTTTTCTATCGAATGTGGATAGATTTTCATTTTTGTCCATATAATCATTCATTAACTTGGGACTTGCTAAAGTCAAGTCTAAAGGATAGAAAATATGAACTTGGAATTAGCTTTGAATAGATGACCTAATTAGGTTTCCTATTTGGGTTGGGATCATCTATTTGCAAGGTCAAGATCGTAGAAGCGATTCTTTATCTTCAATGTGGCTTTGGTGCTTCTGATCCAGTTGCGTCGCCAGTCTTCATTTGCCAAGAACTCATCCGACTACAAGACACAACTAGTCACGTGATTGAAAAACAAGTGTGCAAAGTTGGGTGCACTTACAATCTCCCCCTTTGTCAATTACGTGACAAAAACAACCTAACCTACGAGCGTGTCATGGTCCATACTAATGACATGCCAAAATGATAAAGATTACATATCAAAAGTAAAATTTACAACTCAAGACTTAACATGTAATACAAAATCACGCTGCCGCTCCTTAGTGTCTACTAAGAATAACTTGTAACAAGGGAAAAAATATTTTTTGCAGAAAACAAATATTATTTTGGTGGGTAGGTTTTTTCTGCCCCTTTTTTGTCAATTATTGGCAAAGGATTTACCACGAAATAATCCAATAACGCAGAGATGATAATCAAGAGGGTAAAACAATAGAACATATAAATCATATAATGATATAAGCATAAAGACCATCATCCAAACAATGAGATATATTATCATAAGCAGTTAAACCATATGTTAGATAGAAAAGATAACCATGAAAGGAAAATCCAACATGAGCAAAATCGATATCATCATAAATTCATCAAAATTACTACCCCAAGCTTGAGTAGATTCATCCATCATCCAAAAATTTTTAGAAGTTAAGCCCTTTAGGGCATACCAAAATCAACATATCAAAATAAATTATCCAGATTTAACAATAACAACACAGCAACAGAACTTCATCTAGAAGATCCACCTCCATGCGGAGGAATAAAAGTGTGTCGAGACAAGAGCAACTCCGTAATATGCTCCTCGGTATGTTGAAGAGCGTTATGACACAGTTCAATTCTAGAGAGCCGATTTTCGCATTGCTAGAGACAGGCTTCTATATTTGACTGCCCTTTAAGAAGTTGACGAGCTGGATCGTTCTGCCGAAGAAGACGCCCAGTGCTGATTGACAATGGACTTGGTGCAGGCACTGGGGTGCGACAAGAGTCCCAGCCAGTGGCCATGAGAGTGTCTTGAACTTCTTCTTTACCCTTGCATTCATGATTGACTTTAAGTGCTTTTAATAATGTTTTCTTGGTAAGGTATACTACAGGATATATTGTATCACAAGTAGGTGGCATAGCTAGAAACTTGGAAAGTTTGCAGATGATGCTTGGAAAAGGAATACTTGTGTGGTGAATACCTTTGACAACTTGAATTAACTGATTCAAAATTAGAGTGGGTAGACATATTTTAGTTCTCCGATAGATATCATATAGCGTATTTAGAACAACTAGTGGGAGAATATCTCCAGAAACTTCACAAGGATATGCATTGGTACTCAGTATCTTGTGAAGCACTTTTGTGGTAGATTTCAGATGCAATGAAGACATGTAGTTTCCTTTGTTTTTGGGTATCATTGAGTTACCACACAGTGTTCTGATCACTTCTTTCCAGACACTTGGATCATTTAAGTAACGATCAGTTGGTGAGGTATGTGTGACTGGAAGATTCAGAAGTTATCCCAACATTCAAGGTGTGATCTCCTTAGTTTGATTCATGTAATTCATGTCGATCCATGAAGGATCTTCTTGAATATTATGACAAGAATCTAAGAATTGATAAACAAGGTCATATTGTACTTCTCCTCCTAAATAAAGGACGTTATCCCACCCCATTGATCCCAGATAAATGTCTATCTCGTATGGCTCTATGAGGCTAGACTTAACAAATTGATCAAAGGTAAATTTGTTTGCCTTGGCAGTAGAATGCGGATAAGGAGTATAGGTTCTGATTTTTCTAGATGTGGTTTCTCCTTTTGCATCTTCCTTTCCTTTGTTCTTGACCATGTTGTGCTGAAATCATAAGTTAAAACAATAAGTACAAAAATAATAATTAATCCGAAAAGATGCTTGTATCCCCTGACTGAATGAGGTTATAATAACAAAATTTCCAATTAAACACATATAGATCATATAGTGAGTTCCTTTCAAGAACAACCTCTTTTGATTTTGTGCACAAAAGATCTTTTAAAACTGAGTTCCCTACTATGCACATTTCTAAAATAGGGTTCCATGAAATGGTTGAGAGTGAAAGCCTTCCATGGAATATTCAAAAAGTTCAGAGGCCAAGAATCCTCAGATTTATCATTTTAGTTCAAAATAAACCAATAACTCTCTATTAGAGATGATTGATCAATAGGTAATAAACATTTAATTGCAGTGTGTGTATCAACCTTTTCTAGTTTAGGATAAGTATCATATTATTCATGAATGTTTCAAAAGTTATGTATGATACTTGTTATATATGGAGTTGTTTATCATGAAAGCATTTTTATCAAACTCCATGAAGAAATTATTAGTCAAGAATTTTTGTGAATTGATTTAAAAATACTATGCTTTTTAAAGTTCTAGAATCAATTTTAACCAACTGTGATTTATTTCTTGATCAATCAATTTTTTTTTTAAATTTTTAAATTTTTTTTGGCTCACCTTTACTTGACCCATTACCAAATATATATATATATATATATATATATATATATATATATATATATATATATATATATATATCAAAAGATGGGTCAAGGTAACTTGTTGATTTACAAGGACTAGATGTTACATGGGCCTAATTCATTTATAGGGCTCGTATGTCTATTTTACGTTAACCATTTGGTAACCATTTTCTTTGAGCCAGAGGAATATTTCTCTAAGTGACTTTCAAATGATTTGGATGTGACTTTGTGATTTGTCTTGGAAGTAACATCAGATTTCTTTACCATAGGACATTCCCATTTGTTGTGTCCTATCTTTCCACAGTGATGGCATTCAACTGGATCTTTCTGATTTGGAGTAGTTGAATTTTTCATCATTAATGAGGTAGAGGAGAATTCTGATTCATATCCTAGGCCTGTCATATTTTTGAATTTTCTGCCCATGGCTAGAAGTTTCTCAAATTTTTCATTGCTTCAAGTAAATTTTCGGGTCAGTTCTGCTATTTAATCAGAATGTTTTACTTCCATTTTTAGTTTTTTATTTTTTCTTTTTAATTTTTCAACTTTTAATTCTAGAAGTTTAATTTTCTTGATCAGATTATCAAAAGTTATGCTTCTAACAGTAGTTCCTCTCCCTTTTTTAGTTTCCTCAAGATTAAGTTTATCTTCTTCATCCTAATTCTTGGGAATGACTGTAGTGGTGGAGGCCATGAGAATTTTAAGTGATTTTGTGTCTCCATCACTATCTGACTCATCTGAATATGATTTGAGTTGTCAATGTCATCCCAAGTGGCTGCCATAGCTTTTCTTTTAGACTTCTTTGTAGGGCATTTCGTGGAGATGTGGCCAAACTTTTTACAGTTGTAGCGTTAAAGCTCTTTAGACTTGTTGAATTTACCAGTTTGGCACTTGTGGTCTAGTTGAGCTCCCTTGTTGTTGTATGGTCTTCCACGGTTCCTATTAAAGAATCTTTTAATATTTTTTTTTAGCCAAGAGAGCAACCTCCTCATCTCAATCTTCATTCTCACTATCTTCTTCCTCTATTGTATTTATGGCTTTAGAGGTTTTGAGAACAGTATTTTTGGATTTTGTAGGTGGTTTGAAGTGTAGTTCAAAAGTCTGTAGGGAACCTACTAGTTCTTCTACTTTCATTTCTTCTATATTCCTACACTCTTCAATAGTAGTGACCTTGGAGTTAAAACGTTCCAGTAGGGATCTCAGAATTTTCCTACATATTTCGAGTACCGGAATTCTTTCTCCAAGTCCTCCCATAGAGTTGCATATACTATTTAATCTTCTGAAAAACTCCATGAACGTCTCATCTTTTTCCATCTTTATATGTTCAAACTGAGATATTAGGAGTTGAAGCCTTGACATTTTCACTGTATTAGTTCCTTCATGGGTAGTTTCTAATAACTCCCATGCTGCCTTAGAGTTTGCACACATACTTATTTGATGGAATACTTCTTGTGAAACTCCGCAACAAATTGCATTCATGGCTTTGACTTCACACATCCTCATCTCTTTGTCATGCTGGGTCCATTTGGCCTTTGGTTTTGGTTGATGATTATTGTGCCATCCTCAAGAACAATTTGTTCTGTAGGTGCAATATATCCATTTTCAACCATCTCCCATGCATCATAATCTAAGGCCTGGAGAAAAAATATCATTCTGGCATTCCAATATACATAGTTTGTACCATTAAAGATGGGTGGTCGTGAGATGGATGGTCCCTCTCCTTTGCCCATAATTCTTTCTTCAGTCAAGATCTTCCTTTAGGTTGTTAGACCTTTTTGAGAGGAACCTCTCTCTGATACCAATTGAATTTGTGGTTTATACCGCTGATACTGAAGAATGAATATGAGACAAGGTCCTAGAGGAGGGAGGAGGGGGGGTGAATAGGACTTTTCAAATATTATACCTATTTAAAAATCTTAATGCTTAACTTAAACAATCATTCAGTTTAAAGCAAGACAATATAACTCTAAAGGCTTCCAAGCTAATAGAGGTTCCAATCACATAGGCTACTCAAGATATGTAAAGTAAGAGATTAGCCTAAAGCATAGTGACCATGTGTGTGTGGAATGTGCTTCTCATCAATCTTAAGCATTCATCTAATCATGCATAAACAATAAATCATTCAACCTTAAATTAACATGATTAAATAGGTGCACAAATGACAATTCCAAACACAAGCATGTACAGTGGTTTGGCTACGTGCCTACTCCACTCGTAGCATCCACACTCAATCCTAGAGTGCACCAGATGTCACTATTAATGGTTTTAAAACAGGTTCACTAATAACCTTTACAGTCCTACACTAAGGATACCAATTTATTCTCTCCGCAAGAGTAAAGGTCCTACAATAAGAACCACGTTTAGGCCCACCGGCCAAGATCCCACACTAGGCACTTCCGTTTAGGCCCACCAGCCAAGGTCCCACACGAGGCACCTACGTTTAGGCCCACCAGCCAAGGTCCCACATAACAAACCTACGTTTAGGCCCACTGGCCAAGGTCCCACACAAGGAACCTAATCGAGTTTGTTGATAGCAAACTCTTTGCCTCAATCCTACACGAGGATAGAGACTAAACTGTGAACTCTTAACAATGACACTTACTTGTCGGATTGAGTCCTTTTTGTAGCTCGTCTTGGGTTACTTAATATTTGTGCTCTCGTGCTTGAATCAGCTTCCCGGTGCTCCCTCGATCGCTTAGCTTGAATTTTGCTGTTGGTTCAGCTTCACGATCAAGAACCTTGCATAAGATATACCTATAAAAGTGAACAAGGTAATGAGAGTTGGTTGAATCTCCTATCTAGGATAATGAGTGGATTTCCTAAGGGATTCAAGCTATGAATGCTCTAGTGTATCAAAAAGACAAAGGATTTTCCTATTAGTTTGGTCTTTGTACTCTAGAGAAGGTACAAGTTCATGTTCTTCATTAATAGGAGCTTTGAATGCTCATAGAAGTGAAAAATCACAATGAAGAGAGCATGAAACTCGTATGGATAGAGTCTAGGTAGGCTAGGATAAGCTTGAGATACATTAAAGACTCTAAGATGCCTTAATCTACTATTTTTGCAAGTTTCTACAAGCCGCTTTTATAGAGAAACAATTCTAATGGATAGAAAATGGCTAGTTTACGGTGCTACCGAAGCAACTTTGGTGTCACCAAACTTACTTTGGTGGTATTGAATTATCAATTGATAGTACTGAATTAAATCCTCAAGTTTGCTGAATGAAAAAGATCCCTTTTGGTGACACCGAACTTTGTTCGTCGTGGCAGTCGGTGTTATCGAATTGTCCAGTTGGTGGTACCGAATTTCCTTTGAAATGTTGCTGGATTGTTTTGAGTGCTTTCGGTAACACTAAAGGTATCTTTGGTGATACCAAAAGTGCTATTCGGTGATATATTTTCCTAGCGAATGTGGACAAATTTTCCTGTTTGTCCATTTAATCATTCAAGAACTTGGGACTTGCTAAAGTCAAGAGTAAAGGATAAAAAATATGAACTCAGAATTAGCTTTGAATAGATGGCCTAATTAGGTTTTCCTATTTGGGTTGGGATCATGTATTTGTAAGGTCAAGATCATAGAAGCGGTTCTTTTTCTTTAATGTAGCTTTGATGCTTCTGATCCAGTTGCGTCACTGGTCTTCATTTGTCAATAACTTATCCAACTACAAGACACAACTAGTCACGTGATTGATAAACAAGTGTGTAAAGTTGCGTGCACTTACACATTTTTCTAGCACCTGAAATTCTCGGGCACGAGTATGTACTCAAGCCGCAAAAACTTGGGGCGTTATACCTGGCTACTATAAATGTAATCATCAATTATCGGAATAGAGTGATGAAGTTGTCTTTTGGGAACATGACATTGGAGGTGAATGTGCTCACTCTATACAAACAACTCGGGGATGTAGATGAGGTCCACGAGGTAAATACGATTGAGACACTCGTGGAGGAGGAGCTCATATTGACTACAATCTCCAACCCCTTAGAAGCATGTACTACTCACTTTATGGATTTTGATGATCACATGATATTAGATATAGTGAGTGCTTTATTAAATTCTGTGCTGGTACTTGAAACTAATTGGTGGAGGCCAAGCTTTGAAAAATTGCCTCTTATAGACTCAAAGCTTCTACCAAGTAGCATCAACCCACTGAAGCTTGACCTAAAACCATTGCCATCCGAGCTGAAATATGTTTATTTAGGTCAAGGAGGCACATATCCAGTGATAATATCTTCTCACTTGAATGATGAGCAAGAGAGCAAGTTTATTGCTACTCTTAAGAGCCACAAGAGTGTTATATGATGGACTATTGCAGATCTCAAGGGAATTGACCCATTGATTTGCACTCCTTGAATACACCTAGAGGAGAACACTAAAACATTAAGGCAACCACACCGCAGATTAAGTCCAAACATGAGGGATGTGCTAAAAATGGAAGTGTTGAAATTATTGGATGTGAGAATCATACACCCTATATCTGATAGTCAGTGGGTGAGCCCAACTCAGGTGGTGCCCAAGAAGTTTGGAATTACTATCGTAGTCAATATCAATAATGAACTCGTGCCAACTAGAGCTACCACTGGTTGGAGAATGCTTATTGACTACAGGAAGCTGAATACCATCACGAGGAAAGACCACTTTCCCTTAGCTTTTGTTGATCAAATTTTAGAAAGATTGGCTAGTCATTCATACTATTGTTTCCTAGAAAGGTACTCGGGTTACAATCAGATTAAGATAGCCCCTGAAGATTAGGGGAAGACCACATTTACATGCCCCTTTGGCACTTTTTCTTACTGAAGGATGCCATTTGAACTATCTAACGCCTCCTGCAACATTTCAGAGATGCATGCTTAATATCTTTTCAGACATGGTTGGGTATTTTCTAGAAGTGTTAATAAATGACTTCTCCATTTTTGGAAGTACATTTGACGAGTGCCTCGAGCACTGGAATTTGGTTTTGACAAGGTGTGAAGAGAAAAACCTTGTATTGAATTGGGCAAAGTGTCACTTCATGGTTCAGAAGGGAATTGTCCTTGGACAAGTGATCTCATCCAATGGAATCAACGTGGACAAGGCCAAAATAGATTTGATTGATGATTTGTCAACTCCCAAAAGCATACTGACATTTGCTCTTTTCTAAGTCATATAGGATTTTATAGGAGGTTTATTAAGGACTTTAGCCAAATCTCTAGAGCACCTCGATCCATTGTAATGGATTCTAGCACACCAAAACTATGAATAATACTAGTCTCTATGAAACTAATGATGTCTTCATGACTGACCTTCCTCATAGGTTTTGCTTCAACCCATTTGGTAAAGTAATCGGTCACCACGATGATGAATGTGTCTAGCTTGGTTGAAGGTGGATGGATCTACCCAATCAGGTCGATCTCCCATCCTCGAAATGGCCATGACTTTATGATAGGATGTAACTCAGCCATGGGCACATGTTGAACTGACCCATTCCTTTGGCAAGCCTCATAACCTTTTGCATATTGGACACAATCGACCATCATTTCCCGCAAAAAATATCCGTAATACCTAAGCATAAGCCTCATTTTCCTTCCTTTTTAGTGAGCTCCACAAACATCTTCATAGACTCCTTCCATAACTGACTTAGCTTCATTTTTTGACAAACAACGAAGCAAAACTCCATCAGCCCATTTCTGATATAATTTGTTATCAACCATAACGTAATTAATGGCCGATCTCCTTGTACTTCTATCAGCCTTGGTTTGAGGACTTTGCAAATAACCCATAAGGGGAACCCTCCAATCGTCCTCCTCTACTTTAATCAAACAAACTTCCACTATACTTCCCTTTAGGAAAACATAAGGTAAATCATCTCTTTTGAACTGTAATCGACTGACCAACCGCTCCCTTTCATGCCTTAAGACTTGTCGCCAATTGCGCGATTTCATTGGCATCCATATTGTAATTTCGAGTGACATGCATCAGTTGGATGTCATTGAATCGTTCAAGCAATTGGATGGCCACCGCGTAGTACCGTAGTAAAGATGGGCTAGTGCATTTAAACAAACCTACCACCTGATTTATTACCAATTATGAATCCCCAATGATCATCATGTCCTTCACATGTAATTCTAACAAAATTTCTAGGCCGATTATCATAGCCACATATTCGGCCTGATTGTAAACTCTTGCCAATTTCCATTGGGAGCGATCAACACTATACCGACCAAGAGGGAGACACCATGCATGTGGAGAAGGAAGAGAAGGGATGAGCTTTTAGGCTTAGATCTCTCTCTCTCTCTCTATCTTTCTCTATCTTTACCTTGGACATGGTAAGGTGGTGTGCGTGGGTTTTTTGAGTGGATAAGGGGCGTACGTCCCCTTTTGAAAAGGAGTAAGCGTGAGAGGGGTATGTCACATCCCACTTGAATTAGGTTTCTCAAATTTGTCTTTTTCGACGATCTTTTTTTTTTTTTTAAAATCTAATTCGTTCACAATGTCAGGATTATCGAATAGGATCAGGATACATGATTTTCCTGGTGATCCGAAATTAAGATTGGCCTATCTTGAAAATTCTTCTAGCAGGTGCTAAAACGAACTTGATTTCAATTAACGGTCCACACTTAATGATCATGGTTTAATTTTGAAAAAAATGTGTAATTAAGATAGATAAAATATTGGGCAAATTTTGGTGGTTGATCGATAGTGGAAAAAGCTTAAATCAAAATATCACCTTTCACGCCAAAAGGAATGAATTGACTTTAAGGCAATCAACATCAACGGTGTAGGATCATAAATCGGGGTCTAGATTTTGTATGATCTCATAGTCATATGAGGCCAAAGTGTGGTCCAAATTTTAGTTGTGATTGATTGTAGAAAGTGGATAATTCGGAAGGTCCAAATTTAGAAAGATTTGATAAGCCTATAATGGTTAACTTTATGCCTAAAGAAAAGCCAATCAAGGTGGGGTTCTCATATTTCACACTCGCTCCATATAATGGGCAATCTAAGTTATTCATATTGAGGGAAATATCCTACTACGACTACCTACGAGCTTTCCTCACTCGATGGACATTAAAATCAATGGTTAAGGGGTTGATTTATCAATTGGGTCACTTTTACAATGATCTAAGGGCTGAAATTTGACTTGTATGGTTAATTTATGACACATGGTCATAGTATAAAATTTCACATTAAACGGATCACGAGAATCATATAATTTAGAATTCAAGGGTCTAGGTTAATGGCATATTCGTAATTATTTCTGATCTGAGTGTTTTGAAAAATATAATAATTCTACATGGTTAGAGGAACATTTCTAAGAACTTATTACAAAATAGCTCATATCTAAATTATTATAGATAAAGAGTTATTCACCAAATAAGTTAAAATTCTCATTAATTAAGGGGAGATACATATATCAAACCACGGGATGAACCTAAGCTAAAAGGGTAACATCTGGGATGTTACGATCCATCCCCCTTATAAATAATTTTGTCCCTAAAATTGAATTACTTCAATCATGTATACGAGTGAGGATGTACTAACTCATGGTGTCTAAGTTTCCATTGTATTCTGCATGAGGTAGATGTGCATTTCTAGGTGTATATAAGTCCGAATAATTAGTACACGAAATCAAGGTACAATAATAGGAATGGGCATCCTAGGATGACCAAAATTTGAGTGGTAATGTTTATAATAAGGTTATGTGTCTAAGACGATAAAGTCTACTGGGTAGTAGAACTTATGAACTTGGACCAACACATCTTCAACTACCCCTCGGTATACGAATAGATCGGTCAGTAAGTTGTAGGGACATCTTGATGAGTTTTAATTCACCAAGCCCCAATTGTTCCTACATTAAGTAGGGTATGAGGTTAATGCTTGCTCCCAAGTCTAGCAAGGCTTGTTCAATCCAAAATTTGCCTACGATATATGAGATCGTAGGGCTACCCGGGTCTTTATATTTTGGGGGAGCGTTTTTCTTAATAACCAAGCTTACTTGTTCCATTAAAAAGGCTTTATTTTGCACATTTAATTTTTGTTTAACTATGCAAAGTTCCTTAAGAAACTTGGCATAGGAGAGAATTTTCTTAATAACATCCAACAAGAGAATGTTGATTTTAACTTGTTAGAAAATCTCTAACATGTCCTAATTCTCTGATAGGCATTTGAATGAGACAAGACGTTAGGGAAATAGAGCCGCGGGCTTGTACTCATACACCATCTCTTTGTCATGTGGGGTAGGGTTTAATCCATTATTACTATCAGATTTATCCAAATCCTTGGGTGTATTAACCTTCATCGGTGTAGTCTTGTCTATTTCCTTTTCACTTCTAAGAGTGTTGATGGACTTGGGTAGTTCCACATGTGGGTTAGGAGGATTTGAACCGCTCACTTCGTATTATCCTTTCGGGTTATGTTGATGCTGGGCAAGAAGGTCCCTTTATCCTTAACACTCAAGTCTGATTCAATTCTTGAAACAAATGTTTTAAGATCACTTATGGCCTACATGGTGGTATGATTGAATTACATCTTCTCAAGTTAATAACTCAACTTAAACTAGATTCTAATTAGTTATAATCGAAAGATAACACTATAATATCAATAAAAAACATCCAAAATAGATTAGAATCATGATAGGCTTAATCTCTCATGAAGATCTAGGTAATCACATAGCAGAGATTTGAAAGCATCTAATGTACTCAAAGGCAACAATAGATCAAATAGCTTTACAGATTGATTCCTTCCCCAATCTAGGAATTCAATCACATCTAATCACAATTCAACATAAAAAACCTTGACTTTCTTTGAAAAATGAATTAACTTTCAAATATTCATTAAAATGTTCATTCCTTAGACTTAGCTAAGAGATTAGCCAAGCATGACTAATGTCTTAACAAAATAAAAAGAAAATCTAGAAAAACAAACTAGAACCAAAGGATTAAGAAGGATGATTCCGAACAAGCTCCGTGTAATACCTTGTACTTTTCAATACTCGAGTATTACCATGGAGATCTAAATTAGTTTACATGTGTGTGAGAACATACACAACTTACATTATACATCATCATCCAGTGATTCACAATTTGTCCCTCTTAACCATTTGATTTGGATTATGATGACCCATAATTTATCTGTAAGGTCTGAAATCGATCCACCTTGGATTGACCCTTGATTTCTTATAGTAGGTTTATGTCACTAATGATCTTCCAACCCATGATCTAAATTGGCCATAAAGACATGTGGTATCACACCTGCACATTTCAAATCAGTTTGACTGATAAGATGAATTAATCTCTTAAATTTTTTCTCTAAAGTGTCATAAATAATCTTTTAATCTAATCATGGATATAGATCATTCATACAATAAACCTCAAGGTCAAACCGTATAACCAATCATATGTCAATTTAACTGTCAAGAGAAATATTCATCCTTACGTTAAGCCATCCAACCACTAATTCTTAGCCTGGACCATCATATCATCACGAAATTGATATGAGATGTAATTTAAGAAACATGTAAGCTCTCAATTTATGTTTCAAAAATTAATTAGACTGATAAACCTCAAATCCAACCCTAATTACCACTCAATTAAGACTAACAAACTTGAATCGATCTTTGATGAACCATAACGATCATCAAATGGGTGAGATTTGGGTTATTTAACACTTAAATTGACCATCAAAACCGTCCAATGTGGACTATGAAAGACCCTGATCTTAGATCCTCTTACAATCGGGACCCAATTCATCAAATTCCCCGTTCATCAGGTCTGTAATGCTCAAATATGGCAATCCATCATTTGATCATACCATCAGGTCGTTAAATTGTGAAATCAGCAGATAAATTCTACCCATACTAACCTAAGAGCACTCAGAAACATTGATGATTAGCTATGAGAAGATTTGATCACCGGATTAACGAAAACTATCATTAAATGCACTAGAACCAAGAATTGTGGGCCACCTAAGCTATGGATCTGCCTTAACGTTGGACAAATGTCATATTATGAGCAATATAAGTTAGTGGATGGAGTATATTCGACAAATACATCACTACGGACCCCACCTTTGTGTGTGCGTGCACCTGTGGTGCATCAAACCGGCCAGCCTGGTCAAACAAGGCTGACTCGATAATCACCCGAAAAAGAGAGATTTCTCTCTTTTTCTCCACCTTTTCCTGCCGAACGATGTTCAAATGAACGGAGTCCATTTCTTTTGATCGTGGCCCACCATCATGATTCGCCCAGAAGATTAGAACCATCCATCATGTGTGGCCCTCAAATCTGACCAAACCCTAACCCTTTTCCTGTGATAGTACACATGTGTGTTTACACGATTTTTCGGCCCAATCATGACTGCGTACAGGTGTTTTTTCGAGACAAAATCCCATTATAGCTCAATAAATGGGAAATCTAAGAGAATCTCTCTCAATCCTGACCGTTCATCTAAAGAATCCTAACCCTCCAACCAAGCATTCGAAACTAGGGTTTTATAATAGAGAGAGAGAGAGAGAGAGAGAGAGAGAGAGAGAGAGAGCAACCGTGGAGGGAATCTTTTTCGAATTGGGTTTTATCGAAGGATACCATTCAGATTATGTAATACTCCTGTGACATTCTAGAGATGCATGCTTAATATTTTCTTAAATATAGTTGGGCATTTTCTGGAAGTATTCATGGATGACTTATCCATCTTCAATTGTTAATTTGATGAGTGCCTTGAGAACTTGAATTTGGTTTTGACAAGGTGTGAAGAGAAAAACTTTGTTTTGAATTGGAAAAAGTGTCACTTCATGGTTCAAAAGGGAATTGTCCTCGGACATGTGATTCCATCCAATGGAATTGAAGTGGACAAGACTAAAATAGACTTTATTGTCAATTTGCTTACTCCTAAAAGCATACGTGACATTTGCTCTTTTCTAGGTCAAGTAGGATTCTACAAGAGGTTCATTAAGGATTTCAATAAAATATTTAGACCATTGAGTAACATCCTTCAAAAGGGTGTCCCATTCAAGTGGACTGACTCATGACAAGAGGCTTTTTCAAAGTTGAAGGATATGTTGACAACTGCACCAATCATGCAGCCACCCAATTGGTGCATTCATTTTGAAATCATGTGTGATGCTAATGACTATGTGGTTGGGGTTGTGTTAGGTCAAAGGAAGGACAAGAATTCATGTGTTATCTACTATGTAAGTAGAACGTTGAATGGTGCCCAGATAAATTACTCTACTATGGAAAAGGAACACCTTGTCGTAATTTTTGCTCTTGTCAAATTCAGGTAGTATTTGAATGGATCGAAAATTATAATCTTTATTGATCATGCGGCACTCAAGTATGTTCTTTTAGAGAAGGATGATAAGCCACGTCTTTTAAGATGGATCCTCATTCTCTAAGAGTTTGACTTAGAGATACGAAATAAAAAATGAGTAAATAATGTAGTGGTGGACCATTTGTCCCGACTTGTCCTATCCAATTTCATTAAAACCACACATTTTAAATACATTCCTAGATGAACAATTGTTTTTTTTTGTTTCCTAATTACCTTGGTATGCTAACATAGCTAACTACTCGTGACAGGTAAATTGCCAATCCATTGGACGTCACATGATATGAAGATAATTTTAGCCAAGGTATGTAGCTTTTTCTGCGATGACACATATTTATTTAAATATTGCCTAGACCAAACCATTAGGAGATGTGTTTCGAACAATTAACAAACTAGTGTTATCTCCTTTTGTCACTCATAAGCCCATGGAGGACATTTTTCGATAAAGAAAACCACCGCTAAAATTATTTAATGTGGTTTTTATTAGCCGAAGCTGTTTAAAGATACCCATGAGTTTTGCAAGGTGTGTGAGCAATTTCAGAAAATGAGACGAGTGTTCTGAAGAAACATTATGCCCGAAAATCCAATTCTAATTGTAGAAAATTTAAATTGTTGGGGTATTAATTTTATGGGACTTTTTCCCCAATCTTTTGGACATCTATATATTCTCTTAGATGTGGATTATGTTTCTAAATGGGTGTATGCAATTCCTTATAGAACGAATGATCATAAAACAGTTATACGGTTCTTAAAAGAAATTATTTTGTCGAGATTTGGAACTCCAAGATCCATAATTAGTGATGGTGGTTCTCATTTCTATAATAGCCCATTTGAGAATTTAATGAAGAAATGTGACATTATATACAAAGTGGCTACACCCTATCATCCATAGACAAGTGGTCAAGCTGAAGTTTTTAATAGGAAAATCAAACAAATTTTATAGAAAACTATGAATCCTGAATGTAAGGATTGATCTTTAAGACTAACTGATACGTTATGGGCTTATAGGACTGCATTTAAAACTTCTATTGGAATGTCTCCATATAGACTTGTCTTTGGGAAAGCTTGTCACTTGCCAGTGGAATTGGAACATAAGGCATACTGGGCCATAAAGAAGTTCAACTTTGATATTGACAAAGTAAGCACACTGCGTAAACTCCAGCTTATGGAATTAGAGGAGATTAGGAAGGATGCGTATGACAATGCGAAAATATACAAGGAGAGAATGAGGGTGTTTCATGAAAAGAATATTTTTAGAGAAACATTTGAGCCAAATCAGAAAGTTCTTCTGTATAATTATCATCTCCATCTCTTTCCTAAAAAATTGCGATCCAGATGGACCAACCCTTTCATGGTGAAGAATGTTTATCCATACGGGGTCGTGGAAGTTGTGAATCCCAAAAACGGTAATGTTTTTAAGGTAAATGATCAAAGGCTAAAACCGTTTGTGAAAAAATTCCCCTTAGAGGATGAGTCCATACCTCTGGAAGATCCTATATATCAGGATTGATCTCCTAGTCTGACGGAGATCATTTCCCTTGCTTTTTTAGGATTTTATTTCTTTGGTAGAATAGTTGTTTTTTGTTTTTTAGTTTTTAGTTTGCTGAAGCACCGATCGATGAAGTTCTCTCTTGTAATTGTCGTCTTTTAGGTACTTTTTCATCCACTCCTCTTTATTTTGTTGCTCTTATGTTTTTTATATTGAATATACTTGATACATTGTGGACAATGTAGAATTTAGTTTAGGGGGTGGGGTTTTTCAATGGAAAAATCTTCAAATTGTGTTGAATTGTAAAAAAATTTTAGTTGATTTTTTTTTTAATTTTTAAAATTTATTTTCTGTAAGTTCAAGTGATTTTGAAGATAATTTAATGTTTAGAATGATAAGATACCTAATGTTGCAAATTTTTAAAGCCTAGATTCTAATTACTCAATAGATTTCAAGGTTGAATTCAGTTTAGTAATTCTTAATTGGAAAATTTGAACTTTGATTGAGTCATAAATATAAATATCATATTTAACGTATACTCAGGAAAGTTTCAGTTATATATTGTATTGTTAGCTTGATGATTATTGAAAGTGCTAGGAACTAAGCTTAGGGATTTTGTCCATCATGTTCAATGAAGTGAAAAAAAAAAGAGTAATACCCAGCTAAAAAAAGTTATCGAAATGGGCTACTTATTGAAAATTGTCCATGAAAAGACTATTTATATAAAAAAAAGGAGAGAATGCATGAATAAAAAAAAAAAAAAGAAATAGAGTGAAAGCCATCGATGGAAAAATCAAAAGCTGGAAGAGTGAAGTGTTAAATTGTAAGGAAAGTTTTGGTTTAGTCTTTGGTTGATTTGATTATTCCCTTTATTATCATTTTGAACATGAAAGTAGAAGTACTGGACATGTAGTTATGATACGTCTAGATTACATGCTGCATTCATGTAACTCAATGTTGGGATTTATTCAATTGTATAATTATTGCTCTAAACTTAATTAGGATATTTATAAAGTACCAGAGCTTAGGTGGACGCTATGTTCAATATTAATGAATTTAGTTCTCTCTGGATTGGATAGGTCTTGAGAATTACTTAAGATTACAAGATTGATTCTTCTAAGCATTTATTTTTAGATTCAGAATTTTTCGCATATTTTGCTCGAGACTAGAAAAATGTTGGTTGGGGGTATGATCAAGCCTAAATATTGCATATTTATCCTCTTAATTGCATTAATTTCCATTCATTTGAATGTTAAATAAGATATTTATGAGTGTTTTCTGCAAGCGAGATGATTCGGGAACCAAGAATGAGTACGTGCTTAAAAAGGAGGATTTAAAGTTTAAAAGAAAGTTATGATGAAGAACTAAAGATTTGGATGAAGGGAATAGGGATTTGAAGTGCCCAAGGCTTGAATAAATCAAGTATTGAGGTGGTGAAAGTAACTAAAATCAAGTAGTGAAAATCTAAAGAAACCAGCAGAGGTTCAATTGATCAAACTCAGGGTTCGATTGATCGAGGATGCATTAAGCCGCATCGAGCGATCCGCTCAAGTGATTAGTGAAAAATTGAATTTAAAGTTGAACTCTTTGGATACTTTATGGAATGGCTAATTGATTGATGGAAATTAAAAAATTTGACAAGCTTGTTGGACACTTTTTGATGCATTTGATTGATCAACAGATCGATCATCCATGATGTGCGAATTCAAAACTATTATCTTGCTCAGGGTTCGATTGATCGAGGATGCATTAAGCCGCATCGAGCGATCTGCTCAAGTGATTAGTGAAAATTTGAATTTAAAGCTGAACTCTTTGGATCGTTTATTGAATGGCTAATCGATTGATGGAAATTCAAAATTTTGACAAAAGCTTGTTGGACACTTTTTGATGCGTTCGATTGATCGATAGATCGGACTGATCGATCATCCATGATGTGCGAATTCAAAAATCGGTTGATGCACGTTATTGGAAATTGATCGATCGACCAACTGCTCAATCGACGATATACAAAACTACATAAATCTTAAGTTGGTTCAGAATTTTCCTATTTAATGAGGTGTTTCTAGGCATTCTAAGCAGGAACTAGGTTATAATAAAGGCTTTAAAGAAGGTGAAGCTTATCCAGCAGTGTTCCTCTTCTTCAATTCATTGATTCGAGTTTGTTTTTCTTTATTTTTTAAGATGTTAGTCATGCTTGGCTAATCTCTTAGCTAAGACTAAGCGATGAACCTTTTGATGGATTTTGATATTTAATCCATTTTCAATGAAAGTTATTAGGTTTTTATGTTGAATTGTGATTGGATGTGATTGAATTCCTAAATTTAGAGTCCTTGTGCAGGGCTGTAAAGGTTTGAGGTAAACTTGATTTAACTACTCCATTCTGCTATGGAGTTTTTGGAGCTGAGAATTCATTATGAATTCCATTTTCATCATAATACGTTTGGAATCGGTCATTCTCAAACTCTCCGCCATGATCACTTCATATTCTGTCAATGACATATCCTTTTTAGGTTTGGAGTCGCTTCGCAAGTTTCTTAAATTCTTCAAATGCATCAGTTTCTTCCTAAGAAATGTGACCCAAGTGAATTTGGAGTAATTGTCAATCACTACCAAAAAATATCTATTGCCCCATGGCTCTCAACTCTGGTGGGACCTACCGGATCCATATGCAATAAGTCAAGGGGTTTTGAAGTTGCTATAGTGGTTGTCCTCTTGTGTTCAACTTTTATCTGTTTACTTTCAAGAAAGTCACCACACACAACTTTTTCCTTCTTCCCAATCTTAGGAAGTCCTCTCACTAGATTTTTTGAACTGAGGTGAGATAAGTTTCGGTTGTGTACATGCCCGAGTCTTTGGTGCCACAATTCAGACTCATTATCCCGGGCCATGTTACATCTTGTGGACGGGGCATTTTCTCCACTGCTTTCTATCACATAATAGTTATCACTTGTGCATAGACCTTTCATAATTTGTTTACTTATATGGTCCGAGATCTCGCACACATCCTTGGAGAAAGTGACTGAATGTTCTTTGTTACAAATTTAGTAAATGCTTAGGAGATGTGTTTTTGTAATGCCCCAGTTTTTAGAACCCGAGTATATGACTCGTTCTCCAAAAACCCAAGTGCTATCCTATAAAATTCAGTGTAAATTTGAACCACTTATCATTAATCAGAGTTAGTAGCAAATGTAGCTAGAGTAAACCATGCATTGTATAAAAACATTCCAACCATAATAAAAATCCAAATGTAGCGCCTATACAGGACTTATACAACCCAAATAACAAAAGTTCATTAAAAAAAAACATGAGTCTATCATATAATGGTGGAGCTCAATATGGGCCACATGGACCCCATCTAGCTCCTCAGCTACCCGATCTGCTCTAGCAACCCAGTGAACAACATCAACTCATTCTACACCTGCATCAACTGATATGGTTTGATAGCGTCAATGGATATCGCAGTGAGGAACACCCTCTAAGATTACACACTCATCATTCATAATCCAGTATAAATCACAATATATTAGGAAAGACATATTAAACAATGTAATTTAAAATCGTGATTATATGTTCAAAAATAAGCTAGTTAACATAATCTCAACATCAAGGAAATGTAATAGAAATCGTAATGAAAGGGGACGTGTCCAGATAGTCAAATAATCAATCTTACAAACTTAATAAAATGACTAGAAAATCAAGCTTTAAACCTCTACTTCACCCGAAAATCATATCGTATGTGAAGATCGCAAGATGGTTAGGAAATTACTAAGCGAACACCTACTCCACCTGAAAATTACAATACGACTGAACAACGCAAGATGAAGAGAGAACAACATACAAACGTATACTTCACCCAAAAATCATATCGTGCGTGAACACCGCGGGATAGCTAGTAAATTGCTAAGCGAACACCTGCTCCACCCGGAAATCACAATATGACTGAACACCGCAAGATGGCTAGGAAACTGGCATACAAACTCTAGACCACCCAGAAATCATATCGTATGTGAACACTACAAGATGGCTAGGAAATCGATAAACGAACTCCCGCTCCACCCGAAAATCACAATATGACCGAACACCACAACATGGCTAGGAAACAATAGGATATGTGAATATAACCAACAAGCCACAAAAGGGCACCAATAGACCATCAAAGCCATGAGGGAAAATAAATGATCCAAGCTACGTAGGGCAAATATACGGTCCGAGCCATGTAAGACAAATGTGCGATCCAAGTCGTGTAAGTTAAATATGGGCAGCAAGATGGTGAGTTCATGACAGGTTTTATTCATTACATCACTTAATCGGAAACAACAAACATATAGTTAATTAATGATGTACAAGTAAAGGTAGCATGTTATCATCAATCATTTATGCTTGGTATAAATGAGATATTCATTATCTAACACAGGAATCAGGTACACAACATATTAACATATTCACATAATAAGATAACTCAATCAAGTAACTTAGGAGATACTAAATGGGAGGGATTAAGGTATCATCTATGATTAAATTAATGAATTTAAGTGGGAAGCTCAAAGGGTGAGTCCTCACCTTAGGATATGAGTTTACATCACCATAGGGTTTGAGGGTGTGAAGCAGCTTGAATTAGGTTCAACCCTATATCATAAATTTTTTTAAATATATATGATCAAATATTACCAATAAATTTGTAATTTAAATAATTGAATTAAACTTACCTAATTAGATCAATTCGATTGACACAACTGGTTAGGGACTGAAATTGGCTCAATCCAACAAATACATTGTTGGACAAGCCATCCACCACCAACACTCCAACAATGATGGAAGCTTGGCGCAACTTTACTAAGTCGACTCGAACTCGACTCGACGGTAACCTCGCCCAAGCTCCCATTCTTCTTCTTTCATTCTCTTTCATACTCTCTTCCTCTCTTCCTCTCTCTTCCTGCTGGAACTCCAGTGGGACTGGCTTAACTTGACCCGGTTGCACTCAGTTTCAGCCGAGTTAACTCGACAGCCACCAAACCCACTCTCTCTTCTCTCTATCTTCCTCTTCCTACTCTTTCTTCTTCTTGTTGGACTAGAAGGTGTCTGGGCTTGACCAGACTACACCTAACTCTGTCAGCAACTCCCCCTGGACTGGCTAGGTGTGGTAGCAACAACAGCCACACCCAAGCCCCTATCTCCTTCCTCTTTTCTCTCTCCTGCTTCTTGCAACCCCCATTGCTGGGATGCTCAACAACTCTTCAGGCTTAAATCGAGCCCAGTAGTAGCAACAAGTAGACCAGCTGAATCGCAACCCGACTTGTTCATAGTGTCTGGGCCTAACCCATACCTGAATAACGACTCGACAATGAGTCACCATCAAACAGTAACTCGGTCAAAAAGGACAGAATCAGTGTAACCCACTCGACCCTCTTACTCTCTTATGTTTTCTCTCTTTACCTCCTCCTATTGCTTAAACAAGTTCAACAACACCTGTTTCGGGCAGAGATTGGCCCAGCACGCTGGGCAGCGACTCGACCCGAACTCAGTTACTAAGTCGGCCTAGCCAAATGTAGCAATAACAATAGTAACTCCTTACCTCTCTCCTTCTCTCTGGGCAGATGGAGGACTCGCACCACCATGGCTCGACTCAACTAGAGCGGTAGTGGCGAGTGCAGGAACAGGTCACGACAGCGGACTGCGAGAAGAACGACACTCTCCCTTCTCTCTCTCTCTCTCTCTCTCTCTCTCTCTCTCTCTCTCTCTCTTTTTCATTTTCTTCTTTAGACAAGGGTTGTCCTAAAAGGGCGACTTTTAAAAGCCACACTAATCCGCTTTAGAGTTTACGAATGCTAATCATTGGATTAGCTAAAGGTTACATTTTCACTCACGATAAATGCCTCAAGAAGCACTGCCCGTGTGGACTCTTTTATGCATAGTTGTAAGGTGTCCATACGGATGGATTTCTAGCAAAATGGTCCATCTGATGGAGTCCTAGATCAGGACATGGGCCCACTAGAGGATGGTGGTTCATCCGGCTGTATGAGGGAGATGACCTCCCCATTAATGGCAGATCCAGATCCATTGGATGATCTTCTAGGGTGAATGGATGGCTTAGATAGGTCTCATGATCACTGTGGGACCCACAAAGTGAATGATTATTAACATTTCCTAATAGTTTGGTTTCAACAGTGGCGTTAGAGGGAAAAGCTCAACAATACTCGGGGATGCCCTAGTCTGAAGGGCTGAGATCGAGCTACACTGGAGGGTTCAGATGTAAAGAAAGGGAGAGCACACAGATCGCAATTGCTGTCACCGAAAGGAAAAGAACAATTTCTATTTTCAGAAATGCCGCATGCGACTCTGTTTGGGCTCAGTTTTGAGTGCATGCATGTGTGCATGGACCCGTACGAGTAGTGTGGTTTTGGTAGGACGAGTATACTCTACTTGATGAATGGTTTGGATCAGCTAAAGGTGGCCTGCATCGATCACAAACGGCTGGTTTTGAGAGAGCTGGAAACATAACTCTACTACATGCCATCTCTCTTGCGATTGAGGCTGTGCGTACGTGTGAGCCCACCAGCATTTAAAATTACTGGGGTTAGACTAGAATGGAAGGCCTAACATGATGGATGGTTCAGATCATCTGATCAAGGGCCAATGGTGGGCCATCTCGTGACTAAAAAGGGGCTCGGTCCATTTAAGATCCTAGCAGCGGGAAAAGAGAGAAAGAAATTCTCTCCTTTTTAAGGAAATTACGGGTTAGCCCGCTTTAACCGAGCTCCCCGGACTGGTGCACAACGAGTGTACCACCCCCTAGTGTACACGCATTGCAAGTGTGGGGCCCATCCTGATGTGTTTAGCAAATATACTCTGACCATTCCACTTGGTGGGCCCAATCAGAGCCCCTGACCAAAGATGAGGTGAATGTAAAGCTCAGGTGGACCATGTCAATGAATTAGAGTCTATAAACGTCGATTTCTATTGCTCTAAAGGTCAGATTGTCATACTATCAAAAATCAACGGTCTAAAGGAGTCCTACTTCAATACTAGGAGTTCATTGATGGTCATAGTAATGACTAGGAATGTCCAGGTGGCATTCTCTATATTTTTCTTATTAAAATATCATTTAACATTATTGTTAATGTTCCTATTATGCTAATCATTTTATTTATATATATTTATTTTACTTTGCACTGAATGATCAAGTCATTAATCGATTTCACTACGTTGATTTGTGGTTAGATTAATCCTAAATTCGAATTATCAAGTATCCAAAGGGTTTGGGCAGTTAAGTAAAGGTCCATGACAATCTAATGACACGATAACCTAGTCTGGTTAAATAGTAGGGTCTTTATGACTCTACGGTTGGATTGATCCTAATTTTACTATCGATGAATAAGAGGCTCTACGACTCTTTGGTGTGTTCAGGCCCAACTATTTTATTTATTAGACACTCCTAATAATATTATTTGTACTATTATACTCTATGTATTGTTATTATATTTGTATACATGGATACTTATTCATTTGTTCATTTATTTATAGGATCTGCCTTTGATCATGGCCATCAACGTTGAACCATTTATCCAATCTCAGGCACCTCTATTACTGGAGCAGTTTATGGTTGGATTTTATAATTCAATGGTCAACTTAGGAAGACTGATGATTGAATTGATCAGTAGAATGTTGTGAGTATAATGAACGGTGGATTCACTAATTCGGGTCCCGAAACTCATGATGTATGGTTTAATTGGCCTATTAAGGTGATTGAGATCCCAGGGATAGTGGGTTCCTGAATATCAATGCAAATTTCGTGATGAGATGATTTTTTGTCCTCGAGACTCAATGGCCAGATGACCTGATATATGAATTAAGGTTGTACTAGACGGTTGAGATGGATAGATTGAGAATCACTGTATGACTATGTTACACGTGTTCCCACACATGTGTAAGTTAAATCAGATTTCCATGGTGACACCTGAGTACTGAAAAGTACGGGGTGTTACAGTTTTAGTCCCTCAACACAAAGAACATCCTCAATCTTAGGCAATCCAGGCCTAACTATTGTTCCTCATCCAATAATCTTGGCGATGCTCCCATCTCCAAATGTAACTGACCCACTATAAAATTTGGTGTAATCACAAAAATGGGTCCGGTCACCAATCATATGCCTAGAGCAACCGCTATCAAGATACCATTTCGAACTACTGCCCGTTTTAAGTGCGGTATGAATCACAAGGCAGTTGTTCTTATTTTTTTTTTCTACCCATTTAGTGACAACCTTCTTCGGGGACGCTGTGTTCTTTTTGAATTCTCCCTTAGACTAGTTGTTTATGGGTGCTTTGGATTTTTTGGGCAATTGATCCAGATTCCCTTAATTCATCAATTCTGTGGTCTTCTAATTCAGTTGACCAACTTGTTGTAGTAACTCCTACATTCTCTTTGTCATTTTTGGAGGAGTAGGATACTTCCTCCTTTCCATATGAGCTTTCATGGGAGGACTCTTTGATTTCTGCACCATCTTTCTAGTTGGTTTGAATTTACCAATATAGCTTGAACCAGAAGTGGAGTAAGTTGTTTAAGTGTAAGACATTCAAATTTGTAATTCCCCATGTTTCCATAAGAATGGCAGATATGGGAAGCATTTGTTTTGCTGCCTGATGCTATTGTTTTCTTAATCATAGGTGGAGCAAGAGAAGGGCTAGATTTGCAAGTTTCATAGCCTAAACATTTCTTATCCCTAGAGTTTCTACCCATGCCTAGGAGTCTCTTTAGTTTCTCATCACTTTGGGAAAACCTATGACTAAGTTCAGTTGTTTGTTTGAATTTTTCAACATCTAGTTTCAGTTTTTAGTTTTTCATTTTCAGATTCTAGATGTTCAATCTTCTTGATTAAAATTTCAATTTTAAAACCATCATCAACTGCTTCCCTTTCAAGCTTGGCATTCTTAACATAATACTCTTGTAGGCTATCAGCCAATTTTGTATTTACAGCCAATGCTTCATCCAAGTCTGTTTGTAGCTATTTGTTCTTATTGTTGGCTTGCCCAAGCTTTTTAAGAATGTTTTCGCTATGAGTATAAAGCTGGTCATAAGCCACTTGAATGCTTTCTTCTTCTTCTTCATCTGAGGAGGAGACCTTTTTAGTTTGCTACTCATCTATCTCTTCATTATCCCCTAGATCCGGGATGACCGTAGTGGTGCAGGCCATAAGAATTTTCAAGGATTTTTGGTCCCCATCACTTTCAGACTCACTTGTTTCTGATTCTGAGTCTTCGGTATCATCCCATATGGCTATCGTAGCCTTTCCTTTTGATTTCTTTGTGGGACATTCAGTAGATAGATGGTCATACTTTTGACAATTGTAACATTGGGGTTCTTTGGACTTTTTGAATGATTTGCCTGGTTATTGGTGAAGAATTTTTTGAACCGCTTGGCCAAAAAGGCCACCTCCTCATCTCCATTATCCTCTTCACTATCCTCCTCATATTCAACTTTATTTTTGGAGGTTTTGAGGACATGATGTTTGGATTTTGTGAATGTTTTAAAATGTAGCTCAAAAGTTTGTAGGGAACCTATGAGTTCTTTTACTTTCAATTCATCAATGTTTCTACACTCTTCTATGGTGGTGACTTTAAAATTGAAGCGTTCTGGTAGGGATCTTAAGGGCCTATTTGGATTTACGTATAGTGGTGTGTTGCATTGTGTCCCTCTACTGTTGAAGTATACGTCCTACAAAAATTGATCCACATCCACTTTCGCCCAAGGCAAGCGAGTGTTTGGATCGGACTGCTTGTTGGGCAAGTACACAAAGGCATCTAAGTAGTCACTGTTTAGATCAGACGTATATGGGCTACATCATGTACATACCATTACAATTAGATCATGTTAAGGCCGAAACAGATTAGTTGATCCCACTGCCCCCTTCGAGGGGTTGATGGTCAGTGCTATGTGGGCCCCACAATGATGTCTGTGACCCATCCATACCATCCATCTATTTTACAAGAAACAGTGTTGAATGAATTAGTGGATTGAGATGAATTTACTGGGGGCCACAGGATGATTTCAGTGGTGGATATCCAATCAGTAATCTCTTGGTGAGGTGTGGTCCACCTCAGATTTATATGCCTCTCTTTATTGGGATGGAGCCCTAAAATGATCTGTAAAAGTGGATAATTGGAATGGATATGATGGTCACATCATGGTGGGGCCCACATAGCAGCCATTAACAACCACTGGGTGGGGACGGGGAGTAGCCAATTTGATTCCCTTCCAGCATCTACTATTTGTGGGAGCCATTAGGAATGGCCCAATGTTTTAATCCATACAAATGCAAATAAACGAACATAATTATCTTGTGTCGAGAAATCCAGGTAAAATAAAAAGAAAATGTGTTTTTTAATAATTAGTAGAAAAGAAGAACTGTAACACCCCGGTTCCCGAAACTCGACTACACTACTCGTTTTCCAAGAACTTAAGTGTTAACCTTTAATGGTGGCTCAAATTTCACGTACATTTTTTTTATATCAGATTTAGTAAACTAGTGGAATCGAAATAAATCAAGTATAAAAGGGAGTCCAAATATTCATGTGGTTACCCGAAAACTTATACAAACCGACGTCTTAACTTTTACAAAACATGACAGTACAAATTAAATGGAACTGAAGTCAGGAATAGAGAGTCGCAGGACCATCTGGTTCCTCCTATGCCACATAAACACCAGCATATGTATCATCTGTCTCCTGCACACTGAATATGGTTTAATAGCGTCAATGGCTATCCTAGTGAGGTATAACCCCCAAGATTTATCGTACCATCAAGATAATTAAGCATAGTTACCAGGAACAAGGTATAACAAATATTTACAATGAATATTATAGGAGTCAGATAAAGTTCATCAGATACACATTCATTAATTAAATTTCACAAAGATAATCTTGTTTAAATGTATGGATGCATGTACATGCTCACAGACCTAGGGATGCACATTTAACTGGTAAAAAGTCACCCAAGAAGAACTACCCACCCGGAAAAGTACTCAAAGGTACGCCCTAAGGAGAACTAGCCACCCGAAAAAGACCATGCAACGAGGACACCCAAGGTGGACTATTCTCCTGGAAAAGTACTTAAAGGTACGCCCTAAGGAGGACTAGGCACCCAAAAAGTCCATGCAACAAGGACACCCATAGTGGTTCGAATGCACGAAATAATAATTTAGGATCACCCAGTAAAATACTCTATGGTACAACCCATAATGATCCAAGAAAACTCTCGTGTCTTACATCAACCACCCGGTAAAGTCCGTATACCATGAAAATGCATGATTAGCCCAACCATTATTATTCTAATTTCAAACAATTATTTTAAGGAAGCTCAAAGGTCACTATGGGGGGTTTGTCACCCATCATATGCCGATAGCTTAGGCATAGTGTCCCATTCCACCATCCTTGGCTTATGAGACTAACAAATATGATGTTTTAAGGCAACCAACTCAACTAGTGGCCAATTATAGTTCTACAAGTGGAACTTACCATCACAAGATTATATGAAGGTGGTTCATTAAAGCCACACAAGGCAAATATTACATCAATCCACAAAGGGTGAACATATAATTAAAGCCACATAGGGCACCTAGTCAGTCGAAACCACATATGGCAAATGGTCCATTTCAGGATATAGTGAAAGGGATTGACTCCAAAAGTCGCAAAGGCACAATGATCCATTAGATGATAAGTCCACCACATATAAATTCCATTTAATCTATTACATAGAATGACCACTAGTTCAAGGGCTTCCAAAAACCTCGTTAAGTAACTGCAAGTGGTAAAACAAGTCACGCACAATATCAAAAGCATATACACATATAAAGTGAGATATTTGAGACCATCGCATACTTATATTTGAATGTAAATTCAACAATCAATCATCATGAAGAATTACTCAGATAAAAAACTATCATTTATCATCAATTTCACCGAGTATCATGTTTGACAATAAATGAAATAAATGAACTACGCTAACTATCAAGATGTAGACAAGCTTCAAGGGTGATCCTCACCTTTCAAGAGTCGAATTGACTTCCCGTGTTGTTGGAATTGGTTGCACATGTTCACGAATCCAATCCTACCACAATTTAGACTATTTGTTCAGTTAGAATGCCACATCGTTCCCTAAGATTACATTTAAAGATTTAAATAGTACAAAAGTTAAGTATGAATCTATGACCTAAAGAGGATGATTCGAACTCTAATATCAGATCAATATAGTTAAACGATTACTATATTGGAATTTAAACTAAAGCTCTAAAATAACTTACTTAGATGAGTCATGGTACCATTCGACTTCGGATCGAACTCTCCAACTCGGCCTTAACTCACCCCAACTTGGATTCAACCCGAGTTCGGCTAGCTCGAGTTATACGTGTAACAACATCCTCCTTTAGATGTAGCTGGACAAGTATGAACCCACACTTGACTTTCGCACCAAAGAAGATCAATCACTAGATCAATGACAACAGAGTCCATGGTTAGCGGAGTTAACTCGACAGCAATCCAACTTAACCTATAACACCCCGATTTTTGAGACTCGAGTATACAACTCATTTCTTGAAAACCCGAATGTTAGCAGATAATTAACTGATTATCAATGAGATCAAAGTGTGATTAACGGAAATCAAGCGTAGCATAATGTAACTCAATGATAACAATATCCTGCGCCACTTAGCTGGGGCCCATATATAAAACTTAAGTTCTCAAGTGTACTGAAATAAACATAAGCAAATAGTCTACCGATTTAATTTAAAGTAAGCAGCCGCCTCTTGATACGACTCATCCTCAAACGGCTCCTCCTCTATTGCAATGGTAGTAGTCTCGTGATCCGTTACATAGTCGTCCACCCCTGCTCCTGTATTCTTTTTACGGTTGAACATTGATGAACGAGTGGCCAGCTCAGTGTGATTTCCCCTCAAGATTACACATCGTCGTCCTAGACAAGATGTAGTATAAAAATAACATGGCATACAAAACGGGGCAAGATTCAAACCTTAATTAACGCATAGATGAATGAGTGTACATCAACTGAGGATGCTCATCTAGCTGGCTTTTAGGCAAAACCCGTGCAATGCGGCCGGTTACCCGCGAAAGTACATAGTACATGCGTAGTGCTAAACTCATCGAAGGTGGGTCAATAGTCGATGGTTTGGGAGCTAGTGAAACAATACCCCAACTAAATCCTATTAGGCACATGCTATAACATCCAGAATTAGCCACCCATCATCGCCCGAATGTTATGAATGCATGATTAGCCAGGCCATTATTAATCCATTTACAATCAGTAGGTTTAATGAAACTCAAGGTCACTACGGGGAGCTCATAGCCCAGTGTAGGCCAACAGCTCGAGCATAGTGTTCTATGACCACCATCTCCAACCCATGAGACTACTGCCTTAGGATGTGTACAGAACCCACCAACACGTGGTCAATCAATTCTCAATGTAAGGGGGTTACCACCGTATACTGACTTGGAATGAAGCATTGAAATCATTTAACGTGGCGATTAAATTAAGACGATATGTATGATTCAAAAATGAGTAAACAATGATAATAATAAATGTTGCAAGGTTCATTCCATGGTCAGGTAAGTGTAATCACTCCATAGATAGTAAACCCCATAATCAAATGCAACCAAGCATAGCCTCCGTGTTGGGGGTCTACTTATATCACAACCAGTCTAGTTACACCCTAAGCACGGACTCTCCTTCGGTAGAGGTTTCCATGGAGAAATTCCAATAGTATGTGTTTTGCAAATAATGTAATAATATAAAGGCATAACATGGAAACTAGACATGATTAAATTACCAAATAGAACACATGTGCTCATAAAGTGCAAGAGTCGCATAATAAAAAATTTCCAATTCTAAGGCATGTACTCAAGGAAGTTAACACATAGATCATATGTTGAGTAACTAGTTAAATAGCTTAGATGAGTCTAGCGCATATGCTCAAACAAACTAATCAAGTGTTAATAGAAACCCAGGGCATGCTTTTAAATTAAACTAACCGAGTATCTCGTTAAATACTAGATAAACTCATCAGATGGTTTGGTCATCTCCAAGACATGTGAATAGTTAACTAAGTAAATATTTTATACAATTCCAATCCAGTCTAAGCTATCCAGGCACTCTAATCACTTTTTAAAACCTATGTTTGGATAAACTAACCAAGTGTCAAACCACTTATAAATCAAAAGTCCTAAGCAAACGACCGAACGATTTACCAATTCTGGATCATCATTCGTAGTTACCGTAAAAGCTACCGTTAGCCCAGCTTGGGGATGGAAAGCCCAAGGGGAAGAAAATCATCACTTGAGTTGTTGTAGTCCTGCCCTTGATCCGAATTCCCGTGTATAGCTAGTGGCCCCAAGTCACGCAAGTAGCTCCCTAGAGATTAGTTTGTATCAGACAACAACTCTAAAGGTTTTAATGCATATTAAGAGTTTGTGGGGTTTGAAGGGGCCATAAATAAAATCATTTGGGCCCGCTTTAGAGTGACCAGGCCCATCATATTTTTATCCCATTGATGGCCAGGTTGGGCCTAGAATTTTCTCCAAGATAAGGCCCGTATTGGACCGGGTTTATGTTATACAAGCAAGCCCAAAAACTAAGTGGGCTGATATATTTAGGCCCACCAGTTGCTACACGTCTAAAGTCCCACAGGGGCAGCGAGCTGGGCTTGTCCTGGCCCATTAACTGGCCTGATTTGGCCTGGCTGTTGACGCTCACTGAGCTTGGCTCAAGTGCAGCCCATTGCACTATTGCAGGGCATGGCCCGCTGAGATAGGTGGTGCGGCTCACTGAGATTCTCTCAGGTGCGGCCCATCATAAATGGTGTGGCCCACTGAGAGTTATCTCATGTGTGGCCCATCATAAATGTGGTGTGGTGCGGCCTAGCTGCAGTGTGCAAGACCTAAACTTAGGGTTGATTTCAGCCCATCCTTGGGACTGATTTTGACCTAGTTTCAGGGTCAATATCAGCCTAGTTCACTGGCTAAGATCCAGCACTAATCGGTCCACTCTACTGCCTAGCACTGTGGTTGAGGCCCATCTTAAATTGGGGCTGATAACGGCCCAGTTCTGGGCTGGTTTTTGGCCTGGATCTGGGGATGACCTTGGTCCATCCTACGACCCAAACGGTGGCAATTTCTCAGCCTAGATCAGAGCTGCATCGGTCCACATCCTAGCTCAGTTCGGTGGCTGAAACCCAACCCAAACTCAGCCCACTTGCTGTAACTGAAAGCCTGGATTGGCCCAGGATTTCTGCTGGTCATCTGGCTCAGCCCAGAGCTTGTGGCCGAGCTGGGCCCGGTCTTTGATTCACAACCCAGACCGGACTTCAGCCTGTTATGGGCTGGTTTCGGCCCAACAGGATGACTGTTTTGAGCCCAACACGGTCCAGGCAACATACCGATTTCAGTCCAGCTACACAGTTCGATAGAGGGACTGATTTTTGGGACTGTAACGTGCACATCTGAAAGCTGCTGTCAAGGCCTAGCCGTTCCCAGTAGAACTTCCAATTTCTAGTTCTAGTCATGAGTCTGTTGTGGGCTGAGTTTCAGCCCTGAGCACGGTCTGCTGCATGGCCTGATCTTGGCCCTGTTCGAGGGTGGTTTTAGGCCAACTTTAGGGTCCGTTTGGAAGTCATTCTCGGCCCGACCGAGAGCCATTTGAAGGATGTTCTTCAGTCCTACTACAAGGCTCAGCTGAAGGTTGTTTTCAGCTCTCATTGTGGCTTCCAATCTTTGTCGATCGAACTCCCACGGCAATGTGCCGTTGAGCGAAAAAGAACAAGGACGGGTAGACTGCAGTTACTTGGCTGGTTTTGATGTTAGCTGAGTTGTCTTTACTCAGGAGCGACTACAGTAACGGACACCTGCAACGTTCACCCCAGATTAGCAAGAGACTATTAGGAAGGAAAGCACTGACTGAGGCAACTTAAGGCCTTTACCTCCTAACCTCGGAACTTAGTGAGGCAGCACCCTTACTTGACTGAGTCGAGCTAGAGACGGACCGAGTCGAGCTGAGTAGCTATGACTTGCACACCCGTCTCTCTCTCTCTCTCTCTCTCTCTCTCTCTCTCTCTCTCTCTCTCTTCTTTCCTTTCTCTCTTCTCCTTTCTCTCCTTGGTGCGAATCCCGAGGGCAATGGTGCCCTATTTATAGGCAGGGGAGAGAGAGAGCTCCAACCATTGGAAAGAAATGGTGTTTTCAAGGCCCACTGTTGAAAGTCGGCTATGCATGGGGCCAATCTGATCCTATGGATGGTGTAACATCCCAACTTTTCAGGATTCGAGTACATGACCCGTTTCTCAAAAACCCGAGTGTTAACTTATAGAGGACTAAATTCCATACTTTTTTTAATTAAAGTTAATAGATGAGCATAGAATGGACAAGTAAACATAAATGAAAAATTGCAATTTCATTTAGAATATACAAAGCTGCCCATAATGACTTATACAAACCAATGTCTAAACATTAAAAATTACAAGATTCCATACATAAGAAATTTAAAAGCATATAAGACATATAAATGAAAGCAGCAAGATCACGCATCTTCCTTGACAGGTACCACCACGCATCCTTAACCACCATAACGGCTCCTTATCAGTCTGAACCTTCATACCACTTAAGCCACCTATGCTACCTGTACGGTTATATATTTGATGGATAAGTGGCTAACTCAGTGTGAGCTCCTCTCAAGATTACACACTGTCGCATTACGTAAGCATAGTTATAAAAATATAACAAGGCATACAAAACAATACATGATGCAGTCTTATTAAATGCATGGATGTGTGAATGCATCATCGACCTGGGGATACACATCCCTCTGTCAAAATAAAGGGTCGTCTTAAGAGAACTAGTATTAGGAAAAATACACAAAGGTATGCCCAAGGATAATCAACTATCTGGAAAAGACCATAATATATAAATCGCCCAAGGAGAATTTAATCACCTGGAAAGAACCATAAAACATAGATCGCCCAAGGGGAATTTAATTACCCGGAAAAGACCATAAAACAGAGATCGCCCAAGGAAAATTTAATCACCCGAAAAATATTATAGATCACCCAAGGGGAATTTAATCACCTGAAAAAGACCATATGCTATGAAAATGCATGATTAGCCCAACCGTTATTAGTCCGTTTACAACCAGTAGGTTTAATAAGCTCAAAGGTTACTACGGGGAGCTCAGAGCTTAGTGTAGGCCGACAGCTCAGGCATAATGTCCCGTTCCACCATCCCTGGCTCATGAGGTTACTACCTTAGGATGTTTAATGAATCCCAATCGACTAGTGGCCAATCATATTCAGTATATGGCGCTTACCATTGCATGGTTGTACAAAATAAAACATCGACTATGTAGGGCAAATACCAAACCAAAGCCACATAGGGCGATATCGAGACAAGCCACTTAGGGCTGATATTAAAATAAGCCATATAGGGTAAGTATCAAAACCATGTGATAAAAGACTGTCCTTGAAAACCGTAGGGCAGAACAACCCTGGATGGTAGGCCCACATCAATGGTCAATTTAGACCATCATTTAATAACCACTAGATCGAATGTCCATTACAATCACTGTCAATCGAGTTACATCCCAAGTATGGGTGTACATTTATAAGTGGGGGATTTCTCACTAATGTACCAGTTTAAATCCCGAAAGCAATCCACAAGTAATCCAATAACATGAATTAAATATATAGGATAAACATTAAGCATATAAGGTAGCAATTCAATTCCAACAATTTAACATGTGCGACTATGAAATAGAGATATCAATTATAAATTAAAATAAAGACTATAACTTAAGCTAATGAGAAAATGGAAAGCTCAAGGGGAAGAATCATCACCTTATAGTTTGCTTCGCCTACCAGCATCGCTAGGGAATGCACGTTCCCTTAAAATCAAATCCTACCATAAATCAGGATGTACAATTAGGTCCAAGTTCTACATACCACCTAGGGTTTAAGATCATAGCTTAGGGTTATCTTTTAGGGTTTTAGGGTTTTATCCTAGGGTCTAGCTCCATACTTAGATTTTAGGATTTGAATCGTAACTTATTATTATTAATGTTAATATCATTATTATTATTATTGCATAATGGGTTAAATAATATTCACAGTAGGAGAATCAATCCATCTATATTAATGATGAAGGTGCACAAGTTCATATCTAAACATACCGATATTATCCATTATTCTTGTAATGATTAATAGGGCAAGTAATAATAATAAGATTTCTTTACCAACACCAATATAATAAGGATTTATACTTATAATCATATCAACAAGGATTATACTAATCTCACAAGGAGAACGATAAATATTTTCTAATGATAATACTAATAATAATAACTATCCATAGTGGATTTAGTCACAGTAATAGATATTATAATCTACCATTAAGAATGATGTTTAAGAGAGTTACATGAAATTCTACTTTGTGATAACTAAAACTTGTTTATGATAACTAGGTTGAGCACAAATACTTTACCAATGGCTAATCGCACAAAAGGTTATTATCCTCATAGAATAGTGGTAAAAATGGTAATACATAGTGTGATCTATTATCAATGGAAATATTTAGGACTAAATACTAATATCTAACATCCAACCATTGTAGTTTTATAGTAACTAGTACTAGCACAAATAACCTTCTAATAGCTAATCGCATTTAATAATCGCAATAGTTATAATAACACCAATGATAATAGTGAATTAAACAATTTAGGCTAGGAGAGAAAGCTGATCCATGTAAGTTGACTCAACGGTGAGTCGACTCAGTTAGAGTCGAGTGAGTTGACTTTCCTCCTCTCCCGAGCAAGCTCTTCTCACTGAATGAACATGTTGTTTCCTCCATTTCCTTGAGTATAAGACTAAGGACCCATGCTCGACTCGGCCCATCTAACTCGGTCCCACATCGGGTTGACTCGGCTCAACCCACACTTCTTCCGTCTTTCTCTTTTCTTCCTTCCTCTCCTACTCTCCTTCTTCTCTTCATGCTCGAATGCCCAGCAATGGGTGTCGAATCTGGACAGACTCGGTCCGAGTCATAGTGATGACTAGGTCCTACTCGGCCCAAACTCGGGCTCGATTGAGCGCGGCGCAGCCACCTTCTCTCTCACTCTCTCTTTTTATCCTTCTTCCATTTCTTTCTTCTCCTTTTCCTCTCCCCTGGGGTTCCAGCCAGACCTGGACCGAGTTCCAACTCTGTCAGTGACTTACCAATGGTCGGGTCGAGACGGCACAGTGCCACAGCCGCACCACCACCGTTTTCCCCCTCTTCTTGCTTCTCTCTCTCTATTCTTCTTCTCCCTGCTTCTCTTTTCTTCAATCCTAGCGTGCCCAAATGAGTCAGGACTCGACATCAGACGATGCCCAACTCAACAGAGTCGAGTGCAAGACTCAGCTGCCGCACGAATGCACCCTCTCCCTCACTTTCTTCTCCTTTCTCTTCTTTCTTTCTTTCTTCCTTTCTTCTATTCGCTGCAGGTCCAGTGAAATCATTGGACTACCAGGTTCGACCCGAATCAATGCACCAACTCAGTTTGGTGCAGCTTCAATGAGGAAGAAGTCGGGCAACAATGGCAGATTTCTTCCAGTTGCTTCTTTCCCCATTCCGACTGTATGGGAGGATTCCTTAGGGTGTAGTGGAGCTTGTAGATGAGGAGTTTCGAAGCTCCACCTTCATTTGAGTGGTGGGTTCGAAGGACGAAAGGATGACCGTTTTTCTCGAGTGCAGCTACAATAACCCGAGAAGGAAACCTTGCTGCTTGAAAATGTCTTTCTTATATGGCTTGCCCTAACGTTTCCAATCAATTGGATTAGGAGCAGATGGTGTGGATTGATGCACGTGTCAAGCTTCTAGAAACAGACAGCGACGGGGAGATTTTTGCGTCAGTCTCCAATAGGAAACCCTATTCCACGAGAATCGTTGTTGGGTGGCTGAGATCTTGCCAATCGGATGGCTGAGCTAAGAGGAAATCTCCTCACTCGGATCGTGACAGCTGGCCTGCTTTCCATTTTCGGAAAGTGGTTGTACAAAGCCCTATTTTGGTGACATTTGTGTGAATGCACGGTCGCATATACAAGCGGGGTCCACTAGGTTTTGGTTAGAACCTAGCCGTGTATAAGATGGACGGCTCAGATCATCTATCTGGGCAGTGGAGGTGGGCCGCTGATCAGAAACACGGACGTCGGCCATCCGCTGTTTTTAAACTGAAAGAGACGGAAATCTGTCTATTTATGGAAACCACGGGTCAGCGCTGGTCAAACCGGCTGCCCAGTTCCATGCATTTCGTGCACAGTGCATTCGGTGCACTCGCACCTCATGTGGGGGCCCACCGTGATGCTCGTGATAAATCTAGTCTGTCCATTCTATTTTTGGGTCCCAAGCAAGGCCTCTTACCAAAAATTGGGAAGATCTAAGCTTTATGTGGGCCATACGGGTTCATCTACGTCCTTTAAATGTTGACTACGCTGATTTAGTGGTCAGATCACCCTGAAATCAGACGTCAATGGTTAAAAGGTCTTAGTGGATCGTTTGTAAGATTCTTATAATATATTGCTACCCATATAATAGTATTAATATTAATTTTATCATTAATATTACTTGTCACTATCATTATTCATTTCTTTATTATTATTATTATTATTTTCACCTATGTGTACATCATGTTGTGGGTCCTGCTCTGTAGGTCATTAGGACTATTTATCTCGTGATTTTATATTAATATTAATATTATCATTATTATTACTCATACATACTATTACTTATTTATCTTATTTATTTATTTATTTATTTACTTATTCATTGTTATTATTATTATGCTTATATGTAAGATGTGAGACTATTTGTCGTGCGTCATTTAGCTACATGCCCTAACATTAGGGTTACTTACCTTAAGGTGGGTTACAAGTCATGAACCTCTAATTACTAAATCATGATTTGTTGAGTGTTCCAACACTCCAATGATTGGATTGACTATTATTTAATTATCAACCAGCTTTGAGATCCTAAGGAATGTCTACGCATGATCAAGGAGTTGGATGTGAAACTAGACAACTTGATCTGTACTTCTAAAAGATGGATCGTCTTATGAGACGTTGTAAATAGGGTGAACAGTGGATTTCATGATTTAGGGTTGTATGTACATAATTCAGTTAGATTTTTCCATCAGTGGAGTTGGGTTTAGACTAAAATAAACGTGAATGTTTACTTACGACGGGCTTGTGTTTATGCTAAGTTTGGTTATACGGTAATACCCTAGTACTAGAAAGTACGGGGTGTTACAGATAGATTGCTGATCCCCTGGCCTACCAGAAAAGTAATTTTTAGGTCTGATGGGGCCCATCTTGTGATCAGGTTCGGGTGGGCCATTAATGGCAGATCACTATATCATGTATTTCGACATGATCTGGTTCGTTTGAGTAGACCAGATGGGACCTCTGATCAGCATGAGGCCCACTTTTTGGACCTTAAAAGTCAGTTTTGATTCATCTCATGAGAATGTCCGATTCTCACCACTTTCTTGTGAGATGAGATGCTCTTTTCTCTCATTTCGTACTACCTTCCAGGGAAGGGCTAGGATTGCCCCACGTGGCCAAGGGAATGGCTAAGGGCGTGCCAGCATCTTCTTCCCAAAAAGGAAATTCTCATTTTTGCTTTTCTTGGTGCAAGCCATTGTTTGGCTATTCTTAGAAATGGGAGAGCGTGGGTTTAACTGGGAGATGGATGGCTGAGATGGCACTATCAGGCCGATCGTGGGCCACTCATGCAGCCACAAATTGGTCCCACATCTCAGATCCTAGCCACGTGTAAGTCTTTAGACGGTTCTACCCCAAAATCTTTGTCCCTTTGCATGGGCTTGAAAGCCTATAAGGTTATGATTAGACGGGTCCCATGAGCCTAATGAATGGTTTAGATCATTCAGATAGTGCCCAAGGTGGGCCACCTTGGAGGCCGAAGTCCACCAGATTTGAATGAACGTTGGCGGGAGAAGAATTTCGTTTTTCTTTAGTTTTGGGTCGGTCAAAGTTGGTTTGACCAGCTTGGTGTGTCAAGTGCACATCGTGCATGGGTTTACAAGGTGCACTTGCACACCATTGTGGGGTCCACTGTGATGGTTACGTCAAATCCACTCCGTCCACTTGTCTTGGGGGCCCCACTTAAGGGTCCTGGCCTAGTTTGGGGCAGGTCTGAGGTCCAGGTGGGGTCGTATCACACGTCCCAGGCTCTATTTATCCTAATATATACTGATCCGATGGTTGGATTGGTTCGATACTTAAATTCAATGACTAATTATGGGTTTAAGACACAGTGGTGCTTGGTTGGCTATCCGCTAGCCTTCGAAGATCGATCTTTAGAGTATTGCTACAACTGGTTGATTTAGAAACTATCCTGACTTAATGTGCTTGATCGAGGTTACCTTCTTGACTAATGTAGAGTGCAATTCGGCTTCTAGGGCCTCTGATGGATGGTTTTAATGATGCGTGGAAGTCCCATCTTGCATGTGTTGGGTTTAAGTTGTTTGTTAGTCAATTTTGGATTTTTTGTTGATGTTGGTTTAAATGGTAACACCCGCGTACCAGAGGTGTGGGGTGTTACATAACCTCATTCCAGATCCGATGTCCTCCTTCTTTCTACAATCTTCTTCTTCCTCCTTTTCTTTCTAATTCATCCAGTAAACTCAACTCAACAATAGTGAGTTAACTCAACCCAACTCGGCAGCAGCAACTCAACACCATCTTTCTTTTCCTTCTCTTCTTCTTCTTCTTCTTCTTCTTCTCTTCCTACTCCTCTTTTCTCTTTTTCTTCTTCTTCCTCTAAAGTCCAAGAATGTCTGCCTTTTGACGGAGCTTATTTGACGACACGCTAGCCAACAAACTCGAGCTTCGACTCATGACTCACCGACGTAGTTGAACTCAATCGTAGCATCATTTGTTAAATCTTCAGACTTGTAATGGTGGTAACCATTGACAAGGTCCTGAGATAAATCTGAGTTCAAGCCAGACTCGATTGTGTAGACTCAGGTAAAACCTAGTTCCTGGAACGATTTCCACTCAAAACTGGCTCCACATCCATTTGGTTATCATCCCACAATGTGATTCAACTCAACACTAGTTAGGTTGAGTTAGAAATAATGTACCAGATCAGAAGTTTCTCCAAGACCAGCAATGGATGCCAGACTCGACCTGACTCAGTCCTGATTGAGTTGAGTTAACACAACAATCACACCGTGCGATTCTCTCCCTCACACTTTCCTTCTTCCTCTCCGTCTTTTCTTCTGCTCTTTCTCTCTTTCTTTTCTTCTCTTGCAGTGTCCAACAACTTAGCTCGACAAAAGACTCGGTCCGAGTTGGGCTAGTTTGGCAATGAGTCAGGCTCCAAACTTAACCTGTGCGGCGCCCCTTCCTTTCTCTTTCTACTTTCTATTTTTAGAAATCGTTGCCCTAAAAGGCAGCCTTTATAGGCTTGTTACTCTATTTCCAGATCCTTCTATCCAATTAATCCATGGATTTGTAACAAGTTTGGTTCTAATCCAAGTTGTTCATTTGGTTTATTTACCGGGTTATTGGTTGATCTTGATAGACATGGTTTATATGGTCACAATCTATTGTTATGAATGATCATCTGGTGTTGTGGGCCATCAGATGAGCACTTCTGATTAGAGGATGGAGCCCACCCGTCAGTGATGGGTATTCACGGTTAAACCGAGAAGATGATCTCCTCTATAATGGCGGATTCTCAACATGTGGCTGATCTGGTGATCTAATGCTTATGGATGGTGTGGATTTGATCAATGATCATTGTGGGACCCACTAGATGTGCTATCATTAGCTTCTCACTTAATGAGTTTTGGTTTCCACATGCGGCGGCTTTTTCGTTGTGATAAAAGCCCTAAGATTGGCTTGGGCTGCATGGCTAAGATCTGCTGAAGTGGAGGGCTACGATGCAAGGGGAGGATGCACATGCTACCAACTAAGAAGAGAGAGAAAAATGGAAGTCTTTCCGTTTTCGAACATACACCGCACAACTTACCTTTCACCCGAGATTGTGCACAAGCATATGAGCAGTTATGAGTAGAAAATTGCAGGGTTTGGCCAAAATTCTCTCCTGAATGTGATGGATGGTTTAGATCTTTTATATGATCTATGATGGTGGGCCACCAATCATGGTAGTGGGCACCATTTGTTTGAATGCTGGTTTGAGCGGAAAAGAGGAGAGGTCTCCTTTTTTCTTATTTTTGTCGTGTTTTGGTTAGCTCCACCAGTCTAACACGATGGACGGTTCAGATCATTGATCAGAACTCAATCGGTGGGCCTGATTTCAAATTCATCATTGGCAGGAAAATGGAGGAGAGAAATTGTCCTTTTTCTGGTTTTCATCTGGTCAACATGGTTTGACCCTGTTGACGAGTTAAGTGTGCTGCGAGAGCACCACCCCTGGTGTACACAATTCACTTTGTGGGGTCCATTGTGATGTATTTGATCAATCAACTCTGTCTATATGTTTTAATAACTCATTTTAAGGTATTAGGATAAAAGTGAGGCAGATTTGCAGCTTAGATGGGCCATACTATAAGATTTTAATTTCATTTTATGATCTCTATTGTACTAACAGTCAGATCAACTCCAATTTTGAACCTTAAAGGTATAATGATTCAAGGGACTGTTTACATGGAAATCAACAGTAATCTTAGTGATTGAATGGTCTGATAGTGATGATTAAGTGGTGGGTTTGATGAGTTGTGAATTTGGCCATTTTCTCTTGATTATTGAGATATCCTGAGATCAGGGCCTTCTAAAGGTCTACATCAGACAGTTTTAATGATTTCTAGGGATGTGTAGTCACAATTTAATGGTTGATTTTATTATTCGATAGTCAAATTAGGGGAATCATGTGTCAGATCATCCCATCTATGACCCACATGGGTTTTTAGGTCTTTAAGAATTGTTGGATTGGAATCCAACCACAGATTTAAAGATCGGGTGGTCTCATGGTGATAATTAGGTAGTGGATTGACAACTCAAGGGTTGTGCACTAGAAGGACGGTGGTTTTGATTTATTTATCATAGGAAATTAAAATCTAACATTAAGTTTTACTAATGATTGATGGTCCATCCTAAAATTCAACGGGTGGATGACTCGATCTATGGACGGGAATTACTTTCCACGGTCAGATTTAGACGGGAGTGAAGCTAAATGTTTAAATAAGTTAGGTTTGTATTTATACCGAGTTAGGTTACATAGTAACACCTGAGTACTGAAAAGTATGGGTTGTTACAAGAACATTGGATAGCCATGCCAATGACACCTGATACTGACTCGAAGCCGTTCAACTGTAAGCCCAAAAAAACCCTCTTCCTCTTCCAACCTTTCTAAGAAAACAAATCAACATGCCTTCAAAGTTTAGGATTCAATATGAAATCACAAACTCCCCTCTATCAGTCAGTTAAAGATGAAATGAACTCTCTAATAGCTGCATATAAAATCAAAAGACTAAGTAGCACACCGACCAGGGGATGCACTTTCACTTGTTGGTTTCTTTGATCAAAATCTGCCACCCTTTCCACTACACATTCATCCACGCCCTCATTATCGAAGTCATCATACCCGCATGCCTCTCCCTGAGCACTTTCACCCTAGGCGGTCCTCATCGTCCCTACACCAGGTGCCTCACAAGTCTTGTAACCATCAGTTGTCCTCCTCACCGGTCTATGGTCAATGGTGGCCTACATGATACAGAAAGAAACCACATGTTTAGTTCTTACCAGGTAATGATAGCTATAATATGCTTGGAGAGAATGAAAGTAAAATTGGAAACATAATAGTTAAGAGACCTTGTACTTCTTCCATGCATATTCAGCCTCATCGTAAGTCCTTAAGGATTGGTGTCTACAACCACTAAATCAGTATACATGTGCGTTGCACTCCTCCCAATTGTCATATATCCCTAGGAGTCTTCCCACAAACACCACATAACACTTTCACTTTATTTTCCTGCATTTAGTATAGATACTAAATTACATACTTCCCTGTCAAATAGAGAAACGATTGTTGCTCTTAAGGCATACAGTTAATAGCCGCATATACGAAAACATATATGTCCACAGACTGTAACACTACTAATTAAATGAAATTCGAACCAGAAGTTGCAACTATAGTGTAATCACACTTCAGATAACATTCCTATTTGAGGGAGTCTGTAGTAGATGACTCCCTACTGACATATTTCAAATTTGCCCTATAAAATAAAGTTATCTAATTTATATCATAAATCGAACGCATGGTTTAGTGGTCATACATCATTGCCACAAATGCATGAGCCATAAACCAAACCACAACGTCCATCCCTCGGATTAGTGCACATGTTGTTACCCTGACGGAGTCTGTCCACCTATTCATGAAATTTTACTCACCGACACCTGCTATAAACCTAAAACAGTTTATGAAAAAAAACTACTACCATCTTCAAATTAAAATGTCAACATTAGAAGCTACGATTGCTATTCCAATAGTAATTGTAGCACACAAAATATTTAACAACATCCCCAACTGTGCACAAAAAAGCATGTAGATAACTGTCCCCAAATATCCAAAAAAAAGAGAAAGTTTGTTAAAAAATAGAAAGTCAGTAACCAACAAGCCGACCCATTTTCATTTAGGGCGATTGCAATCGAGTATAAGTTTCTTAATCCACTCCTTCCTCCTCTTATGGCCCATTTTCATAAAAAAAACCTACATTGACTAAATCAGATTATAAAACCCTTGCAGCCCGAAGTTAGTCCCCATGGCTTAGTGTTCACAACCCCATGTGTAAGGTTACAATGTAGTAATAATCTTGGTAAGATCAAGGTCGAATCCATAGAGACTGAACTAATACGTTTCTAAAATTAAGTAGAACTAGAACTAGAAGAAGATGTGAATCTAATTCTGAAGTAATTGAGAGACTAATTGTGATTAAGTAATTAAAACTTGTAAATTTAAAGTTGGGAACTAGGGTTTCAAGGATCCACTTGTAGCAATCAGGGTGATACGATGCTTGGACACAACTGGAATTGGAGTCCTATCTTATCTAGTTGGAAGAAGAGACGGTCAGATCTCTGAACTTCTTATAAATTTAGTCATCAAAGAAGGAGAATTGGGAAGATTGGAAGGGATTCCATCACCTAACGATGCCCATGGGATGATGGAAAATAATAAGATTTACCAATCCATCAATCTCAGAATAAGAAAGGATGATATTTAAAGCTATCGTAGATCTATTGTAATTTGTCACAACAAACCATTAAAAATTGAAAATATTCCTTATAATCAAAGTAAAATCAAAGAGAGTTCAATATAAATATGAATCAAAGCAATATAAACATCCCATCGTTCTACAAGCTTCACCTCTTAGCCCTTGCTAAGAGGTTTAGCTAACCATAGACATGATTGAACCAAAGTCTCTTAAATAAAACATGAAAATAACTAAGTAAGAAGAGGAAGAACTCTTGGCGATGGATTCTCCACCCTTTTGCTCCACCCCTCAAACCTTAGAAGATGCCTAGGAACATCTTAGGGAATCCTATTTATGGTTGTGCAACTCCAACTTTCGCACCGAGTTAGAAAAATCTGGAAAGCACCTCAAATTTACGCAATCCACGCAGAATTTGCGTAACCTTAGACTAGTCGAGGACAACATTCGATTGGTCGAGGACAACAGGAATTTAGAGGATTTTGATCGCTGGTGTTCGAGTTGAAGTTCCTTCGACTAGTCGAGGAAGAGCTTAGATTGGTTGAAGCAGAGCTTAGACTAGTTAAAGCAGACAGATTTTTAGGGCTCTTTTTCTTCACTTCAAGTCTTCAATTTTCTTCATTCCTCACTTGGTTTTCTTGGATCTTTAGCATGTAAATTCTTCATTCTTAGTCTCACAAGATTTATCCTTGGCTTTGGTGATTCTTGAGTGTTAAATCCATGCTTTTAGCATCGTTTTCAATCCAAGCTCTTAAATTTACCTTGCAACATAAACATGATTAAAATAGAACATTAAGCATTATCATGTTCATAAAACTAAGTAATAAATGGGGGATAATATGCAATATTTGACCCTCAACACTTTGTCCTTCCACTTCCTCAAGAATCCTCGACAACCGTTATAGACGGCTCATACTTTTACCTTTCGACATTGTTATTGTCAGGGACTTCACCGCTTCGGTCATCTCTCCCATCTTGTCACCCATGTGATCACTTGACTTACCCTTCCGCTGTCAGCTCATGTCGATTGCTGTTATAACGCTTTGCCGGATGAGTGGATCCCTCACTGTAGCGAATGTGAGGAGCAAGGTCCTGATTATCGTCATCATCGGATGAGAGACGAACAGTCTCAAAAGCCTGTTTTTCCGAACCGTCATTCGAATTTAATTCACGTCAGGTGCGGTGTTTCCCCGAAATGGGTGACGAGTAAGTCGTATTAGAAAATGAACCATGTGCACATTCATTGCCAAAGATAAACGCCAAATCATAAGATCTTTTGATGTGCTTCCCGCGCACTCTTTCAACATATGGGTGAGATTATAAATAGAGCGAAGAGAAATTTATCAATCCATATTATATTCAACAGGTATAAACAGACTTGAATAATATCACAAAACTGAAATACAAATCTTACCCAAACTTACCGCAATATAACCTTCCCCAACATCGTCAGTAGCTACAACCATCTTCTCATATGGGTCCAAACCAAAACCATTGGCACTAAGCATGTCCTTGATTGCCCAGTAAAGCCTCTTCAAAGTGCGAAGACGGTTTGAAATATGGCAATTTTTTAGGAGAATTTGACATCTTTCATGGATTTCTTTGATAGTAGCCTTATATGCTTTAGGTTTAAATCAAATGTCACTCTTAAGGCCAAGGTTCCACCAATGCATCAACCAGGAAATTGTCCATTGGATCAGACCATTGTATTTTAGGAATTTTCCTACTAGAAGATATCCTTTGATTCAAGTTTATTTGACTCTTAGGTGAAGGACCTTTGTATGAGGGCATCAAAGTTTTCTTAGATGGTGTTACAACTTGATCAGTAAGTGAAGCTAGACTCGTACATGATGAACCAGCCCCCTTCGCAGGCAACGATCTCTCATTTTATATTTTTAGAAACCTTCAATGAGCTTAGTAGGAAATTCATTACACCTACGCCACAATAACAATTAATGGAAAGAGGACAATAATGGCAAAAGTAGGCAGCAATATAGTCATGCATAATAGAAGATTATAATTATATGATGCAAATATAATAATGTGCTTAACATATGAAATATTAGTCTAAAAATTCCTACTTTCATCAAAGTTGTTCATTACATAAACCAAGAAAATTATTAAAAGCGATGTCGCGTGTGTGGAAGACTATCATTCCACATTCTCTTAGCAATCTCATCTCTCTTCCTTGCCCACTCATCTCTTGCATGGCTTGTCACCCGAGATAACACTCGACCTTCTTCCGCAGTAGCGACGTTTACAGGGGATGGAGAAACGTTCTCCGTATTATCTCCACTGTCCTCAACTACCTCAGTCAATCCATCTTTACCACTAACACAAATGAAATTATACATGACATAACAAGCTATAATAATTTTCAGTTGAGTTATGAACTTGAACTGAAGTGTTGTACGTAGAATGGGAAATCAGCCTTTCAAAAGACCAAAAGAACATGATATGACATTTCGCAATTGGGCGTGACGATAAATGAAAAGTTGTTTCTTATTAGTAGGCTTTCTTCCATTATGAAACTCATTCAAGTGATATCGAATACCTTGATAGGGAGGCATAAACTTGGGTGAATGTGCATATCCAGCATCAACAATATAATATTTTCCTACACATGCAAGATATGATTAAGTTGTCTTTGACACATAAATTCCTATAATGGAAACAATCACACCCTTTATAATGATTACCATGAGGACAGGGAAACAGTCAGGACGACGGCTTAATGCATTTTGTAATACAAGAGAATCACATGTAGAGCCATCCCAACCAGTAAGCACATATACAAAGTTCATATCAAAAGTACAAGTAGCTAGAACATTCTGAGACAAAAAACATTTCTTATTTCTGAAAGTTGAGCTTGCTTCTTTTGAAAAATAAGCCAGGATGTGGGTGCCATCGAGGGTCCCAATGCAGTCCTACAAGCAAAAGTGGGCCACACGATCAATTGATTCCTTATGCTGAAAAATGACACCAATGACAAAAAGACATGTATACAATATTACCTGAAAGAATGGACTCCACAATGGGTTGTCAAATATTTCTTTTGGAGTATGTAAGCCAGAGAACTTCACATATTCTGCATAAAGACCGATTATAGCATCCAACACTCTAGTAAAGTATCTGCTTACGATCTCGCCAAACCGTAAAATGCGATGACCAATAATACGGTTATGTACATTGTGACCGATAGTATGTAGGAACATTACAACTTGCTCTTGTAAACTGCACCTCCTTGTATCGGAAAGAAGATTCCGATCTCTCAACAATTAACATAATTCGAAGAAGTTATCCCCACACATTCTTAATTGTGTATGACAATCAATGCTCTTCTTTATAATTCCATTGATGAATCTATTCCTCTCAATATGACTACCCTTGGGAAATGCCTTCATACATTAATGCCAATAATATTCAGTAGTTCCCATTACACATGCAAAAGCTGCAATTACTGTTAATGCAGCAACAATTTCATTGTCGCTCTAATCACTACCGGAGGACTTCTCATCGCTATTATCCCCACTATCAGAAGCCACGAGAATATTGGGGAAAAATACTATCTGAATGGTGTAACACACTAAATTTTGAGGGTCGAGCAAAGCTCTACTCCCAAGATCCAGCACATCACTTATGCAATATGGATAATGATGTTCAGATTTTGCCCATATTAACGAGTCAAACATGAGTGAGATTATACTAAAACAACATATCATACTCCGGATATAATTAAATTAAGAAAGCGGAAGTCTGAAACATATATATTTAAACATGTAAGTGTTTCATAACCTTCAGAGTATGAGTATGTAACCGGACTGAATATATACATATATTGTTTCAAAATGTACAAATGTGAAAGTGTAAGGTATCCAACTAAGCCAAATATGAAATAGCGGTGAAAACCGCTTGAGATGAAGTTGGAATATGCCAATATGTCCTAGAGGGGGTGAATAGGAATTTTAAAAGTTTTTACTGTTTATTCAAAATCCTATTACACTAATCCTTATAGATATGCAACTATCAGGATTACTCAAATGTAACTCTATTGGCTTCGAAGCCAAGTAGAGGATCCAATCACAAACTAATCAAGATATAACAATATGCAACTTAGTCTATGTTCGATATGACTGTGTATGTATGTGGGATGTGATCAGATATATGAATATGGATGCATTGACATGAATCACACATGCAGAAAAGCAATCACAGATATAGTCATTTTATAGTGGTTCGACGATAAGTTTACTCCACTTCCGGCTGCCGCACTCAACCCTTGAGTGTACCAGATTTCACTAAGGAGGTTTTCCAGAGTTCACCTCAAACTTAAGGTTTTAAATCAGGTTCACCTTCAACCTTTACAGAGGTTGTACGTGGTTCACCTCAAACCCAGAGTTTTACTGGTTCACTCCTAACTAGATGTTTATGCTCTCCATAGAGCAAGGGTCCACACAACGCACCCGAATTTTAGACCACACAGGTCAAGGACCTACACAAGGACCTAACAGTTTATGCCTTACACAAGAGCAAGGGTCCACCCTGTGCACCCACTGCGTACACTCCTACCGGAGGCCTCCTTGAGGACTTTAAAGGGTGAGAACCACTTAGGACCAAGACTTAGGAAGGAATGATCACAAGTGTCCTCTAGACTCCGGATACTTATAGATAAGTTGATGAGTCCTGTTAAGCACAACGCCAAAGATCTTCTCCTCCTTATTGACGAAGAGTCTTCAGCTCCCTTGATCCGCAACACAAGATGATATACCAATGCTTGGCTTCGGGTTGGGTCAAGGGTGAGATGGAATCCTACTCTCTAAAGATTTTCCTATAAGGAAGATAGAGTGGTTCCTCTCTTATGCATTCAAGGCATCCTAGCATAATGATTTGCCATTAAGGTAGTAGCTGGAGGATCCTTGAATGCGGAACTTCATTCCCCAATCCACTCTATTAAATATTAATGGTGAGGGTGGATTGGAGGATGAACTCCCTTGAGAGAAAGGGCTTTAAGTATAAGATATAAGTTGAAACACTCAAAAGCTCTCTCTACTTTCTCTCACAGCAACAAAAGATAAGTCCTCTATAAATAGGCAAAAAGTTCCAACGGAGATAAAACGGTCACATTTATGACAGAGTTCGATATCATTGAGTATATACTCTCGATGGCATCGATGGTCCGTTCGATGACTCGGACTCGATGTCATATGCTTTTGAAACTCTTTGCCAATTGGTTGATGAATCGAAGCTATAGTCGATGTCATCGGATTTTGAACTCTGAGTCCATCGAAGACAGATTCGATCCATCGACACATGAAAATTGAGAGAGACTTGTCTTTGAGATATTTCAGGTTTTCATGAATTATCGGGGGAACCGTCATCAAAATTTGAATGTTGATGATATCGAGATCTAAGTCGAGGCATCGATAATTCCAGCAGATTTATCTTTGAACTTTCTGGACAGATTATGGCTTAGTTCGATGCAATCGATTAGGTGTCGATATCATTGATATTTGAATATCGATTAAAACGAAGGGCCCCCGATCATAGTTAAAAACATCTTGAAATAACTGCTGTAAGAAATATGCGTTCACCATCGATATCATCGATGGACCTCCGATCTTATCGATATTTGATTTTAGATCATATCGGATGGTCATCGATATATTGATGATTTTTGAGATTTTCATTAAAAAATAAGGGCACCGAAAATCTGCTTGTCGATCTTATCGAGCCACTCCCGATGGTCTCCAGATTTGAATATCGATGGTATCAATATGCATATCGATACATCGATAATTTGTCCAGATATGTTATGAAGTTACTGGACATGTTTAGTGCTTTTATCGATGATATTGATTGGTGTGTCGATACATCGATAAATCCGTCCAGATGAATATTTAGTTACTGGACACTTTGGTTCTCTTTTCGATAATATCGTTAAGGTATCGAGGACATCGACAGAACAGGTTGATCATATTGAGGGTGCTTCGATAAAATCGACAAGGTAAGAAAAACTTAGAGATTTTCCTATTTTGAAAAAGTTTTCTCAACATAAAAACCCTAAGATGTATATCTTGTGTTATGGGTTTAATTCACCTGGTGTATTGGGTTATGGGATGTGAGGCTATGATTTACCTATGGCGAGCCTCCACACATCCGATTGAGGCAGATACTTGGCTTGATCTTCTTTTGATGTCTTGCAGACTGTCTGACCACCCGTTCACAGTAATTAACAAATAAGGGTACTTATAAGGGCACTTTCAAAATATCCCAGTGTTTCCTGCATATTGGCACGAGGTCTACATGGACCCGCCCGAGAGCTGAAAGTAGAACTCCTCCTCGAAAGTCCTGCTTTGTCGCATAGACTTCATCGACACCTGCATCTAAACCAGGATTTAGTTGGTGTTTTAAAATACCGTCATAGGGTGGGAGTGAGTGATCAACTCAGTGGTACTATAAGGTAAAAGTTAACATGTTATCAAATCAATCAAGCAGTAATGATAAAGCAACATAACAATCACTTCCTAACTACTATTGTTAATGTAAAAATGGAGTGCAAGTAATGATGCATGCCCTGACACCAAAACTCCCTCAAAAAATGACTTCGACAACCAATTTCGCATATAACATCACTACCTTCGGTGCGACTTCAACACCTTTAAAGCACGTCTTAACTAATGCAGTGCGATGCATGGTCATGTTAGCGAAGTAGTTAATTAGGCTTATTCATACGGCCAATTTGGGAAGCTAAGGTACCTCCCTTTATATCATTGACCTGAACCGAAGAATCCATCTAGGTTTGTCACTCCTAGTTAAGCACATACGATAGGCAAGTTGTAGGGTCATCACTCCTAATGAAAAGCAGTCGATAGGCAAATTCAAAGTTAATACTCGTGGTCACTACGGGGTGGCTCATCACCTCGGCGTAGGCCGACAGCTCGAACACGGTGTCCCATACCACCATGCTCGGCTCATGAGTCTTGGTTGCTCACTGGTAACTACGGGAAAGCTCGTCACCTCAGCGTAGGCCGACAGCTCGAACATGGTGTCCCATACCACCATGCCCGGCTCATGAGTCTTAGTGGATTGTGGTACCATGGTTAAAGTGGGCCTTTACATTGGAGAGGGGTACCTTAGATTCAAACAGTGGTGTCCATACATGGTAAACACACAATAGGCCAATCGGTTCGTTAGGCAAGATCGATTGGTACGGGCACACGCTGACCTAATCGACATGGAGCGCATAAGCACCCCTCATGGCCTAACCACTGTTAACGATCGTCGTGCTACCCAGATTCGTCGAGTTTACTCAATGTGGCGAGACTAATTCGGCCACCCGAATAAGGACTGTTACCAATTTCCTGGGCTACGTTGTAGTCCCCATCTTACTCAGATGTAGCACGTAAACATATTTGATAATTACTTTAGCATTTAACAAACAATTCAAGTGAATCCCTCATTTGAGCATCTCATTAAACACATTAAACATATTACCAAACACTTGCATTTTATCCATGAATCTCATAGTGACAAACATGATTACATGAAAGAAACTATACATACGAATAAGGTAATTAAGAATCCTATCTTAAAACTCTTAATAAATACAATTCATCAACAATTTCTCATTCAGACAATTCATCAAACACAGACTACACTTCATCAAATATATAGACTATGTTAGTTACAACGTATATTTTAGCAAATCCTTATATAGAGAGGTCAGCATGCATATAACAACAATGAATCCTAGATTAGTAGTCATGGCAAGCACAAATCATGTTTACATGTTCATTCAAACATTTCAATAAACACATGGGATGCATCTTTTGTTCAACATAGTTCATACATGTATTTTATATTGAAAATGACGTATCTAAGACAATATGGTAGCAATCAAGTCAGACATAAATCATTAGATGACATTGAAAGCATTGATAACCATAACCTAAATGTTTATAGTCCTCACCTTTTGTCGGAATACTCAATTCGGACTCGGTTCGAATTCTACGTTCCTGAAAACGGAACGTCGGGTACCTAAATAATGTAAACAGTTAGCTGGTTTGACAAATAATTAGCCCGGATCTCTATAATAAGATTAGGGTTAGGGTTTCTTACCCAAAATCATAGCCAAAACTAAGTGTGTAGCGTAACGGGGAGGTGATTCGGCGCGTGGAGTCGTGGGAGAGAATCACTGCAATGATCTCCCAAAAGCCTTCTTCTCTCCTTCCTCTTTTCTCTTCTTTTCTCTCTCAGGGTTTTGGAGAAATTCGTATATGAGGGCTATATATAAGTCCAGAAGTAAATGGCCCCAGGGCCACTATATACATGGGTTATACCCTTTGGGCGGCTATTTTTGATAAACAGGGCTCACAGGGAGGCCCACTACTCACCTACATCATAGGGTAAGTTTCTTGACAATGGATCTATGCCAGGATGTGATTTTGGTGTGGTCGGATAAGCTGATCGACTGTGGAGGACCTGTATCAGATCAACGGTCATACTTACTCGATCGGGGCCACGGTTATATGGATATGTGCAGGGAAATTTCCTTTTTCCATGGGTGAAGTTTGGTAAAAAATTGATGGTTCGAAATCCTCAATTTCGCGTGTGAGCAAACAACCCAATTCACTTAAGTTTTGGTTCGTTTTCTAAAGGTATTCGCGTTTCTCAGACACTTTACTCAGGGTTCAAGTTATGTGTTTCTGGACACTATCTGAGCTCGATTCCCGTGATGGTTGTCAAGCCTAGTAGGACGGATGTAATCTTATAGTTTCGCGGTCATCGGACCCTCGACGTGCAGTCTAGGTCTAATGTAGAGTTTCAATGTGCTCCCGAGAGCAAAAGGCTCTGGGGATTTCTCCTAGGTCTTTATGTAGTATTGAGTCAGTGGTATTAACATTTTTTGGCTTTCTCATTTGTGAAAATGGTGGCTCATGCTTAATCCACGATTATTTAATTTAATACTTAACTAATTTTTGCTTAAATTATGACAGGATACGGTCCTTTGGTGGTTCTGCCTGAGGTGGTACTCGGATCTTTCTACGGATTTTTTTGAGACGTTACATATGGGAATTACAGTTTTAGACAAATTTTAAATATCCACAGAAGTAGGAATGGATGCCAAAAAATTCACTCCAATGATGTGCTTTAAGTCAGTGATGGCTTTCATCCATGCAACACTGACTAAATCATTGAGATAATAGGAAGAAATATAAACTCATATAATGTCAAATATTCACAACCAACAACACTGAATAGGTCATTACGTTACATATAAAGCTAAATTGTTGAAATACATAGATGTGGGATATATCAGTAAATCCTACAAAGAACAGAATATAATCCTGGGAATACCAAATAGAACCATTCACGCACCTGTTGAGCATAAATAAATTATGCAGAGTATTGAGTATTTCCCACAAACTCCACAATTGCGAGTGTTGTTTGCATCATCGCATCAGCTAGCATGTGGTTAGGAAATACTTTGATGATTGGGAAGAGAAACAACAAGGTGGTTAGGAAAAGTATGGAAGTCCGTTGTATGTCACCATACAACGGACATGCTAATGCGATCTATGGGTATCCATAGTAAGCAAATGGGAGGACAAATAATGAAGGGAAGGTCATGTTAAACAAGGGCCTACAGATGAAATTTCACAAACACAGTAAGGGGAATTTATGAAATATGAAGATATGAGTAATACCTCCACCAATGACTAGGCCAAATGTAGCACAATCTTACCGCAATAAACTTCCCTATGTGTAATGGTTTAGAAGATGATCATGGAGTGCGTGTATTTATAACCAGTAGCCTTCTTCCTATGAAGGTCTATCTAAACCTTTACTTATCAAATGTTTCCCATGCATTGGTCATATCCATCTTCCACAGTGAATGAAGAAGATTACAAAACCCTTTGTAACGACATCCTGTCCTTGAGATTCTCTTGTAAGTCTCCTGGATTCGACGGCATACCTTGTCATGGAAAGAAAAAAGATCTGAAAAAACTAGAGGACTATATGTAGACCATATACACCCTACTGGGACAGAGGCTACCAGATTAGGAAGAGGCCGATGCGACCTAAATACAAGGTAGGGTCATTTTTTCAGGAGAGAAGAAAACTGATGGGGATTCGGGAAAGAGGACATTAATATTTGAAGGAGTTGGTTTCAGATCTCCTTATGGGGATAGTAATCCTAGATCTTCCCCTTCCGACTTACCAAAACCACATTCGCCTGTGAGAAGAATTGCAAATGGGCGAAAGAGATTTGGAGGAGGTGAATAAAAGCATGCAGGAGGATGAGGATGATGGGGAGGGGTGAGGGAGTAACATGCAAAGATCGACCATTTGATCTGTCCTTATCTTCTCTAATGTTATATCATGAGTGCGTTGCACTGATCGAAGCACTGGACTCTGACATTACTGCATTGCCGACTGCGAATCTTAATTCATTGATGTATTCGTGGGGATGGTAAACCCCGGATTTGAACTCTCTATCAAACATAGTAAATGCAGTGTTTCAACATTTAATACCATCTAAAACAATCCTGACCATCAATCCAAATAGGCCCTAAGATTTTCCTACAAATTTTAGGTACCGAAACCCTTTCTTCAAGTCTCCACATAGAGTTACACATGTCATTCAATTTTGTGTAAAAATCCATGAAGGTCTCATGTTCCTCCGTCTTTAAGTTCTCAAAATGGACTACAAGTAGCTGTAGCTTTGAGCGTTTTACAGTGCTTGTTCCTTCATTGATGGTTTCCAATAAATCCCATGCTTCTTTAGATGTTTCACACATACATATACGTTTAAATTCTTCTTGTGAAACAACACAGTAAATCACATTCATGGCTTTAGCATCACATGTTTTCTTTTATTTTTCTTAATCAGTCCAAATGCCTTTTGTTTTCCTCGGTATATGGTAGTGCCATTATCAAGTATAACATGTTCCATTGGTGGCTCATATCTATTCTCGATGATTTTGCATACTTCATGGTCCAATGATTGCAAGAATATTTTCATTATAGCTTTCCAATTGCATATTTTGAACCTTTAAAACTTGGAGGTCGAGAGACTGATGTTCTCTCTCCCTTGGTCATATTTCTAACTTCAATAAGGATCTTCCTCTAGGTTGTTAAACCCTTCAAGAGGAACCCGCTCTGATACCAATTGAAATTGTGGGTAAACCGCTGATTGAAGTACAAAATTATGTTCAAGTGTCCTAAAGGGGGATGAATAGAACTTTTCAAAATTATTAATCCTACTTTATGCAAATATTAACTTCTAAACAATAACAAGCAGGATTAATGGATAAGTACTTCACAAACAAAAACTAACATAGTGAAATATATCTATGCTGCATTTAATCAAACATGTAATGTGCATAAATAAAGCATATCATTAAATAACAAAAACACATCCATATGCATTCATCTAAACCCAACGATATATAGTGGTTCGGCTACATGCCTACTCTACTCCTGACGGACACACTCTCTCCTAGAGTGTATTGGATTTCACATCCAATGGTTTTAAATCAGGTTAACCATAAACCTTTACAACCTACACAAGGTTAGCTAAGGTGCTTACACAAGACAACCCTAGGTGCCTACACAAGGCAACTCACAATGCCTACACAAGGCAACTTACAATGCCTACACAAGGCTAACACAAATGCCCACACAAGGCAATGGGTCCTACACAAGGACACTACACGTATTCTTCCGTCGAACACTACAAGGAAATGGCTTCAGACACAATGGACTTTAGATACTTACTTGTAAGTGAGTGAGCCCCATTTTAGCACATGTTGATGAAGATCTCCCTTGTGATGAAGAGTCTTCAGCTCCCTTGATCCGCAATAGATGTAGATGCTCTAATGGAAGTTGTCGGGTGTTAGGTCAAGGTGTTTGGTGAATCTTATCTATTGAATGTGGGTGGGTATTTAAATTTTGATGAGATTCCCAAAGGTGAGTCATTCAAAGGATTCTAGCTTAATGATTTACTAATAAATGAGTTGTTGGAAGATCCTTCAATGCTAGAGTTCATTCTTCGATCCAATCTATTGATTATCCAATGATAACATTTAAGATAGGATTGAATGATGAACTCTCATAAGGAAAAAGGATTTAAGAGGGTAAGTGGTTTTCTTTTAGCAATAACTCTCTCATATCTCTCTCTTTTTCTCATAACAAAAACCTAGAAGCAAGTCCCCAAATATACAAGTAAAAATTCCAACGGTTAAAAAAGCATAAAATTTTCAGGATTCGATGTCATCGAAGGGCTTTGATGTTATCAAAGTTTCTTCGATGTCATCGAATCCTTGTACTAAGATTTTCATATAAGTGCTAGACAGTTCTGCTCAATGTCATCGAGTAGCCTTCGATGTCATCTAATGCTAACTTGATGTCATTAAGATTTTCTTTAAAAAATGCTTGTAGCTTGCTGGACAATTGGCAACATATTTTCGATGTCAACGAACATGCTTTGATGTCATCAAAGTTTGAATTTTGATGTCATCGAAGTCAATTTGATGTCATCGAAGATTAAATAATTTTCTTTGAAAACTCAATAGACATATTGGTCCATTTTTCAATGTCATGGAAGTCTAGTTCAATGTCATCGAAGTTTGAAATTCGATGTCATCGAACACACTTCGATGCATTGAGTATTTTTTGGATTTTTCCTACACAAATTCTCTAGACTAAACTGGTCACTTTTTTGATGTCATCGAGATCGGTTCAATGTCATCGAACACGTTTGATGTCATCGAAAACTATTCGTTTACATCAAAATTTGTCCAAATATTTCAGTTTGGTTGTTGGACTATTGTGAGGTCGTGTGATGGTACTACTCACTTAGTTAGGCAACATTCTTAAGCTCATTGGATCAATTCCAGGTGGTTAAGCCGTTCAAAAGCTACCCTCTCTAAAAGTGCCCTTATTTGTCAATTAATGTGAAATCCTTCTCTAAAAGACCTACCCTCTCTAAAAGAGCCTCACATTGAAGACAATAAGACTGAAGGTCCTACAAAGAGAAGAGGTTTAAGGCATTCTAAAGGTAAATTAAGCATCACATCCCATGACCAAAACACCCTAGGTAATATACCCTTTTAAAATGGTCCAATCTTACCCAAAACCAACTAGGAAAATACCTTGGTAAGTTTAGAAGAAGAAAAACCAAGTTGCAAGTCAATCTGTAGAGAAACATAAAAAATTTGCAAATGTCGATGACATCAAAGAGTGTTTGATGACATCAAACTTAAATATTTCGATGACATCGAACATGAACTTGTCTTTCTAATGTCCTTTAACCATATGGTTTGAGTTATTGTCGAACAAGGATGAACGATACCCGTAGAACAAGCCGTGATTGATGGTAGAACTATTAACTGTAACGACTCGAAAATTTCCGTACGATGACCCAAGTACCACCTCGACCAGAAATCATTTAGGATTAAATCTTTTAGAAATTTGACAAAGTTAACTAAGTGCTAAACTAGATTAGCCATGAATCCATTTGAATCGCTTTAAATACGATCTGTAAGACCCAAAACTTGTAGAATTATTGACGCTAGGTTACCCTAAAATCTAGGATCAAACTCATTACCCGACTGCTCTTGGGAGCACATTGAAACTCAGACGTGTCCGACCGCACATCGGGAGTCTGAATAATACGAGGTTAAGGACTTAGGACCGCCTCGCTGGGCTAGACAACCATCTCGGAAATCAGACCCAGACAGTGTCCCACGGCTGTTCGCTTGAGTCTGGAGCGAGGAAGTGTGAAAACACTTATTTTCTTTCCAAAATAAATATCTTGAATAGTGATCTGAGACTTGTTACTTGCTGTCAATTTGTAAGTAACCAGACTATCAGAATCTGACCCAAATACACCCTCGGATCAGGAAAAATTTCATAAACATATCCATGTACTTGGAATTTCGGATCGAGACTCGTTGACTGTTGAACTGAAACTGGTCCGCCACATGTGATCTGGGTATCCGACTGAAATGAAAACTTAACTTTACCTGAATCCAAGGTTGATGAGCTTAACTCCGACCTTTGGCATAAGGAGGCTCGCTAAAAATCCTCCGTTGAGCTGAAACAATGCTGCTTTGGTTATAACCTAAGTATACCTTGTCCACAAGTCTAGTTTGGAGAGATTTTAGGCTATATAAGGACCTTAGAACACTCTCTCTCATAGCCATACGAATTTGAGAGAAACCCTAGAGAGAGAAGTGCAAAAAGAGAGAGAAAGAGTGAGAGAAGTGGGAGAATCTCCCTGCTACTGTTTCCTGCCACTACCCAAGCTCTACCACTCCGTTCTTGTCGCTTTTCCGGCGATACCGACTTCGTTTTGAGGTAAGAAACCCTAACCCTAATCAGTTTTGGAGTTGTAAGGGTTGTAGGTTATGAAATAGCTAACCTATTTCATTCTTTAGGCTACCTAACTGCTGAATACGAAGGCTTAACAAACCTATCAGATTCGTAACGATTCTACGGTAAAAGGTGAGGACTTTAGGTGTATAGGTTACGGTTTTCAACGCTTTCAATGTCAGATAATGATAGATTCATGATCTGCATGCAATTGTACATGTACAAAGTTCTTTCTGATTTCTGTTTCGATTAAAGACATAGAATATGGAATTTTACATATTCTAGGTATTCGTAGAAAATACCATATACATATATATTTTGGAAATGTGCTTGACATAATTAGTTGTTGTATGAATATATGATATATGGATAAAATACTTATTTGGCGAAAGGATTCGCCCTAATACATGTTATGCTAATATACACTATGTATGTAGAAATAGTGTATTGTAAAAAATACCGTATATGTATATATTTTGGAAATGTGTTTGACATGATTATTTGTTGTATGAATATATGATATATGGGTAAAATAGTTATTTGGCAAAAGGATTCACCCTAATACATGTTTGGCTAACATACACTAAGTATGTTGAAATAGTGTATGCTAAGTGTTTGTGAAAATACTTGTGTGAGTAAGTGTTTGGATGATGATGCCTTAGGAGGGTGTTGAGATGGGATTCTCAACTACCTTAGAGACATGTGTGATTTCCTCCATGAGGTTGTTTACTTAAACCGCTTACTTGTGCAATATACGTGTTTGTATTCCTACTTATGTACTACTATATAACATGCTTTATGACATGCTTACTAATATGCTTGAATTACTTTGTTTATTATGCTTTACTCCACATGCTATGAACAAGGATTGATTGAGTTTGGGACTATGTTTATAGTCCAGACAATCAGTACCAGACTTGAGGTCGTGGTTGAGATTCATGTCGCTACGTAAGATGTGTTTGACGAACCCGAGTCATACATCAGTTGGCGACAGTGGTTAGGCTACGCGAAGTGCTTATACACTTCATGTCATCCAATTGATTGTGTGCTCGAGCTAGTCAGGCCCGTCAAGTAACCTGATATGTCTAATGTATGTTCACCATGTTTGGTCGCTATTGCTTGAACCTAGGGTACCAAACTTACCAGTGAAATCCCGTTAACCATGGTACCTTGATCCGCTAAGACTCATGAGCTGGGCATGGTGGTATGGGACACCGTGGTCGAGCTGTCGGCCTATGCTGGGGCCACGTGCCTTCCCGTAGTGACCAGTGAGCAACTAGACTCATGAGCCAATTATGGTGGTATGGGACACTATATTCGTGCTATCGGCCTACATTGATAAGGTGATGGGGGAGCGGTGTAACCTTTATGCGTAACAGCCCTGACAGCCCTTTGTAGTGACCTCGAGCATACTCTGAATTTGCGGTGAGGTGACGAGTTTTGCCACATTGTAGAGAGTATGAACTAGGCCTGTTTCTGTATAGTGATGAATCGTTAAAGAGGTGATGGGAGAGTGGTGTAACCTTTGTGCGTAACAGCCCTGACAGCCTTTGTAGTGACCTAGAAAACACACCATCGTCTGAGATTAACTAGAACTGACGACCCTAGAATGGATCATATTTGGGAATGATACAAGGGAGGTACCTTAGTTTTCCAATCCTACTGTTTGAAATGGACTAATAATAACTTAGTAATCATGCTCATCATGCATTGCATGTGCCTGGAAGATGTGGAGCATTGAGGGATGAAAGCATACTGCGAACGTAAGATGGTGTCGCACGAGGGAGGGTGTAGTGAGGGCATCCATCATGACTGCATTCATACTTGCATTAATAAGAGTAGTTAGGAGTGTTTGATTGTACTGCTTTATCATTACTGTTTGACTGTATTGATAACATGTTAACCTATGCTTTATTGTTCCATTGAGTTAGCTACTCACTCCCACGTTACGGGACGGTGTTGTGCACACCAACCAGACTCTGTCTCAGGTTTAAATGAGCTGACGACTCAGGAGGCTGAGCCGAACTATGACGAGGACCAGGATGAGTTCTCATTTATGCAGTATTCTGGCGGTTTCGACTAGACTGCCGGATCGACGAGATTTGTTGAGATCACATCCTTAGATATATTTTTAACTTTTTGAACATTAAATAAATATATGTATATGATGACTTAGATGGGTTCATACTCTGGAGAATGAAATGATTTTATTTCTTTTACATATATATATATATATATATATATATATACAGTTCAGTCTTCCGCTTGCCTTTATACAATTGATCTAGAGTATAATTACTGTTTTGGTATAATCTCACTCATGTTTATTGCTCTAACACAGACAACATTTAATTCTCATTATTTATGTTGCATAAGTGATGCGTTGGAACTCGGGAGTTGAGTTATGCTCGACCTCCGATTTTCAGGGCGTTACATTAACACTCCCAAAGATAAATCCAAATAGAGTGCCGATGAGAGAGCACGAGGTACTTATAACGTCAAAGCTCTCAATGCTATTTTCTGTGTAGTTTTTTCCGATGAATTTAAACACATACGCACTTGTCAAATCAGGAAAGAAGTGTAAGACATCTTGGAAGTCACCCACGAAGGAACTAGTATAGTAAAAAGATCAAAGCTTCAACTTTTAATTACCAATCTTGAAAACATTAGGATGAAAGAGCTGAAACTTTCATAGAATTCTACTCTCAATTGAATGATATTTGTAATTCCATACGGGGTTTAGGAGAGAGGGTTCCGGAAGGGCATATATGTAGGAAAATACTTAGATCCCTACTAAATAGGTTCACTCCCAAGATAACCTTGATAGAAGAGTGTAGGAATATAGTTGAAATGAAAGTAAAAGAATTTTTAGGTCCCCTACAAATATTTAAACTACACTTTAAGGTCCTCACTAAAGGAAAGAAATTAGTTGACCTCAAATCATCATATAGGTATTCGCATAAACATAAAGAAAATAAATTTGAAAGTGATAGTGATGATGACGATGAAGATAAAATAGCTAAATCATTTAAGAAATTCCTCAAATTTATTAGTGGGAAGAGTTGTGACAAGAAGGAAAAGAAGGTGGACAAATATAAAGGAAAATCTACCAAACCATCTAAGCAAGTCCAATATTACAAGTGTGGAGATTATGGACATCTTGCCACTACCAGAAAAATGGGCAAAGGCTACGGATAAAATCCGTAGCCATAGACCTATGGCTACGGTTTTAGTCTGTAGCTAGTCCGTGGGACGACCGTCGTCATAGGTGCCATAACAATAGGTCTGGAACCTATGGCTACGGATTTAATCCGTAGCTATAGGTTCCAACAGCTACGGATATAATCCGTAACAATTATATCTATAGCGAAAACTTCAAACAGCTACGGATATTATTTGTAGCAAAAGTTCGTAGCAATATGCCAAATTTAATAAAGGCTACACCTGTCAGATTAGTGGTTACGATCAATATCTGTAGCTATTTTGTACATTAAAAAATTATATATAATCATTTATTCATTCAATTACCACCTGTACAATCATTCATTCATTCAATTACAATCAATTACAATCCTTCATTCAATCAATTACAATTACAATCCAATTCATTCAATCAATTACAATTACAATCAATTACAATCCAATTCATTCAATCAATTATAATTACAATTACAATTACAATAATGCTGAAAATACAAATCTTTGGCTTCATTAGAGAAATGTGCTCGACTTCACCATGAAATTTCAACAGCTTCGTATATTCCATCATCCTACAAACAGTCATGTCATTTATAAATTAGAATGCCCATTAGGAAAAAGAAAGACAAAGTGAAAGAAGTGCATCATGTATAACCACTTTTTTTTTTTTTTTTTCTTAATGAGTTAAAAAAAAAACTCAAAGAGGAATGAAATTGACACAAAAGAAATGGTCTCACCATATGATTATAGGTTTTGGTTTAGGTTATATGTTTAGGTTAAGGTTAGGCTATAGGTTATAATTAAGTTTAGGTTATAGGTTAAGGTTTAGGTTATAGGTTTTGGTTTAGGTTAAGGTTATAGGTTTAGGTTTTAGTTTAGGTTATAGCTTTTGGGAACTTGATTATAGGTTAAGGTTTAGGTTTAGGAAATCAGGTTCGGGTTCGGGTTCGGGATCGGGTTTAGGTTTGGATTTTCAAGTTGAGATTAGGATTAGGTGTAGGTTTGGGTTTAAGGATTTGAGAATACATTTAGGTTTTAAGTTTAGGTTTAGGTTATAGGTTTTTGGATTTGAGAATGGGTTCGGGTTTAGGTTATAGGTTTTGGGATTTGAGAATGGGTTCGGGTTTAGGTTATAGGTTTTGGTTTTAGTTTAGGTTATAGGTTTTGGATTAAGTTGCTGAGTGTTATAGGTTTAGGTTAAGGTTTATGTTTAGGTTATAGGTTTTGTGATTTAAGAATGGGTTCTGCTTAAGTTATAGGTTTTGGTTTTAGTTTTGGTTATAGGTTTTGATTTAGGTTATAGGTTTAAGCCAAGGTTTAGGTTTATGTTATACGTTTTTGGATTTGAGAATGGGTTCGGCCAGTTATAGGTTTTGGTTTTGGTTTAGGTTATAGGTTTTGGGATTTGAGAATGGGTTCGGGTTTAGGTTATAGGTTTTGGTTTTGGTTTAGGTTATAGGTTATATGTTTAGGTTAAGGTTTAGGTTTAGGTTATAGGTTTTGATTTGAGAAATGGGTTCGGGTTTAGGTTATAGGTTTTGGTTTTGATTTAGGTTATAGGTTTTAGGATTTGAGAATGGGTTCGGCTTAGGTTATAGGTTTTGGTTTTGGTTTAGGTTATAGGTTTTGGTTTAGGTTATAAGTTATAGGTTTAGGTTAAGGTTTAAGCTTTAGGTTTAGGTTTAGGCTTAGGTTATAGGTTTTGGGATTTGAGAATGGGTTCCTGTTTAGGTTATAGGTTTTGGCCTTAGCTTTAGGTTATAGGCTTTGATTAGGTTCTGACAAAGTTATAGGTTTAGGTTATAGGTTTTGATTTGAGAAATGGGTTTGGGTTTAGGTTATAGGTTTTGGTTTAGGTTATAGGTTATAGTTTAGTTAAGGTTTAGGCTTTAGGTTTAGGTTATAGGTTTTGGGATTTGAGAATGGGTTCGCTTTAAGTTATAGGTTTTAGTTTTGGTTTAGGTTATAGGTTTTGATTTAGGTTATAGGTTATAGGTTTAGGTTAAGGTTTATGTTTAGGTTATAGTTTTGTGATTTGAGAATACGGTTCGGGTTTAGGCTATAGGTTTTGGTTTAGGTTTAAGTTATAGGTTTTGATTTAGGTTATAGGTTTAGGTTAAGGTTATAGGTTTTGGATTTGAGAATGGGTTCGGCCTAGGTTATAGGTTTTAGTTTTGATTTAGGTTATAGGTTTTGGGATTTGAGAATGAGTTCGGGTTTAGGTTATAAGTTTTGGTTTTGGTTTAGGTTATTGGTTTTGGTTTAGGTTATAGGTTATAGGTTTAGGTTTAGGTTTAGGTTTAGGTTATAAGTTTTTGGATTTGAGAATGGGTTATGGTCCACCATGCTTATCATCATTAAGATTCACATCTCTATTTTAGGATATCATTGGTAACCAATAAGAGAATTCATGATAACCAAAACTTGCCTCACAGCTCATTCTTTCATTCTTTCATATATATATATATATTTAAATAACGCCATGGAGGGGAATCACATCCTCAGGTTTAGGAAATTGGGTTCAGGTTCGGGATCGGGTTTAAGTTTGGGTTTTCAAGTTTAGGTTTAGGTTTAGGTTAGGGAGTTGAGATTAGGATTAGGTGTAGGTTTAGTTTTAGGGAATTGATTTTAGGTTATAAGTTTAGGAAAGGTTAGGTTTAGGTTATAGGTTTTGGGATTTGGGAATAGTTTTAGGTTATAAGTATAGGTTTAGGTTAGGTTATAGGTTAAGGTTTAGGGATTTGAGTTTAGGTTATAGGTTTAGGTTTAGGTCTAGGTTTTAGTTTAGGAACTGAGTTTAGGTTATAGGTTTAGGGAAAGGTTAGGTTTAGGTTATAGGTTTTGGGATTTGAGAATAGTTTTAGGTTATGAGTATAAGTTTAGGTTAGGTTATATGTTAAGGTTTAGGATTTGAGTTTAGGTTATAGGATTAGGTTTAGGTTTAGGATTTGAGTTTAGGTTATAGGTTTAGGTTTAGGTTTAGGATTTGAGTTTAGGTTATAGGCCCAGGTTATAGGTTTAGGTTTAGGTTTTAGGTTTAGGTTTGGGTTTTGGGATTGAGAATGGGTTCGAGCCTAGGTTATAGGTTTTAGTTTCGGTTTAGGTTATAGGTTTTGGGATTTGATAATGGGTTCGGCCTTAGGTTATAGGTTTTGGTTTAGGCTATAGGTTTTGGTTAATAGGTTATAGGTTTAGGTTATAGGTTTTGGGATTTGAGAATGGGTCCGGCCTTAGGTTATAGGTTTTGGTTTTGGTTTAAGTTATAGGTTTTGGGATTTGAGAATGGGTTCGGGTTTTGGTTTAGGTTTAGGTTATAGGTTTTGGATTTGAGAATGGGTTATGGTTTAGGTTTAGGAAATCGGGTTCGTGTCGGATTGGGTTTAAGTTTGGGTTTTCAAGTTTAGGTTTAGGTTTAGGTTAGGAGTTGAGATTAGGATTAGGTGTACATTTAGCTTTAGGAATTGAGTTTAGGTTATAGGTTTAGGAAAGGTTAGGTTTAGGTTTAGGTTATAGGTTTTGGGATTTGGGAATAGTTTTAGGTTATAAGTATAGGTTTAGGTTAGGTTTTAGGTTAAGGTTTAGGGATTTAAGTTTATGTTATAGGATTAGGTTTAGGTTTTAGGTTAAGGTTTAGGGATTTAAGTTTTGTTATAGGATTAGGTTTAGGGATTTGAGTTTAGGTTATAGGTTTAGGTTTAGGTTTTGGGATTTGAGAATGGGTTCGGGTTTAGGTTATAGGTTTTGGTTTTGGTTTAGGTTATAGGTTTTGAGATTTGATAATGGGTTTGGGTTTAGGTTATAGGTTTTGGTTTTGGTTTAGGTTATAGGTTATAGGTTTAGGTTAAGGTTTAGATTTAGGTTATAGGTTTTGGGATTTGAGAATGGGTTTGGGTTTAGGTTAAGGGTGTGGTCCCTGCAAATATAAATATAAACACGGCCTGTCCAAATGGCCAGGCCCTTCCAATGCCGTCCATAAGAAATGGACAGCTTCTTCATGGTCATAACAACGGTTCCCACCTTCCAGGGACCCTCGCTCATCCAGATAGCTCCGACGCACATCCAGGTCTGCTCCATCAATTTCGAGCAAATACATAAATACGGCCTGTCCAAATGGCCAGGCCACTCCAATCATGTGCATTCTTGACAAGAGACGTACCAGATGCTTGAATCTGAAATATGCAGCTCCAATCCTCCCACATGCAACATCCACCTAAAAGAATGCGCATAACCGTCATGCTTAAGTAATCAACTACCCACTCAATGAAAAGAGCACAAATACCTTTTCATGATTCAAAGAAGGGAACTCAAGGATTTTTCTTACCTTCCATTGTATGCTTCCAAGGTTTTCCTTACAAACCAACAAAACTGATCGCAAGAAAAAATCCATCAACAACAATTTATATTCAAGAGAGCCTCAAATCTCAGGAACTGAGGAAAATTTTCTAGTTTAGAAGATGGGTATGTCTAATCTTACTTCCTTTTTAAATGTAAAGGAGGCCAAATTTGAACAGTAATGTCACATGGGTAGTTGAAAGTGGCATTTACTGTTGTTAATATCCACTAGCATCAAGGGAAATGTTAATTTTCTCAATGGTTCTCTTAAATTCAATATATTTGGTCTAAACTTTCCTCTATGATGTGCTTTTGCAATAGTCTACCTAATAGAACCTTCACAAATTTCAAACAACAAAGGAGGGCAAAAGGAAAGTGATATGATAAAAGGCTCCGATGGTAGACGTACCCTGCCTTCAGAGTAAGCATGAGCGGGCCTTTGTAATTTTCATCATGATCACCGGAAAGAATGCGATTGAAAGCCATTGTAGATTCTGAAAGAAGTGTAGAAATAGGGTGGTCCAAATGTGGTGGTTTCAAATATGGTTGCAAGTATTCCCCTTGTAAAATAATTGTAACATCAAAACTTCAGTCCTTTCAGGAAAGTTGATAGTCAACAAAGGATTTTTCTTTAATGGGGTCTCTGTAAAGAGCTAGATCTATAATGAGTAGGAACAGGGCTTATGCTCAAGGATGACAACAAGTCAAATTTACCTTGACCATGAATTGCCTAACGCACACCTTTCATTTCCAACCAATACAGTCAATTCTCATGATTGATTGCTCCTCAACTGCCAGATTCCACCACAGATCCTGTATATTTTATTCAGAAAATGGAAAGAAAAGAAACCCATGAAATAGAAACCATAAGTGAATGTGCATGCACGCACATTGGCAGGTTGGATTTAAGTGCCAAATGATGAAATTACCATTAAAAACACATTAGACGCTACAGTCAGATTCAAGCCTACACCTCCAGCCTTCAAAGACATCAACAACACTTGAAAACCACAATTATGAATTTTAACATGAGATTAAATCATTTTCTTCAGAAAAAAAAAAGAAGAAAAAGAAGAAAAAGATGTTAGAAAGATTTGTATCCTCATCAATTCATAGTTTCATTATGATGGTTTGTACATTCTTTTGAAAGAAAGCATGCATTACCCTTTCACCATGGCTGGTATGTGGCCCATCCCTCATTACGAGTAGATGATTCTGTTGTAGAGGTGATACTTGCTGCTCAAAGGAGCAGAAGGTGGCAACTGCTTGTCCAGAGCTACGCTAATACTTGTAGGTCCAAAGCCTGGATAAAGGAGGATTGCATCAAGTTCGTAGATGGTGTGAAACTTTTGTCATAGCTTTCATCATGAATCTTGATAATAGAGGAACAAGATTTGCATGGCCAACCCCAGTCAAGATAAGGCTTAGAGGATAATGATGATGATGAGACCAATTAAACATGTAGTTTGGTTATACCTTGAATTGGCATTCTGCAGCAATACCCATGGTTTAAAAATCATTTTTCCATATTGTATTGTTCACCACTGATACTGAGTAGTATCACACTGCATCATCCTTTATCAGGCCATTTCAGCCATCAAAGACAGCCGGACATTCATGGACAATTCCAAAGACATATATCGACCAGTTTTGGACAATACTTTAAACCTTGGAGATACCCCATGTTTCCACATAATAGATAAAAGAAAAAAATTGTGGAAATCACTCCTACCCACCACTCCTCGTTGTACTAAGCATCAACTTCTTCGAGTCGAGCAAAACTTTTGACCTTTGGTGTGTCAGGAGGGATGGGCAGGATGAGATTGGAATCCACAGTTTCTTTCAGGAGCTCGACCTCATCATCCGTTCTCAAGTGTTGGTACTCCACCAGGAAACTGTTCTTCCTAGTTGGATTAACAATCATTGTGGCGAACTAACCACCACAGAAACCTTCTTCATCACTACTTCAACAATCATCCCATCGCCGAACTGTCTCTGAATTTCTATGCAGAACCTGAGATAAAGGAAAACAACCAAGTATGTGCAAAACCAAGAAAACGGAATGGAAATCCATGGCGGAGAGAGTATCAGAAAGGAAATGAGCATCCAGGATTTGGACTGATATCAACTAATCTCCAGAATCTCAACATTATGCAAGTCTGTTGGTCTTCAACATAATCCAGAAACTGTCGAATTTCAAGATAACACAGATGTACCATCATGCATCTACAGAATTTCTCTACCTTTTTTCCACACATTCCTCAGTTTTCATATGTGATTATATTGATATTAACATTTAAACCACCGACCATATGATTTTTTTTTAAAAAAGGGAGAAAATAAGAGAAAAAAAGGAAGAAAATCAAAATAAGATGAACATGTTAAAAAGAGGCCAAGGAAATAACCCATAAAGTAGAAAGAAAACTGCCTACTGGGATTTTTATAAAGCCCATAATTCAAAGTAGGTCCATGTAGGAGGCAGCGGATACTTCTCTTGCCCTTACCAGCAACAAGAGGCTGTGGTTCCAACTTTCATGGCAATTGAAAAATATAAGTGCCCATCCATTTTTCCAAAAATCTAGTGGGGACAACGTTCACAACACCAAAAAGCACAAGCAGTGGCTGTGGTGTGTGCATGTGCATGTGATGGTTGTTGGGTGTGAGTGTTTGCACATGCCAAAGAAACTTGTGACATGGAGTTGAGGAATCTTTGGAAAGCTTCCGAGACTTTTCTCAAAGAATTTCTCTGTTCTAGTAATTGTTGAAGGTGATTCCAAGAATGTCAAACTCACCATTTGCAAGTGTTGGAAATTAAGCTTTGAATTCAATAGTACCTGCAACCATGCCACTAGATTAAAAATTCTGCTTGTCAATGTAGGGAGTCATTTGCTCAATGTTTTGGCAAAAGAAAGAATTTGTGACTGACTGATGCAGGACCATTGGATCCTCGGACTGGGTCAAGTAGACCCCATTGCTGCCTGAATATAAATCAGGAATCTATTTGCGGTTCAATTGGAGTTTGGTCCCACAGATTCAATGGGATTTGTCCATTTAATGGTCTGATTGACCTGTGGGACCCATTATGCTTTGGTAATCGAGGGTAACCACATAAAATTATAGAAGACAAAAGGAAAGAAACTTGCAATTGAATCAGCTACCTCAGAGAACACTTGTGACTTGCACAAACTTCCTTAGAACTCAATGGCTTCAAAGAAGGATCTTGCAACTTCATAGCCTGCATTCTATTTCCATGACCTAACTTAAACCCCATTGCTTTGAATCCTTTGAAAGAGCTGAAATTTCATGAAAATAGCAAAATAAATAAATAATAATAATAATAATAAAAAATTATAACAAATAATTCACAGAATGGAAGGCATTAGTAATCTTGACCTTTTTAACTCTGTCTTCCTTGTCGGCAATCTCTTTCTGCTTGTCCTTTTCAGAGCCCTGAGAATGTAACAAACAAGATAGTTATGATGTTTGCCTCTAGCTTAAAAAATTACAAGATGGGAGAAGGATAGGGAGCTTCTAAAGAACCATGGGATAGTTATGATGTTTGCCTCTAGCTTTGAAAATTACAAGATGGGAAAAAGATAAGGAGCTTCCAAAGAACCATAGGATAGTTATGATGTTTGCCTCCAGCCAACTACAAACAAATTCACTAAGGAGAATCCATGCCAAATGCCACAAAACCAAAACCCATCATGGTAATTGAGTCAAAATGAGGTGGAATTAATAAAATACCATATGTAGGAACAATGTGAAAATGGATGGTACATATTGATTAGGTCCAATTACATCAGGAAATCAACAACATTCAAGAAAAATTAAAGAGTTCTTGGAATGGGGATTTCTCTACTATAATTACATCAGGTAATCAACAACATCCAATTACTTGATGGACAGTTTAGATCGATCTATTAGACTATCCAAGTTAACCAATGCAACTACGAGCACTATAACTTATAGTGCTCTGACAGCATTGGAGCATTTCTCATTAAAATAAATAGAAAATGCATATAGAATAAAGATAAGTCACCAGAGTTTGGACTGCACGATGGACAGATTCAACATCGACGCTAAATCCCCTCAAGTCACCGTGCAGTTCGGAAATCTATAAAAGAACAAACATAAATGAACCTCGACAAATAATTTGAACCAAACCCAGGAAAAAGAAAAGGAACAAATGAAAGAAAGCAATGAAGAATCTTGATTGCTTCACCAAGCTACCTGATCTCACCTCATCTCTGGTCGCAATAGTAAGCTCTTTGCACTCATCTAAATTACTATCCACATGATTAATTGCGGTAGATAGCTGTTTCCTAGCATCCTGCAATCAAAAGATATGGTTTTCAGAAGAGGTTTAATGTATTAGTTCAATACAGGGGATTATCTAATTAAGAACTACTAAAGCAGCAAATAAGACTATCTGGTGTGGCTCCGGGTAGGTTGTGATATCAATAAAGTAGTCTTAAAGCCAAGCAAATTTGCCATTTAGAATACAAGCCCGGTTTTATTAAAAAAGATGCATGTCCATTGAAATGGGTGTTGTTATCTGCTCCAATACCAAATCAGTGGTTTGACTAAATGACTAAATAACATAGAAAGACCTTTCGCTTCTTCTCAAGTATATGGGTCTTATCAATTGGAAGATCTCCTATATGGCGAATACACATTCCAGTTGACCAAGCTTAATTTTAATTACTTGGTATAAAGCCATAGGTGCAGGAGATGGCCATTTCTGCCATGCTGAGACACAAGCCAAGAGTCTCCTCTTCAGTCTATCCATATACAAATTGCCTAATAATTTCTCCTTTGCAGATTAAATTGCCTGAGCAGACAATCTAAATCAATAGAGAAGGGCTAAAAAGGCAAAGCAGAATAGTGCATTCACAAACAAGGCTGGCAAGCAATTGTTTTTTTAAATTACATTACTTTTTAACTGATTAACAGATGACCACCATGCAAAAACAAAAACAAAAAGAAAAAAGAAAAAAGAAAAAGAAAAAAGAGGGGGAAGTGCTATCATGCAAACTCTTATGAACATATATTTGCATATAGTTATTTGTATGCCTTATAAACTACAAGAGAATTCAATCAATGTTTCTAAAGAATAATACTGAAATGCCAAGGGTCAATTTATTAATGCTAAGAAAAGAAAGTTGATAAGAAGCTCAAGTCAGTTAATATGCTAGGGGCCATTTCTATGGATACTTAATGGTGGATCTTTCTTCTCTATAGCCAAGTGGGCTTTTTGAACAAAATTTTGTTATCAACAAAAAAGAAAGCATTGAAGGATAAAATGGGAAACTTGCTGATATAGATGAATAAACAATTATGAAGGGGATTTGGACTAGCATTAAAGAAAAGACTTGTAGAACAACCTGACCTGGATAAGTAAAGGCTAGAGGATAGAGAAACAAAAATAGAAGTTCCATCAAGAACAATTGATTATGAAGGGGATTTGGACTAGCATTAAAGAAAAGACATACATAATGTACCTAATTAACAGTTTAAATCAATGGATTGGACTGTCCAAGTGTCCAACTATGAGCAATGGAGCATTTCTCTTCTATGAATAAATCAAAAGTTCAAAACCTCAGTCATTCCCATGGACTGACAATTCATCCTACGTGTGGCTCAGAGTCAGCTAAGTGTAGTCCTGTTCAGCACTAGAAGTTAGCATTGAAAAATAAATCTAGATCCTCTGGTCGCCACAAGTAGAAAATTCAGTTTTTCTGCATGATGATTGGTCCACGTGATGGCCCACCATAGGCTTGGAATTACCTCAATTTTATCCAAGTTGTGCTTTGATGGGCTTATTATAATGACCAATATCCATAAGGCATTCTAGTTGCAGGATGTAAAACATGATTAAGAATTTATTACATCTACAGCAGTACATAGAAAGTGATGGATGTGCATGCCGTGCTGTGAAAGAGTTGCATATTCACTCCTTTTTCTTCTTCTTCTTCTTCTTCTTCTTTTTTTTTGTTGTTATTGTGGGGTGTGATTGTTTCATAATGGTCATGCTTTATGAGAGAGTGAGACACAGACACACACATCCTTTCTAAGGGAAAAAGGAGAAGACAATGTAACACCTTATTTTTAAGTTTTATTGGTCCCAAGTTAGTTACCTACCAAAAAGCAAAGTTAAACAAGTTTAATAGTCACCAAGGTTGAAAGTTGAGGAACAATAGACTCATTAGAGCCATTAAGTCCAACCGATTATGCACAAGGTCAAGGGCTAACGATATATATATATATATATATATATATATATATATATATATATATATATATATATAATGGAGGGAAGGTTTTAAAAAATAAGGTTTTCCAACTGGAGAAAGTCCTGGGGCATGACCAATATGCAATGGTGCCAATCTAGGCAATGATCCTATGGCAAGGTAAATTTTCTTCTATATACAATCTGTGGGATTTGCTAATTAATACAATTCTAGATACTATGGCAAGGTAAATTTTCTTCTCGCACTATCATTTGGAAGTTCTTTTATTGATGCTTGGGACCAGCAATAACTATAAAACGAGGCTTTTTCAATTCACAATCCACTATTTCTTCCAACTTTTGAAGATAATGAGATGAGCGTGGTAATTACATGGAGTAGAAATGAACTGGAAAGATAAGGAGAAATCTCCAAAAACAAACCTCTGTTACAAGATGAGGTAGTTTTTGTTGCAAAAGGTTAACAAACAGAAACATTAAGGCTCTTGATCTCTCCATACTTGCTCAGCTCCTCAAATAGATCCTCATAGAAATCCTTTAGTTTCAAAGTCATTCAAAAAAAAAAAAAAAAAAAAAAAAAAAAAAAACTTAGAAGGATTAATCCAATCCTTTTTGTATATGAATTAGTATCCTTATCAACAGTGAAAATCACAAAGGAAAAAAGAAAAAGAGGGAACCAAAAAATGAGAAATCATGATATGGAAGATCATTTTTTAGCACTAAAAATTAAATCAAGAAAAAAAAAAACAGCAAGACAGTCAAGAAACCAGCTAAAATCACATCCAAGCATCAAATCAACCAAAAAAAAACTAATGAAACAAAGCAGAAATGCAGAACGATCTGAAGGAAAGATGAGAAAGAAAGCTAATCTATTACCGTAAAAATAGATCAGAAGCAATCAGAGAGATAAGTCTCAAGAAAATCCAATGCACTAGGGCTTTATTTGAGGATATTTGACGTGGATAAAAAAGGAATGGGTGATAGGGACTGTTGAAAGCTACTGTTGAAATTTGAAAGCTTTCTAGGGCCAAGTGATTGTTTGACTGTGCATATGCATGCCGGTGAATATCACCCAGAAGACTGACTGTGGAACAAATGAATATAAATAGAAATTATGTTAGAGAGACTCACTTGAGGGAGACAAGATGCAAGCTCTCCAAGTACCCAGTTGGTAGTTGCAACCAAGTAAGGTAGATAGGGAGATGACAAACATAATGGTAACAATCGAGTCCAAAGGTACCATTTCTACTCTCCAAACGAGATGATCCTGTTTGGGTTCCCACTTAAAAATGAGTACTCATTTGAGCGTGCATTTGAAAATTCCTAATATTTGGTGCAGCCAAACACACCCTTAATCATAATTATGCATTAGAAATCATGATTGTTTGTTATCAAAATTACTTTTAATCTGTACATATAAGATTAACTCTAATGAGATTGGCTCATTTTTAAGTGGCATCCAAACAGGCACAATGTTTTCTATTTTGTGTTTTTATATTTTGGTAATAGTGTAGTGGATCATACTCATGCAAAATCCAACATGGATCATGCATGCTTGTCAATGTAGATTGTCTAAATCATGGGTCCCACCAGGTGAGGTTAGCATAAAAAAGTATGATTAAGTTAGATTCATCCAATTTGTGTGATTTCTAGAGCATGCCCCCATCTAGAGTCGGCCTGATTTTGAATGGTCCGGATATACATATTCCAACAATTTTATGATTTCAACTTCAAATTTCTTTTTGTGCATGGTATAATAATTGGAAAAGAAGCCCTGTAAATAAATCTTATTTGTTTGAAAAAAAAAGACTTGGCATATTTTGAGCTTTCCGGACATGTGACAAATGGCCATCCATCACTTATGTAGAGGCGGAAGCTACAAGGGGCCCACCAAGATGTCCGTAAGGAATCTACCTCTCTTATCACTTTTGCCAGCCAGCACATGTTCTAGTACATGATTTGAAAAATGAGGAAGATCCAAAACTCAAGTGGGACACACTACATGAAACATTGAGAATGAATGGAAACACCCACCATTGAAAACTTCCTAGGTGCTTACCATGATGTTTGTATGCCATCCAAACAGGGGCTGTTTCGCTACCCATCCCCTTCCTATTTCTTCTCCCTAACAACTCTTTGATATTCACCAGTTTGATTGGTCACACCAAAATTTCATGGTATTTCTTGCAACCAAAAACAACCTAAAACAAATATGAAATTATGAGAAGAGAAATGTCTCTGTGGTAAAGAGAGCTGAATCGAAACCAATAAGATTAGAGCTGAATCAGGCTTAAGCACTACGCTCGATCCTTTTATGCACACCAAGACATCAAAACTCAAACCAAGCCAGTTGGTACCGACGAAAGAAAGGCCGGATTGACTAAATCATTTTAGATTCAAATTTCTAATACTGTGATTGAGCATAAGAAAGTACATTGGGCATAGCTGGCACTCAACTTACCAAAATCCCAATTTTTCAAGATCCCTTTTACCCAAACAGATACTTGTATGTATCCGCTCACAGCATTTTTCAGATTGAAATAGATAGTCTATTCCTCACATTTAAAATGAATATGCATTACAATTACTACGGCACTACTATCCTTTCATAATCATATACATGAAATCCTTCTTATATATTACAAAAAAGATTTGAAGTACTGCATCAGACAGGCCTAAAACACAAAGAGGACGAACAACATTGATAGATTTTAAGAAATTGGCACAAATCCCAAAATACACCACTTGCAGAGCTAAACTCAGACAATACAAATCCCTAACTTGGGATTTGACAATACACATCCCTAATTAGGGATTTATTATACAAATCTCTAATTAGGGATTCAACAATGAGTATCCCTAATCAGATATTCTAAATTGCAGAAAGCAACAGTGAGAAGGGGAAAACCTTACCTCAAACCTGAGAATCTGAGATTTACGAGTAGCAGAGGGCCGATGAGATGGGGAGATAGAGGACTAGGGTTTTGAGAGAGAGAGAGAGAGAGAGAGAGAGAGAGAGAGAGAGAGAGAGAGAGAGAGAGCGCGGAGTGGGAGAGGGATAGGCGAGAGAGAGAGTGTGGAGAGAGAGAGATCGACAGAGAGAGTGCGGAGAGAGAGAGATCGGTAGAGAGAGAGAGTACGGAGAAAGAGAGATCGGAGAGAGAGATCGAGATCGAGAGAGAAAAGAGAGAGAGAGAGAGAGAGAGAGAGTGCGAAGAGGGAGAGGGATAGGTAGCGAGAGAGAGAGAGAGAGTGCGAAGAGGGAGAGGGAATGAGGGATGTGGGCGCTGGATGTGGGCACGAGAATGAAATTTGGTGAGTTTTTTTTGGGCACGGACGACCACTTGAGACGTTGATGTGTTAGGGGCTACGTGTGGCCCACCATAATGTATGTCATTTATCTGTGCCATCCAATAAATTCAAATAATTTTTTAGAGCTTTATTCCAAAAAAAATTGGAAATAGAATGCTTACATGGACCACACCAAAAATCAACAATAGGCACTTAATCTCCATTGTTTCCGATGGTGTGGTCCATTTGAGATTTAAATTTATCTAATTTTTAGGTGTAATCTATTAAAATTAATTAAAAAAAGGATGGACGGCTTAGATTAAATAAAAAAATTATGGTGGGCCCCATAGAAATTCTAACAGATGTGCCTTTGCCGTAGTGGGGTACGGCTATTTAGCTACGGATTAAATCCGTAGTAATATAGCTACGGTTTATATCCGTAGCTAAAACATCCCATAGTCCGCAACCTTTGCTCGTTTTTTTGGTAGTGTGCCCTAATCGCCTTAGTAAAATAAAATTTAAAGGCAAGGCAATGGCGACAACATGGGATGATATGGAGGAGTCCGAATTCACCCCGGATGACTCCTCTAGTGTGGAAGATCTGAGCCACATGTGTATCTTATTGGCACATATCACACCATCCCTCCCTAGAGATATGGGAGGCCATAATTCCATAAGAAGGTGACCTTAGAAGGTCCCTTTGGGCTAAAATGATAAATTAGAGGATCAAGCCTCTTATATGAGGTCTATTAATAAATTTGAGGATATCACCCTCTAATATGAGCAAATAGTTAAATCAGAGGATTTCGGTCTCTTAGTATGATTAATGATAAAATCTGAGAATTTAGCCTCATTTGTATTGATAATTTAAACTTTAAAATTGTTGAACTAAACATCTCACCTTTATTGCTTAGATTATCATTGGTCATTCCTGTTTTTCATTTGTATATCTATTGAATGACCTTAATAGCATGCTCCATGGTTTTCATGATAATACACATCCCTAACTCATGTTAGTATAAGCTCGTTAATTAGTATATCTATGACTTATAGAGTTGTTTCATATATGATCTTTATTGGCATATCTTTTAGAACTAACTTTTTGTCAAATACTGACAAAAAGGGGGAGAAAGATCAAGTCCCATCAAAATAATGCATTCTCTTGTGTAGGTTTGTTGTTTTTGTAGGTTTGATTAGGGAAGCAATTATGGGGAAGGAATGCAAGTGTTACATATCTCGGTGTATCCAATTGTAAATCTTTTATATTTGACATGTAATATCTTTATTTTTAGGTACGTAATTGGTATGGACCATGACATGGTTTTAGGTTAGGTTTTTGTCATGTAATTGATAATGGGGGAGATTGTTAGTGCACTAATTTTTGCACCCTATTGGTCAATCACATGAGTTGTTGGGTCAAATAGTCTATTGAGCCATTGGAAAGTGAAGACCAAAGACACAAGTGAAGATAGAGCATCAATGAGCAAAGAACATGTAAAACAAGTGCCTTGGTGACCTTAACTCTTGACCCAAAACAACCCATATACCTCTAGATGATCTTGACCTAATAGGAACACATAATTGATCATCCCTAATCCTTAGGAGACCAAGAAAAAATGATAAACAAGGCTAGAAGATGTGCGAATCTGCTGTGTGAAAGTTAGCCCAAAACAGTAGAATTCGATTGCTATTTGATGGCATCGAGCTGCCATTGAACAACCTTCGATGACATCGAAGGATTGCTCAATGACATCGATCGAAAGTTTGAAATGTCTAGCAACCAATCTGGATTTTTCTCTAAAATTCTTGATGACATCGAAGACCCCTTGACGACATCAATTAAGAGTCAGAATTGTCCAATAAGAAATTGAATTGTTTCTCTGACTTTCTTGATGGCATCGAAGACCATTCGATGACATCGAAACTTGAAGTTTGATGACATCAAAGGTTAATTCGACAACATAAAAAATGGTCCAGAACAGTCCAGCAAGAAAACATCATATTCTTCTAAAAATTTTGATGGCATCGAGGAAATCTTCAATGACATCGAAGGACCTTTGATGACATCGATAGTCATTTTTTGCCCTTTTTTTTTTTTTTTTTTTTTTACCGTTGGAGCTCGAACTTTTTATAAAGGGTATTCGACTCTTGGGCATTTCGATGGGTTTTTGGAGCAATAGAAGCTTAGGAAATTCCATATTCATGTCGTTCATCCCAAGCCTCTATACCATCGTGTTCTAAGTTATCTTCATTGAGTTTACAACTCTAATGAGGATTCTAACCTTAACATTGAAGATGTGCTTGAACCCTTCCATTTCCTAGAGATTGGACTTAAACGATTTGGCAAACTATTGTCCAAATTATCTATGAGATCTATCTAGTTGAATCCCTAGGAAAAATAATTTTCTACTAGTTGTAGGAGATTCAACCAACCTCTCATCACCTTGGTCACCTCAGAGGAGCATCAAATGCAAGGTGATTGATCCTAGAGTTGAAGCCTTGACAAAGTAGTGGCATCATGATTGGGGGAGTATTGGGGAGCTGATTGAAGCACGGGAGAGTAGAGATCCAGCAACCTAAGACGACACTACAAAAGGGATTCAATCCAACAAGTAAGTTACCATGAGTAGGAGTCCAGTTTAGTCTCTTTCCTCATGTAGGATTGAGGCTAAGAGTTTGCAAACTTAAACTCGAACTAGGTTCTTTTGTAGCAGCTCGTCCTTTGTGTAAGGCCTAAATTCCATGGTTCTTGTGTAGGACCAAAGTTGTTGGTTAGCTTAAGGAGAAACCAAATAAAGTCTCTTGCGAGAGCCTTCGACGAGAGAATACGTATCGAGTTCTTGTGTAGGACCTTGGTCTTTGTGTAGGGCCTAAATCCTTGGATTCTTGTGTAAGACCCTGACTCTTGTGTAGGGCCTAAGCCTCCAAGTTCTTGTGTAGGACCTTGGCCTTTACGTAAGGCCTAAAACCCCATGTTCTTATGTAGGACATTGACTTTTGTGTAAAGCCTAAATTTAGAGTCCTTGTGTAAGGTTGTAAAGGTTTGAGGTGAACCTGATTTAAAACCTGTAATAGTGAAATCTGGTACACTCATGGGTTAAGTGTTTCTGCCAGGAATGGAGTAGGCAAGTAGCTGAATCACTATATATGATTGTGTTTGGGATTATTATTTATACAATTGTTTAATTATGCTTGTGAGTTTGAATGTTTACGTTATACATGCATGATTAGATGAATGCCTATTGATTCATATGTACTACATCTCACACACACATATACACTATCTTGATATAGACTCGTTGCTTGTTTACATATCTATTGAAGTCATGTGATTATACCCTCTATTGGCTTGGAAGCCTTAGAGTATATTGCCTTGCTTAGTTTAATTGTTAATTAGTTTAAGTTAGACAATTTGATTTTAAATAGGCATAATTTTTAATAGGTCATAATCACACCCCCTCTAGGACATAACCTTCATTCCTTAATTTTGCCAAGTTTTCGTAAAGCACGGTCGTGGTAATCCCATTATGCCACAGGATCACACATTTTCAATGTTGACCATGTCCTGAAAGAGTGATTTTTTTTTTGTTTATAATTTTGAATTAAAAAAATGAAAGGATTACAAGTCTAGCTTGAAAATGACACCCCATGTGCCTTATGAGGGTGATCTAGATGAGGCTAAGAAGCACTACCCACCGAACGTCGATCTGGTAGAGTGGAATTAGCTGGTCGACTTTTGGGAGAGTGAAGTTGGGAAGGTATTAGACAATTATAATTAATAATATATTCTTTTATTGTAATGCTGTGAAAATCGAGGGTCGAGTAGCAACTCAACTCCCGAGTTCCAAAACATCACTTATGTAACATATATGCTTATGATTAAATGTTGTCTGTGTTAGTGCATTAATCATGAGTAAGACTATACCAAAACAGTAATTCATACTCCAGATCAATTTATACAACGCAAGCGGAAGACTGAAAGATGTATATAAACGTATATGAGCCAAAAAGGATCACTATCGGTCTCTAGAGTATGAACACATCACTGAGTCATCATATACATGTAATAGTTCAAGAGTCAAAATGTCAAAACTAGTACAACTACAATGATAAGCCCTGTAGCCCCGTCGAATAGGACGACTTAAGCGAAACCGTCGGAGAATTGCATATACGAGAACGCATCCTGATCGCCATAGTAATCAGGCTCTGCCTCCTAAGTCACATCGTCATCTGCAACTAAGACAAAGTCTGGTGGGTGTTCAGAACATCGTCCCAGAATGTGGGAGTGAGTGATTAACTCAGTGGAATCATTGAGGAAAGGTTAATATATTATTAATTCAGTCAACTAGTAATGATAAAGCAGTCATATCAGACATTCCTAGATACTCTTATTAATGTAAGGATGAAATGTATTCATGATGCATGCCCTCGTCTACACTCCCTCGTGCAACACCATCTTACGGTCCCGGCATGCTTTCTTCCCTCTGTGCTCTTCAACCCGGAGCACATGTAGTGCAATGTTATGAGCGTGATTAATAAGTTCTTATTAGTCCCTTTCATACAGCAGGATTGGGAAACTAAGGTACCTCCCTTATATCATTTCTCAAACAATGATCCATTCTAGGGTCGTGAGTCCCAGCAAATCTTATACGATGTTACGGTTCTAGGTCACTATAAAGGGCTCGTCATTTGATCAGTGCAGACCTAGTTTATACTCTAGTTGCTACGGAAAGGCTCATCGCCTCATCGCAGTCTCAGAGTATGCTCGAGGTCACTACAAAAGGTTCGTCACCTGATCAGTGTAGGCCGACAGCTCGAATACAGTGTCCCATACCACCGTATTCGGCTCAAGAGGCGGTGTTGCTCACTGGTCACTACGGGGAGGCTCGTTACCCCAGTGTAGGGCGACAGCTCGACCACAGTGTCCCATACCACCATGTCCAGCTCATGAGTCTTAGCGGATCGAGACACCAAGGTTAATGGGGTTTCCACTTGTGAGTTTAGTACCTTAGGTTCAAGCAGGAGCGTTCATATATTGTGAACATACTTGGGTCAATCGGGTTACTTGACGAGCTAGACTATTACGAGCGCACCTTAAGTTGATCGACATAAAGTGCATAAATACTCCATGTGGCCTAACCACTGCTGACCACTCTAGTACGGCTCGGGTAGTCATACATGTCCTATGTGGTGAATAAATCTCAGCCACGAACTCAAAGCCTATTACCAATTGCTTGGACCATAGCATAGCCCCATACACATTCAACCATAACTAATAAGTAGGTGAAGTAGTCAGACAAGGAGTAATCAAGTAGTCCAATCATATTATCGAGCATGTTATAAGATGCAACATAAACAAGAATCCATACACATGCCTTTCACAGGTAAAGCGAGGAAACTAAACAACTTGCATGGAGGAAATCATACACATCCCTAAGGTAGTTGAGAATCCTATCTCAACACCCACCTAAAGCACTATCTCCTAAGTACTTACTTATACAAGCATTTTCATAAACTCCTAGACTACACTTATTAGCCTACATAACGTAAGTTGGTCCAAACATATATTAGGGCGAATCCTTTCGCCAAGGAGTTGTTACATGCATAACTAGTATATACACATGACAATTAATCATGGCAAACACACTTTCAAATTTCATACGTATACGGTACTTTCTACAAATACAAAGAATACGCTAAACTCCACATAGTTCGTATATAACTGAAACGTAAGACAGACATCGCATTTTGCATGTGAAATAGCATTCACGTTAGGAATCTATCATTAACCAACATTAAAAGCTTTGAAAACCATAACCTATACGTCTATAGTCCATACCTTACGCCGTAGAAGCGTAACGAATTCGATAGAGACTCTAAGTCTTTGTCAACGATGGAATGACAACCTATAGCACGAGTTAAGTTAGCTATTTCGCTACTTGCAACGCTTGAAAACTTAGGACAGATTAGGGTTAGGTTTTCTTACCTAAGAACAAAGTTAGAATCGTCGGAATAACTATTTGGTAGTGATGGACAAGCACGAAGAATAGTAGGAACAATTCTCCAGAACCACTCCCTCTCTTTCGCTCACTTTCTCTCTCTTTCCTTCTCTTTCTTCTTTCTTCTCTCCTTAGGGTTTCTCAAATTCGTAGGTATGGGATGGGAGAGGGTTTAAAGCCCTTATATAGGCTCTTTTCTGAACTCAATGGTCCCAGGGTCAAGGTATACTTAGGTTATAACCAAAACTTGTCTGTTTCGGCTCAACGGAGCACTTCCGGAGCCTCCTTTTCCCCATGCAGTCGAACTTAAGCTCCCTGACAATGGATGTATATCAGGTTAAATTTTTAGTCCGATCAGATTTCCAGATCGACCATGGTGGACTAGTTTCAGTTCAACGGTCATCGGCACTCGATCAGGGCCACAGGCACACTGCCATGTATGGGAAATTTCCCCTGATCCAAGGGTGTATTTGGTTCAGATTCTGACGGTCTAAATCCTTATTTTTGGTCCTCAAGCAACATGACTCAGTTTACTTAAATCCAAATTTATTTTCTAAAGATATTCACGTTTCTCACACACTTCGCTCCGGGTCCAAGTTATGCTTTTCTGGACACAATTAGGACTTGATTTCTGAGGTGGTAGTCAAGTCCAACTAAGCGGTTATAACGGTATGGTTTCGCAGTTATCAGACTTTTGATGTGCGGTCTAGGTCCGATATGGAGTTTCAATGTGCTCCCGAGAACAACCGGGTATAGAGTTTGATCCTAGATTTTAGGGTAACCTAGTGTCAATGATTCTACAAGTTTTAGGTCTTATAGATCATATTTAAAGTGATTAGTGCTAATTTCATAAGTAAACTAGTTTAGCACTAGTTAATTCTCGTCTAATTTCTAAAGGATTTGGTCCTGAGTGATTTCTGCCTGAGGTGGTACTCGGGTCTTTGTACGGAATTTTTCGAGTCGTTATATCTACCCCCTGAAAGAAAATTTTCATCCTCGAAATTAGTACCTTTTCGTACTCCTCGAGAAGCTGAGGGTAGTTCTTATCGACCTCGGCTTCTGTCTCCCAAGTTGCCTCTTCCTCAGTGTGATGCGTCCACAATACTTTCACAAGTGGGATGACCTTGCTACGCAACACCTGCTCCTTCTTGTCTAAAATATGCGTTGGTCGCAGTAAATATGCAGTGTCTTCACTCAACTGCACTTGCTCCCATCTGATAATGAGGGAAGGATCAGGGACGTACTTCTTCAGCATGGAAACATGAAATACGTTGTGTATGCCAGCAAGTGGTGTGGGCAAAGCCAAGCGATAATCCACCACACCCACTTGGTCTAATATCTAGAATGGGCCAATGAACCGTGCTGTAAGTTTTCCCTTCTTGCCAAACTGAAGGACTCCCTTCATAGGGGAAACTCTAAGAAACACATGATCTCCAACCTCGAACTCCAGCGGTCACCACCTCGTATCGGCGTAGCTCTTCTGTCTACTCTGCACTGTAAGAAGTCAACGCCTGATAATGTCGATCTTCTCTGAGGTCTCCTGTACTAACTCTGGGCCAATCAAACTGTGCTCGCCAACCTTTGCCCAGCAATGCGGTGCTCGACAGGGGCGCCCATATGAGGCCTTATACGGAGCCATGCCAATACTCGCTTGAAAGTTGTTATTGTAGGCGAACTCTGCATATGGAAGACAATCATCCTAACTATCCTTAAAGTCCAAAGCACAAGCCTGTAGCATATCTTCCAAAATCTGGTTCACCTGTTCCATCTGCCCGTTGGTCTGTGGGTGGAACACGGTGCTAAACTTCAGCTTCACACCCATCGCTTCCTGGAGGTGAGTCCAGAAGATAAATGTGAATTTCGTGTCTCGGTCCGACACGATCTCCAAAGGAACTCCATGCAGACGTACAATCTCCCTGATATACAGCCTGGCCAACTTGTCTGTAGAATTTGTGACTTTAATCGGGAGGAAGTGAGCCGATTTCTTTAACCGGTCCATGATCACCCAAATAGAGTCATAACCCTTCCTCGTCTTCGGTAGGCCCAAGATGAAGTCCCACTTCCATTCAGCTATGGGCATGGGCTGAAGGAGTCCAGGAGGTCAGCGATGCTCTGCCTTGATCTATTGACATGTGAGACAATGGGACACATAATCTGCGATACGGACCTTCATATTGTCCCACCAATATGACCCCTTCATATCTTGATATATCTTCGTGCTACCAGGATGTATCGCAAGCTTCAAGCTGTGAGCTGCCTCGAGAATTTCCCGTCTCAAGTCAGGAACGTTTGGGACGCATTGGTGGCCAAGGTAACGCAGGCCTCCATTCATATCAATACTCCACTCGACATCCTCGTCCTCGCTAGCCAGCTTTCTAAGCTCAATCAGTTGCTCATTGTCTTTCTTTGCCACAATAATTCGGTCATCAATAAGTGGCCGCAACTGAATGTGTGAGACACACTCGAACAGTTCCTCTACAGTGAGCTTATGCTCAAAATCATGCACAAACTCAACCATGTCCCACTCTGCTATCATCAATGGAGCCGCAAAAGCCACTGCCTTCTTGCTGCTCAACACGTCTACCATAAGGTTGGCCTTGCCAGGATGGTAGGAGACCTCGAACTTGAAGTCCTTCAAGGTTTCCATCCATCGGCGCTACCTCATATTCAAGTCCTGCTGAGTGAATATATACTTAAGGCTCTTGTGGTCACAAAAGAGCTCGAACTCCTCTTCGTAGGGGTAATGTCTCTAAAGCTTTAATGTAAATATGATTGCCGCTAACTCAAGGACGTGCGTATGGTAATTCTCCTCATGCTTCCTCAATTGTCCCGAGGCTTAAGCAATCACCCTGTCCTTCTGCATAAGGACATAACCTAAACCAACACGAGACGCATTGGTATATATCGTATACCCAACCCCTTGCTTTGGTATTACTAGCACCGGGACGGTCGTCAACCTGTCCTTCAGTTCCTGAAAAGCAACTTCTGCCTCCTCATTCTAGGCAAACTGAAGATCCTTCCGTGTCAACTGAGTTAAAGGCCTAACTATCTTGGAAAAGTCCCGAATGAAACGTCGATGGTACCCTGCCAGACCAAGAAAGCTCCTCACCTCTGTGACTGAACCGGGCTGTCCCCAGTCCTGAACCACGGCTACCTTGGCAAGGTCCACCGTTAATCCTTCCATGGACACCACATGTCCCAGGAACTTGACTTCATTTTTCTAGAAGTCGCACTTCTTGTACTGTGCAAACAACTGGTTCTTCCTGAGAGCATCCAAGATTGCTCGTAGGTGTCCCTCATGCTCCCCCCGAGTCTTGGAGTATACCAGAATGTCATCAATAAACACGATGAAGTATCGGAATAGAAAAGGCTGGAATACCCTATTCATCAGGTCCATGAACACGGTCGGTGCGTTCGTAAGGCCGAATGACATCACGAGAAACTTGTAATGCCCAAAACTGGTCCTGAAGGCCCTCTTCTGCACGTCCTCATCCCTGATGCGCAACTGATTATACCCTGACTGCAGATCGATCTTTGAAAAATATCGTGCCCCCTCTAACTGATTAAATAGATTATCTATCCTGGGTAAAGGATACTTGTTCTTCATTGTCACTTGGTTCAACTTGGGTAATCAATACATAACCGCTGAGACCCATCCTTCTTCTTCACAAACAACATGGGTACTCCCCAAGGAGACACACTTGGTCGTATGAAGCCTTTCTCTAACAATTTATCAATCCGCCTCCTTAATTCCTCCATCTCACATGGAGCCATGCGATACGTCGATAATGAGATGGGCACCATACCAAGCACAATATCAATGGTAAAATCGATCTTGCACCGGGGGGTAGTCTAGGTATTGCCCTGAACACGTTCACGAACTCCTGCACCACGGGGGTTTCTTCTAACGTCGGGCCATTAATATTCTTCAATATTAAAGTGTAATAAAGAACTCGATAAGGGCAACTGTCCTACACCGGAAATGTAAAGGGTGTGTCCTTAGGCTCGTAAGCTGTCACTAGTTGGGTCTCGCAATCAATCTCGGCTCTCATTTCAGTTAGCCAATCCATACCAAGGATGACGTCGAAATAGTATACTGGGGTGACAATCAGGTTGATGCATATCGTTCTGCTCCCTAAATCTATCAAGCAACCCTCACACAACTTGGTAGCATCTGTAAAAGTTCCTGGTGCTACGATAACTCGCACCTCACGCATCGGAGTCGTACTTAGCCTTAAACGCTTGACTGCAGAACATGATATCATGGAAATAATGGATCCCGTGTCCACCAACATAAATATAGGGGTACCTTCATTGTGGGCGGTGAACTCGAAGGATAAAGGTACCGTCGCTGTAGTGTCAGGCGCTTCCGCTGTAAGTGCATGGATGCGCACCTGCTGAGATTGGTGGGGCTGAGGCACCATAGGTAGCTGAGGTGGCCTAAATCGAGGAGCCGGCGATCAAAACGATCGATGCGCAGGTGCAGTCCGTAGGGGTGGAGCCAATAGAGCCTGAGGGCGAGGGCGAGGGCGGTCGATTCTCTGCAGCGGCGAAAACCCACTGTCTCTCATACGCGCAAAACAACTCTTTGCAGCATGACCTGGTCTCCCACAGTACGTACATGTCATACCGAGTCACCTCATCAGAACTAGTGGCACCGCTATCCTGGGGGGAGAGTCGGTAAGGGACCTTTTTCCGAGGAATGGCCTGCTCGACATATCTGGTCATGGCTTAGGGATCATAGGCCCATGAGAACGTGACAATCGATCCCCGCCCTGCTCTGCTCGCATAGACATATGTACTAACTCAGCATAGGAGGGTATGCTAGCACATCACATCTTCGAGAAAATATCAGGTCGCAGGCCCTCAAAAAAACTTCGCATCCGCATCTGTGCATCAGTAAGTATAGTAGGGACGTACCTGCCCAATTCTGTAAACTGGTGCTCGTACTCTGTCACTGACATGCCTCCCTGTCTAAGGTGCAAGAATTCATTCTCCTTCTCATGCCGGTACGTAAGGGGATAGTACTTCTCATGGAAGCAGGTCTTAAATGCTGCCTACGTCCATATATAATCAACTGCAACGGTCCGCAGGACACTATCTCACCACAAGTTGGCCTCCTTCTCAAACATTAAGGTGACCAACTCGACTTGCTTCAGCTCTGTACAGTGTAGCATCATCAGCATCTTGGAGATGTGGTCAAGCCAATATTCAGCCTCCTCGGGTCTGTGAGAACCTGCAAAGGTAGGAGGCCACAAGTGCTAGAATCGCTCGAGGAGGCCACTAGTACCCACATTCCCTGTAGGGTATACAACAGGTGCAGGTAAAGTCACACCCTCATCCTGAGCGAAAGGCCCTACAGTCTCCACAGGGTGTACAGATGGTGCAGGTGGAGTCGCACTCCCACCCTGAGCTAGGGCCCTTGCAATAGTGGCCAAGAGCTGTTGCTACCGCTGCTGGTGCTGCATCTACTGCTGCTGGTTCTGTACCTGCTCCTGGTGCATTATCATCAACAACTGCTCCAACCTATCCGTAGGTGGGGCCGACTGAGGCATATGCTACGTCGAAGAAGACGCACGATTTTGCTCATGAATCGGTGGTGTGTAAGGTGGTGGCCCAACTATAGGACTGGTAGAAGCCTGAGACTCAGGCATAGTCTCACAAACTGGGCCCGAACTAGGGTCTATATGACCATCACTCCGGGGAGGTGCCTGGTCCATCAAATCACTAAATGTGAGGCATGCTATGCTCCACGTGACCTTAAATGGCATTTCCTATATGACATAGGGCGCAACTTATATAAGATGTAGCATAACAATACACAATCCTTTAAGCATTCCACACACTTCATAGCAAAAGAGACTGCATGCAAGTCATTTACCAAAATTTGTCTCAATACGTGGAATACAGTTCTACATGAATCATGACAGGAACGCATGCAGCTATGAACTATTCAACCCAAACACACCTTCTACCTTCTACACTACTAAGCCCACGAATCATTTAAACATAAACATCCTAAAGTAGCAACAAACAAGCTACAAGACAATGGTACGGAAGACTAGGGATCCAAATCTGGTGACAGGGGAGGGGCACCCTTATCCTACAGACAGCACAGGATAGTCTTCAAGGTGCGAGTCACCTTTTGGAACTTATGTTTCACAAGGGCCCGGAGATCAACAATATCCTGTTGCAAGGTAGCTTGGCCCTCCTCAAGTCGAGCTAAGTGAGCTCGATCAATGCCATGATCCGGTGCCGTAGGAGGGGAGCTCTCCTCCATGTCCTAAGCCTCCACTTCCTCTTCCTGTTCCTCCTCTATCTCTTCTCTTCTTTCTTCTTCACTCTCATACTCCTCGCCAGCTGTCTCATCCTCACCCTCATCAAGTTGGACTTGTCGCTGCCGGGGCCCGATTCTCATCTGATTGAGAGTAGTTTTGTTGATAAAATGTTGCGGCACTGGGATTTCTGCGCCAAGTCTGTAGCCGAACTCACGTGTAATCTTGCATATAAGCCGACAGAAGGGGATTGAATCAAACGCTCTAGTCGAGCGTGCGGTAAGAACTATCTGACGCAGAATATACGTAGGCACGCATAACTTCTCTCCCTGCCCACCTGGTACAGGAAATCTACCATCAGACACATGCACTCAATGCGATTGCCCCATCTGGGGTAGACATTGAACGTGAAGATGTGATGAAGTAGGTGAAAGTCATCCGTCATATTAGACGCCAAGAGGCTATTGTTTGGTTGCCAATGAACCAGTCAGCCACACAGGAAATGCATGCGACAGTCCCTTTCATGTGCACTCTTCAGATTCATCTCACTTACGTGGGCTTGGCCAAGTGGTATTCTCATGAGTCAAGCTATCAAGCCGACGTCGATTGTGGTTTCCCGATCCCTTCCCATGGGAATCTTAAACTGTAATGGCTCCAACGTAGGCTCTCGAATGCGGGAATAGAAAGCTTGAACAATACCCACATTTGCATGATACGTTCCCTCAAACACAGGGCCCCACTCGGCTTCCTTCAGGCGTTCCATCAACAGATATTCCTTGAAGAGCTTCTCGTCAACATGACCTTCGAAAAGGACCCTACGGTCCTGAAACCTACCATGAGACATTTCCGCCAGAAGAATCCTTTTAAGGGGAGCCTGGGGATCAAGCTGTCGCTTCGTTTAGATCTCCAAATCAATGCTTGGACTTGCGGCGGCGGCTTTCGTTTTCCTTGAATGAGTAGGGCGACTAGGTCCGGCTTCATCCACGGCGCCCTTTCCCTTTCACGTGAGAGAAAGATAGGTGGAAATCGAAAATATGGCCGTAATAAGCTCGAATAGAGCCATGGAAAAGTGAAGAAAATGGAGGAAAGAAATGGGATCTTTGGGTCTCCACGGATTTGAGCCTCAAAGGAGGGTGTAAAGGCTCAAATGAAAGGGGATAAAGAGGGAAAATGAAGAAATAGGATGGGTTACTGGGTTTACACGAATTTGAGACTCACATGGGGGGTTTAAGAGCTCAAATGAGAAAGAATAGAAAGGTTAGGCAGCAACGGAGGAGGATTTTTGGCAAGGTAGTGGAAAGAGTGCACAAAAATAGAAGAAGAAGGGCTTTGAGGGGAGATTTGAGTGGAGATTTGGGTGTTTTCTTGAGAAAAAGAAAGCTTAGAAAGGTAGGTTGTGAAGAGAAGGATTGTTGAAAGGGGTTTAAACTGACCCACCACACATTAGTGAGCCACACAACCTCCAAAACTCGTTGGCCCGAGCCGGTCCGCTTGGCCGGGCCCGTCTGGCGGTGAGGCCTCACCGAACCGGCGAGGTCCTCACCGGTCTTTGGACAGTCCGGTGAGGGCTCACCCTTTGGGTGAGGTCCTCCTACCCCCTGGTCTCTAAAAATATGTGGGGCCCACTCTGGGCCCCCCGGAAGTGCCCCATTTGGCCTCGACTCCGTTTTGATTCGTTTCAGGTCCCTTAGGGTATGTTTCTGATGTACAACTGCACAGAGATTTTTGAAGGTTGGGATGGGGTCAATCATGGTTTAATCCCGTCGATTGACTATCTAGGGGTGATCTGGGATCGTCTCATGCGATCACGGATGTGTACAAACCCGAACAAGCGATCAATTTCGGTGAATTTCGTCAATTGGCGAAATTGGGAAAACTTAAGTTTGTATCTACATTTTTCTCGCACTCACATATGTCGAAAAATGTCAGCGTACGTCACACGACTATAACCCAGGTTCAGTTTAATCCAAATCATACTCTGATACCAACTTGTAACGCCCTGAAAATCGGGGGTTGAGTAGCAACTCAACTCCCAAGTTCCAAAACATCACTTATGCAACATATATGCTTATGATTAAATGTTGTCTATGTTAGTGCATTAATCATGACTGGGATTATACCAAAATAGTAATTCATACTCCAGATCAATATATATAATGCAAGCAAAAGACTGAAAGATGTATATAAACGTATATGAGCCAAAAAGTATCACTATCGGTCTCCAGAGTATGAACACATCACTGAGTCACCATATACATGTAATAGTTCAAGAGTCAAAATGTCAAAAATAGTTCAACTACAATGATAAGCCCTGTAGCCCCGCCGAACAAGATGGCCTAAGCGAAACCGCCGGAGAAGTGCATATATGAGAACACATCCTAATCGCCAAAGTAATCAGGCTCCACCTCCTGGGTCGCATCGTCATCTGCAACTAAGACAGAGTCTGGTGGGTGTTCAGAACACCGTCCCAGAATGTGGGAGTGAGTGATCAACTCAGTGGAATCATAGAGCAAAGGTTAACATGTTATCAACTCAGTTAAATAGTAATGATAAAGCAGACATATTAAACATTCCTAAATACTCTTATTAATACAAGGATGAAATGTATTCATGATGCATGCCCTCTCCTACACTCCCTCATGCGACACCATCTTATGGTCGTGGCATGCTTTCTTTCCTCTATGTTCTTCAACTCGGGGCACATGTAGTGCGATGTTACGAGCGTGATTACCAAGTTCTTATTATTCCCTTTCATACAACAGGATTGGGAAACTAAGGTACCTCCCTTATATCATTTCCCAAACAATGATCCATTCTAGGGTCGTCAGTCCCAGTAAATCTCATATGATGTTACGGTTCTAGGTCACTACAAAGGGCTCATTATTTGATCAGTGCAGGCCTAGTTTATACTCTAGTTGCTACGGAAAGGCTTATCGCCTCATCGCAGTCTCAGAGTATACTCAAGGTCACTACAAAGGGCTCGTCACCTGATCAGTGTAGGCGTACAGCTCGAATATAGTGTCCCATACACTGTATTCGGCTCACGAGGCGGTGTTGCTCACTGGTCACTACAGGGAGGCTCGTCTTCCCAGCGTAGGGCGACAGCTCGACCACAGTGTCCCATACCACCATGTCCAGCTCATGAGTCTTAGCGGATCGAGGTATCAAGGTTAACGGGGTTTCCAATGGTGAGTTTGTTGCCTTAGGTTCAAGCAGGAGCATCCATACATGGTGAACATACATCGGGTCAATCGGGTTACTTGACGAGCTAGACTATTATGAGCGCACCTTAACTTGATCGACATGAAGTGTGTAAACACTCTGTGTGGCCTAACCACTGTCGACTACTCTAGTATGGCTCGGGTTCATCAAACACGTCCTACGTGGCGAATAAATCTCAGCCACGAACTCAAAGCCTGTTACCGATTGCCTGGACCATAGCATAGTCCCATATACATTCAACCATAACCAATAAGTAGGTGAAGTAGTCAGAATAGGAGTAATCAAGTAGTCCAATCATATTATCGAGCATGTTATAAGATGCAACATAAACAAGAATCCATACACATGCCTTACATAGGTAAAGTGAGGAAACTAAACAACTTGCATGGAGGAAATCATACACATCCCTAAGGTAGTTGAGAATCCTATCTCAACACCCACCTAAAGCACTATCTCCTAAGTACTTACTTATACAAGCATTTTCACAAACACTTAGACTACACTTATAGCCTATATAACGTAAGTTGGCCCAAACATATATTAGGGCGAATCCTTTCGCCAAGGAGTTGTTACACACATAACTAGTATATACACACGACAATTAATCATGAAAGACACACTTTCAAATTTCATACGTATACGGTACTTTCTACAAATACAAAGAATACGCTAAACTCCACATAGTTCGTATATAACTGAAACGTAAGACAGACATCGCATTTTGCATGTGAAATAGCATCCATGTTAGGAATCTATCATTAATCGACATTGCAAGCTTTGAAAATCATAACCTATACGTCTATAGTCCGTACCTTACGCCGTAGAAGCGTAACGAATTTGATAGAGACTCTAAGTCTTCGTCAACGATGGAATGACAAACTATAGCATGAGTTAAGTCAGCTATTTCACTACTTGTAACAATTGAAACCCTAGAACAGATTAGGGTTAGGTTTTCTTACCTAAGAACGAAGTCAGAATCGTTAGAATAGCTATTTGGTAGTGATGGACAAGCACGAAGAATAGCAGGAACAATTCTCTAGAACCACTCCCTTTCTTTCACTCACTTTCTCTCTCTTTCCTTCTCTTTCTTCTTTCTTCTCTCCTTAAGGTTTCTCAAATTCGTAGGTATGGGATGGGAGATTTTTTAAGGCCCTTATATAGGCTCTTTTCTGAACTCAATGGCCCCAGGGTCAAGGTATACTTAGGTTATAACCAAAACTTGTCTGTTTCGGCTCAACGGAGCACTTTTGGAGCCTCCTTTTCCCCGTGCGGTCGGACTTAAGCTCCCTGATAGTGGATGTATGTCAGGTTAAATTTTTAGTCCGATCAAATTTCCAGATCGACCATGGCGGACCACTTTCAGTTCAACGGTCACCGGCACTCGATCAGGGCCACAGGCACACTGCCATGTATGGGAAATTTCCCCTAATCCGAGGGTGTATTTGGGTTAGATTCTGACGGTTTGAATCCTTATTTTTGGTTCGTAAGCAACACGACTCAGTTTACTTAAATTCGAATTTATTTTCTAAAGATATTCACCTATCTCACACACTTCACTCTGGGTCTATGTTGTGCATTTCTGGACACAATTTGGACTCCGAGGTGGTATTCAAGTCCAACTAAGTGGTCATAACGGTATGGCTTCGCGGTTGTCGGACTTTCGACGTGCGGTCCAGGTCCGATACGAATTTTCAATGTGCTCCCGAGAACAACCGGGTATAGAGTTTAATCCTAGATTTTAGGGTAACCTAGCGTCAATGATTCTACAAGTTTTGGGTCTTACAGATCATATTTAAAGTGATTAGTGCTAATTCCATAAGTAAAATAGTTTAGCACTAGTTAATTCTCATCTAATTTCTAAAGGATTTGGTCCTGAGTGATTTCTGCTTGAGGTGGTACTCGGGTCTTTGTACTGAATGTTCCGTGTCGTTACATTTATTTATAATAGATTTTAATTATTTTATTCTTCACCTTGTAGTTGCACAGATAGAAAAATAAACAAAATTGCGCGATATAGAGGCTTCCCCAACACCACTGGCATGAAGAGCTTTACAAGAAAGTGTGAGAAAACTCTGATATATTGAAACTTGTTATTTTTTATATTGATGTGTGCTATAATTTATTATTATATCTTATTGATAGATACAAAGCTTTAGCGGAGTGAAGCCGTCCTGGGTGAAAATTTTTAAAGTAACACATTCAAGAATGGAAGGAAATTTTGTAAATAGGGATATAGAGGAGGTGTTTGTAAGTATATGTTCAAAGTAACACATACAAGAATGGACATGAGTTTTTCTTTAGCCTAAACATGTTATTATTGATTATGTTTAATTAACTGTAGCACATAATGTAAGAGAGGGAGTCCCAACATGGAGAAGGCACCCAGAGTAGCACACCCATAAACGATATCTTCTCCCAGGTCATGGGAGAAGATAAACATGGCCGTGTGAGGATGATGAGGATGGGAGTCATTCCCTCCACATTGTCGGGCCTTCAACCCAGCAGTTGTTCACAACCCTAAGTGTAGGGTCGCGATGTAGTAATAATCTTTATGAGACCGAGGTCGAATCCATAGGGACTAATCTTGTGTGTCTATTCTGAAAGTAATTATAATCAAAACTAAGAGAAAATCTAACCTAAATCAGGAAAGTAAAGAGAGTAATTGTGAAGTGTTTATTAAGAACTCAAGTAATTTAAAAGTGGGAACTAAGGATTCCAGGGATTTAATTGTAGCTATTAGGATGCTTCCTTATTCGATTCAAGACACTCAATTAGAATAGGAGTCATATCCTATCAAATTGAAAGGTATTCAATAAGATCAGGTCTGAATCTCCATTGACCTAATTCTCAAAGGATGAACGTTATGAAGATTGGAAGTGATTCAATCACCTGACCATGCCCAAGAGATAATGGTAAACAACAGGATATACTGATCCAACAACTATCATGGGAGATTTATGAAGAATAGAAGGGATTCCGTCACCCATCCATGCCTAAGGGACGATGGAGAACAACACGATCTCCTATTTCCATAAAATCTAAATCGAAAAAGAAAATACTTCAAGCTTTGTAGATCTACTGTAATTTCAGTCACAACAAACCATTAAACACTAAAATTATTCCATAAATATCAAACTAGAATCAAAGGAGTTCAACAATAACAAGAATCAAATAAGAAAAACATCCCAAAAATGCTACAACCTTCACCCCTTAGCCCTAACTAAGGGATCTAGCTAACAATAAACATGATTGAATTAAAAATCCTAGAAGAAAGCATTAAAACTAAGGAGAAGAGAAGAAAAACTCTTGGGAAGAGGCTCTGCCCTTTTGCTCTGCTCCTCTAAACCTTAGATATCCCAAAAAGTGTCTAGGAACCCCTATTTATAGGTAAAGTTCCGCAAAATCGTAAAACCGGATCAAATTTACGCATTCCGCGTAACCAGTTCGATGTCATCGAAAAACCTTCGATGTCATTGACAGACTGGCTTCGATGTCATCGAACAGACTTCGATGTCATCGAATAATGTATCCAATTTGTCCAGCGACTAAACTTGTTTTTCCTGTAATTCTTCGATGTCATCGAACAACCTTCGATGTCATCAATAGACTAGCTTCGATGTCATCGAACTGCCTTTGATGAATAAAAAAGAGCAACCAATACGTACATCAACCAACTCAATTTTTCTGTAATTCTTCGATGTCATCAACAGACTAGCTTTGATGTCATCAAACTGCCTTTGATGAATCGAAAAGAGCACCCAATATGTCTAACGACCAACTCATTTTTCTATAATTCTTCGATGTCATTAACAAGCTTTCGATGTTATCAAAGACCAGCCTTCGATGTCATCTAAGGCCTTCGATGACATCTAAGCTCAAATCCTATGAATTTCTGCACTTCCTTCCTTTTCCACTTAATTTTCTTGAATCTTGGGGACTTGAAATCTTCCATCTTGGTCTCCAAAGATCCATTCTTTGCTTGATGATTTTTGAGCATTAAATCCATGCTTTTAGCATTCTTTTCAATCTAAGCTCTTAAATTAACGTTGTAACACAACACATGTAAAATATACCATTAAGCATATTATGTTTGTAAAACCAAGAAATAAATGGGGGATAATATGCAATATTTGACCCTCAACATGACTCCCAACTAGCATTTTGCTAGTCCCGAGCAAAATATGCGATAAATAATTTCCAATCTCAAGTTCGAAATCCTTTTTCAGAAAACAATCTTTTGTGCAATCAAGTATGAATGAGTAGAATTAAGTGAGATAGTAGGATCTTAAAAACTTAGAACCAAATCAACTATGCAATCAATCAAATAGGTTCTTATCACTTAAATCAGAATGAAAGTTCAAATATCAAGTTTTCCTATGTGCCTGGTGAAAAATCAATCTACTTTTCAAAAAACTACTTTTGTTTAGTAATGTTAGCCATGTTCATTAGAATAAGATTAATTGAAAACTCAAGTACCGATTCTAGACCTATCCCCTTTTCCATTCTTTTTCTAGTTTTTTATTTTATATCGACGGTCACCATTATTTATTCCTCTTTTTTTTTCAGACATTACATCCTTTTCGAAGACATTTTTCATTTCCCTCAAAGATGCTATCATTCTTCATTCTTTATGACCTCTTTGTCGATCTCCTATTTTTAACTAGTCTTCAATCTTTTAAGGTGGATAAGATTCACCAGATTAAATTCTAAATATCTATCAATGATCCACATACTAACAATTAGAAACTCAAGCACATTTCAAGAAAGCAAATTGAACATGTCTTGTGGTTTAGATTAACATGATACTTAAACTTTTTCTTAGATGATTAAGCTCCCACAATTTAAAATCCAATCTCTTGTCTCATCATACTCAAAGCATTCTTAAATACATGATTTCTTGGTTTTCAAACAAATTTCAACTCAAAACTTTGAAAATTTTTCAAAATTTTTACTCAAAACTGAGAAAACACTGATTAGGTCACCTAATCCCCCACACCGCCCACAAAAATTTTACATTATACTCAATGTACAAGAAATAAAGAGGCAATGAAAAATAAAGGAGATGGTGTTGGAAAGATAGTACTTGGACGAAGGAAAATGGAAGCTTCTTTATGGATCTTAGTATAAAATGGGTTAGCACAAAACAAAACTAAACAAAGTATAAGTAAACTAGCCTAGTCCTGTGAAAGCGATAAACCTACTTATACCTCCATCAGACTAGGAGATCAATCCTAGTAGACAGGATCACTCGGAGGTATGGACATGTCCTTTAAATTGAATTTTTCAACAAATGGCTTTAGTCGATGTCCATTTACTTTGAATTCATTGCCCTTGTCTGGATTCTTTATCTCGACAGCCCCATGAGGATATACATTAATAATAATGAAAGGGTCGGTCCAACGAGATCAGAGTTTTCATGGAAAGAGATGTAACCGAGAATTGTACAAGAAGACTTTCTAACCTGGTGTGAATGATTTTTGAAGAATATGTTGGTCATGAAACACTTTCATCCTATCCTTCATTCAACACCTCTTGAAACGCAGGTATTGTTGGACAATTTTCAGTTGTCTGAACGTTATAAGCACAAATACCGTAAACAGTTTCCTTAACCTTATCCTTCTGTAGTTCCATGGCCTCAAATTACCTTATGAGTTTAGATACTTTAGCATTAATATCATCATCCTCTTTCAGAAGGTATAATCCGCCTCTCTCCTTTGATTGAGTGGGCCTAGAAGTGTCAATTGATTTTGGGTAAGTGTCCCAGGATTGTGCATTTTCAGCAAGTCTGTCCAAGTAGTCTCACACATCATCGACATTTTTATTCATGAATTCCCCATTGCACATTGTCTCGACCAATTGGCACATAGAAGATGCCAGACCATCATAGAAAAAGTGTGTAATGCACTACGTTTCAAAACCGTGTTGTAGGCATGAAATAACAAGATCCTTGAACCTTTCCCAACATTGGAAGAATGTTTCATCCTCCTTTTGGGCGAAGTTCATGATTGACTTTCTAAGGGTATTCGTTTTATGATGTGAAAAAATTTCTTTATGAACTCCCTTATCATGTCATTCCATGTACCAATAGATCTGGGACATAGTGAATGCAACCACTGAAAGTACCTAGGTTTGCTAACTAGCGTGTAGATTGCAGAGCCTCATAGGAAGATCAATTCAAAGCGTCTGCCTCAACTGGATGTGTGCAAGCTCACCACAGGTAAATCTAAGCCTCACATCCCATGTCCCAAAACACCAGGTATATAAAACCCTTAAAACAAACTAGAAAATCTTAGGGTTTTAAGTTAAGAAAACTTTTTTTAAAATAGGAAAAAACTCTAAGTTTTCTTACTTTGTTGATTTTATCGAAACACATCTCGATATGATCGACCTGTACTATCGATGTCCTCGATACTTAAACGATATCATCGATATGAGGACAAAATACGTCCAGCAATCACATACTCATCTGGACGGAATTATCGATGCATCAATATAATATCGATATCATCGATATTCAAATCTCGAGTCCATCGAAGGTGACTCGATAATATCGACGGGCAGATCTCCGGCGTGCCTATTTTTTCTTAAGAATATCATATGTACATCGATATATCGAAACCTCCTCGATACCATCGAAATTCAAATCTCGATGATATCGAAAGGCTCTCGATGATATCGGTCATGGGCGCCAAGTTTTCTAGCAAAATATTTCAGGATAGTTTATTTATGATCGAGGGTCACTCGATAGAATCGATATTCAAATATCAATGATATCGGTACAATTTCGATGACATCGAACAAAGGACATAGACTGTCTAGCAAGCTTAATGAGAAATTCGTTGGATTTATCGATGCCTCGACACTGTTATCGATATTATCGACATTCAAATTCTGATGATCTCGAAGGTCCCTCGATCATTCTTGTAAACCTAAAATATTTCAATTCAAGTCTCTCTCATTTTCAAATGTTAATGAATCGACACTAGTATCAATTGAATCAGAGTTTGAAATCCGATGACATCGACACCTGTTTCAATTCCATTGACTAGTTGGCAAGAGGTTTCAAAAGCGTGTGACATTTGAGTTTGTGTCATCGAGCGAACCATCGATGCTATCGAGAGTATATGCTCGATGATATCGAACATGATATCGAACTCTGTCATAATTGTGACCGTTTTATATCCGTTGGAACCTTTTGCCTATATAAAGAGGACTTGTCTATTGTTGCTGGCAGAGAAAGAAGAGAGTGCTTTTGAGTGTTTTACCTTAGATCATATACCCAAAGCCCTTTCTCTCAGGGAAGTTCATCCTCCAATCCACCCTCATCATTAATATTCAATAGAGTGGATTGGGGAATGAACTTCTGCATTCAAGGATCCTCCAATTACTACTTTAATGGCAAATCATTAAGCTGAGATGCCTTGAATCCATAATTGGAATCACTCTATCTTCCTTATAGGAAAACTTTTTATAGAGTAGGATTCCATTTTAACCTTGACCCAACCCGAAGCCTCTCATTGGTACATTAACTGGTTGAGGATCAAGGAAGCTGAAGATTCTTCATCAACAAGGAGGAGATTTTCATTAACGTGCTGAATGAGACTCATCCACTTATTTGTAAGTTATTAGAGTCTAGAGGACACTTATGATTATTCCTTTTTAGGATTGGGTCTTAGGTGTTTCTCACCCCTGCAAGCCCTCGTAAGAGGCCTCCGGCGGGAGTGTACGTGGTGGGTACATAGTGTTGACCCTTGCTCTGTGGAGAGCATAAACTTCCAGTTGAAGGTGAACCTGTCTAAAACCTTAGGTTCGAGATGATCCGTGTGAAACCTTAGTTAGGGTCTTATAGAAGATCCTTGGCCAGTGTGCCTAAAAGTGGGTGCGTTGTGTTGACCCTTGCTCGTGAGAGCATAAATAGTCATCATCAGTATAGGTTGTAAAGGTTGAAGGTGAACCTAATTTAAAACCTTAGGTTTAAGGTGAACCACTGTGAAACCTCCGTAGTGAAATCTGGTACACTCAAGGGTTGAGTGCGGTTACCGGGAGTGGAGTAGACAAGTAGTTAAACCACTATAAAAATGAATGTGTTTGAGATTGCTATTCTTCTGGTTGTGTGATTTACTTTAATATTTTCATATCTAAATATTTGAGATCACACCTCACACACATACACAATCATATCCATCATAAACTAGTTTGCATGTTATTTACTTCTTAAATAGTTTGTGATTAGATCCTCTACCGGGCTTGGAAGCCAGTAGAGTTACTTTTGAGTAATCCTAATATGTGCTTGTTATTAGGATTAGTGTAATAGAATTTTAAATAAACCATAAAAAATTTAAAAAATCCTATTCACCCCCTTCTAGGACATATTGGCATATTCCTACTTCAACTAAAGCAGTCTTTACGACTATTTTAATTGGTATCAAAGCGGGTCTCTCTTTAAGGGCTTCACCACCTAGAGAGTGATCTTGACTGAAGTTGGGAATATGGCTAAAGGAGAGGTCTCATTAGTCACTAGACCTCTAGTATTTGATGGATTAAATTATGTATACTAGAAGGCTAAGATGCACTACTTTCTGAGATCTTTAGATCACGATGTTTGAGATATAGTTGAAAGTGGATATGTGCCACCAACTGAACAAATTATACTTGACAGTGGCACAACCATCACAAAACCCAAATCCAAAGAGAAATGGACTACGTTCGATAAAGAAAGACAAACAGCTGAAGCTAAAGCTATGAATGCCATCTATTGTGCTGTGTCCCAAGATATTTTCAATCAAATAAGTATATGTGGGACATTCAAAGAAGCATGAGATCTATTGGAAACAACTCATGAAGGCACAAGCACTATGAAGGGATCTAAACTTCAACTCCTGACTTCACAGTTCGAAAGTCTCAGAATGGAAGAGCATGAGACCTTTATGAAGTTTTTCACAAAGTTAAATATCATTTACAACTCCATGGGTGGATTGGGAGAAAAGGTTCCGGTTCCTAAAATCTATAGGAAAATACTAAGATCACTGTCGGAACGGTTTAATCCTAAAGTAACAACTATTGAAGAGTGTAGGAATATTGATGAAATGAAAGTAGAAGAACTGGTAGGTTCCCTACAAACTTTTAAACTACATTTCAAACAAACCCAAAAATCTAAAACAACTGTCCTAAAAACTTCAAAGAAAATAATGAATGAGGACAGTGGAAGTGAAAAGGAAGATGAAGATGAGGAAGTGGCTTTGCTGGCACAAAGATTCAGAAAATTCTTTCAGAAGAACCGTGGCCGTCCTACTAGAGGAAGAAAGATGGACAACAGACCTTTTACAGGCAAATTTGGTAAAAAGACCAAAGACCACAATGTTATGCCTGTCAGAAATATGGACATCTGTCTACCGATTGCCCAAACAGAAAAACTAAGGGCAAGGCAATGGCTGCCACATGGGATGATACAGAAGAGTTAAATTCTGAATCTAGTGACTCAGAGAGTGATGGAGACTAGAAATCCTTGAAAATTCTTATGGTCTCCACTACTCCAATCATTCCCAGTGAATCTAAAAATGAAAAGGAACCACAAGCCACTGAATCATTTCCATCAGATAATGAGGAAACAAAAAATGAAGAAGAAGAAGAACAAAACAAGCTACAAGATGCTTACAATCAACTTTATATCCATAGCATCAAAGTGGTTAAAAGACTTAGAATATCTGAGAACAAAAAAGAATTGCTACAAAAAGATTTGGATAAAATTCTAGAAATTAATACACATCTAATCAATGATTTACAACAATATCACTCAGATAATGATAGACTCAAGAGAATTAACTCCTTCCTTAAATCTAAGTCCGAAAAACTAAACAAACAGGTTGAGTAATTAAAAGACAAAAATATGCTCCTTCAAAATAAAAATCATACACTCCTATTTGATCTAGAAGAGTCCAGAAGAATTACCAAGCTAAACTGTAAGTTTTTCTAAAATGGTGAGAAGTTAGAAAAACTTTTAGGTATGGGAAAATCTAAAAAGGACAAAAATGGCTTAGGATATGAACAAGTTAAAGCAAAAACTGGATATGGAACACAAATAGAAAAATCTGGTGCTTCCAAAAGAAATACAAGAACTAACAGGATGAAGGAACTGTTAAATCAAGTGGGTGAATCAAATGCGAAAGCTAAAACTACCACAACAAAAAAATCTTTTGCAAAATGGGTAATTAAAGAAAAGAAAAATTGCCTTGCCACTCACACAAATCTTTTAACAGGCAAAAATACTAAGTGGTACTTAGACAGTGGTTGCTCAAGACATGTCACAGGTGACAAATCCCTTCTTTCAAACTATACAGATCTTTACAATGGGATAGTCACCTACGGAGACGGAACCATCGCCAAAATAATTGGACAAGGAATTATAAGAGGAATTAATTCACTCAAAAATGAGAATGCTTTCTGCATAAAAATATTGGCACATAATCTACTAAGCATATCTCAAATTTGTGATAGTAAGCATGTGGTTACATTCAACAAAGACGAATGCGAAATCTTAGACCTATTAGGAAAAATAGTTATGAAGGGTTGTCACACAAATAACCACTGTTATGTCATCAAGAGCAAAGATTGGGCTGATTCCTATGCCTAGCAATGTCAAGCATGCAAAGACACATCCAGGTCTTGCATCGAGATCTAGATATTTGCTAAAACGATGCAATTTTGTTGAGCTCTCAATATTATATCAGAGGTTCCTCACCTTAATCTTTTTGTTTATAAGTGTTGGGTTGTACAAAACTTGTACAAAATTTTGCTGTGTATACTAATCAACTCAAAGATATAATTCATTACACATGAAAGTTTGTCGAAATGAAGAAAAATTGAAAAATATATAAACCTTTGATATGTCCATCGAAAGGTCACATCGATTCTCAATTAAATCAATAAAGGTCGATACCATCGACATCTCTTCGGAAGTTGAAAAGTCATGAAATTGAAAATGTTATCGAAGTCAACTTTGATAAAATCGAATAGAGTATCTCAATAACATCGGAACACTAGTCAATGACATCGAAGATCACCGCCCGATAAAAGGCTGATGAGTGGGAAAAATTACTTTTTACGGCTACTGGTCCTGCTTTGTTTTCCTGCTCATTTTCTTTGGTATGCCTGCTCGGAGCCTCGTCGGGAAGATCCCAAACACCAAACCGAGCAAGGAAGATGGTTAAAGGGAAAGGTAAGGATCTCTCTTCCAAGGTTAAGAAAGGAAAAAAAATGTTAGATCTCCTCAAAACAAATCCGATTAGGAACAAGTTGCAATCATCGATCATATTGTTCTCAATAGTGTTGTTGAGCCCTATGGGGTAGATCTCTTGTTAGAGACTATTGGCTGGCGGTCTATACCAGTTTGAAATGATTCAGTAGTTCTTCAACTATTGCCACGTTGTTTGGGATTATCCACCATATATTCGTCTGAAATTGATGCAACACACTAAACAAATTACTCCAATAGTCCTTGGTCGTGGTCTAAACATTGGTGTGACTCAGATTCCAGTCACTGGTAGAAGTCTAAACAAATTAGGAAGGTGGGGGGGAATCACTTGAGCACTGTGCCCAGGTGCAACAATTCCTAGAAATGATGACAATGTCTTTCCAGTAAAACATCTAGGAATCTTGTTCAAAATCCTCCACAGTATCTTTAGTACAAATGTATACCCATGTGATGCCAATGGCACTGACCTGAGTCCCTTTGTACTCAATGTCTTGTATGATGTATATCAAGAGGTCCCTCTATGTCTGCCAACTCTTATTCTGGATCAACTGATTAGGGTAGTCAAGGGAAACCATCTTGAAATACTTTCATTTTCGTCCCTTATCTGCAAGCTCGCACACTGGGTAGGGCTGCCGGAAATAGCAGTCAAGGTATATCCTGAAGTATGGTTTGACCATGATGCAGTTTAACAAGTCTGTCTCATCTCATCTCATACTAAGAATCCTTGACCGGTTAAAGAGAGCAGTCAGTAGCCTAATGAACATCATATACTTGAACGTCAACTACTGAACAATCTCGCTAGAATTGACGAGCGGCTTCATAACTATGAACAACGATTGTCAGGGATAGAGGACAAGATAGAAGCTCTCTAACCCTTGGTGCAACAGATTTTGGAGCTGCTAACGACTGGCGAATCTACTATACTTTAAAAAGATGACAGCTTTGGAGGATAAGTGTGTCCGGCCATGAACATTGAGATCGATTTTTGAAAATTTTTCCCTATTCCTTAACTGGCACACTCTAGTGTCTAATCATTTTTTTTTTTTTTTTGTATATACCCATGAGTGGATTTGCTACTGTTTTTTTTTTTTTTTTTGGTGCCCTTAAATGGGCTTAGTGATTTTTTATTAGGATAACTGTTAATCTACTGTTGTCTGTGGCAGTATGTATTTTTGGATATTGTTGCATATGGTTGGATATAATTCACACTTTTATTGCCATGATTATGTCTCATAGATCCCCTGGTTTATCTAGTTTCTGATATGGAATGAATGTGATGTTTTTTATGAATATCTTATCTGATATATCACTACTCTATCTAATCTGCTATGCATACATACTTATTGCAAATGATGTCTATTAATCAATTGTTTAAACATTTTACATCTATCTGTTATATGCATATTCCTCTGAATGATGGTTCTCCCATATTACTTTAACTTCAGTCAATATCAACTGCTATATCTTTGTCAATGACTGATAAAAACGGAGAGAAGAGTTCAAACACCTCGAATGGAAAATTATATATCTGCTTGAATGGTTTTGCAGGTGTTAGGGGGCGCAGCTGCACCAAGATAAGGAGAGTTTGCAATTAGGGGGAGCAGATAATTGGTTGTGTACATGGTTTCACTAGAAATTGTAAAATTGTGTAAAATACATGTACACACAATTTTGGATGTGTTCGTCTAGATACTAGTCTAGGGTGTTTTGGTATTTTGTCACGTAATTGACAAAGGGGGAGATTGAAAGTATCCTAGTTTGTCAATTAGCATGAGTGTTGAGTCAGCTAGACTGCAGAGCCTCATAGGAAGATCAATTCAAAGCATCTGCCTCAACCGGATGTGTGCAAGCTCGCCATAGGTAAATCTAAGCCTCACATCCCATGTCCCAAAACACCAGGTATATAAAACCCTTAAAACAAACTAGTACATCTTAGGGTTTCAAGTTAAGAAATCTTTTTGTCAAAATAGAAAAATTCTCTAAGTTTTCTTGCTTTGTCAATTTTATCGAAACACATCTCGATATGATCGACCTATGCTGTCGATGTCCTCAATACTTAAACGATATCATCGATATGAGGACAAAATATGTATAGCAACCACATAGTCATCTGGACGGAATTATCAATGCATCGATATACTATTGATGTTAACGATATTCAAATCTCGAGTCCATCGAAGATGACTCGATAATATCGACAGACAGATCTCCATTGCCCCTATTTTTCCTTAAGAATATCATATGTGCATCAATATATCGAAGCCTCCTCGATACCATCGAAATTCAAATCTCGATGATATTAGAAGGCTCTCGATGATATAGGTCACGGGCGCCAAGTTTTTCAGCAAAATATTTCAGGATAGTTTATTTATGATCGAGGGTCACTCGATAGAATTGATATTCAAATATCGATGATATCGATACCATTTTGATGGCATCGAACAAAGGACATAGACTGTCCAGCAAGCTTAATGAGAAACCCGTTAGATTTATCGATGCCTCGACACAGTTATCGATATCATCGACATTGAAATTTCGATGATCTCGAAGGTCCCTCGATCATTCTTGTAAACCTAAAATATTTCAAGTCAAGTCTCTCTCATTTTCAAATGTCGATGAATCGACACTAGTATCGATTGAATCAGAGTTCGAAATCTGATGACATTGACACCTGTTTCGATTCTATCGACCGGCTAGCAAGAGGTTTCGAAAGCGTATGACATTTGAGTTTATGTCATCGAGCGGACCATCGATGATATCAAGAGTATATGCTCGATGATATTGAACTCTATCATAAATGTGACCATTTTATATCCGATAGAACCTTTTGCCTATATAAAGAGGACTTGTCTATTGTTGTTGGCAGAGAAAGAAGAGAGTGCTTTTGAGTATTTTACCTTAGATCATATACCCAAAGCCCTTTCTCTCAGGGAAGTTCATCCTTCAATCCACCCTCATCATTGATATTCAATAGAGTGGATTGGGGAATGAACTTTCGCATTCAAGGATCCTCCAGTTACTACCTTAATGGAAAATCATTAAGCTGGGATGCCTTGAATGCATAATCGGAATCACTTTATCTTCCTTATAGGAAAACTTTTTATAGAGTAGGATTTCATTTTAACCTTGACCCAACTCGAAGCCTCGCATTGGTACATTATCTGGTTGCGGATCAAGGAAGCCGAAGATTCTTCATCAACAAGGAAGAAATCTTCGTCATCATGCTGAATGGGACTCATCCACTTATTTGTAAGTTATTAGAGTCCAGAGGACACTTGTGATCATTCCTTTTTAGAATTAGGTCTTAGGTGTTTCTCACCCTTGCAAGCCCTCGTAGGAGGCCTCCAACGGGAGTGTACGTGGTGGGTAGGTAGTGTTGACCCTTGCTTTGTGAAGAGCATAAGATTTCAGTTAAAGGTGAACCTGTCTAAAACCTTAGGTTCGAGGTGATCCGTGTGAAACCTCAGTTAGGGTCTTATGGAAGATCCTTGGCCAGTGTGCCTAAAAGTGGTGCGTTGTTTTAACCCTTACTCGTGAGAGCATAAGCAGTCAGCCTCAGTGTAGGTTGTAAAGGTTGAAGGTGAACTTGATTTAAAACCTTAGGTTTGAGGTGAACCGCTGTGAAACCTCCTTAGTGAGATCCGGTACACTCAAGGGTTAAGTGCGATTACCAGGAGTGGAGTAGACAAGTAGTCGAACCACTATAAAAATGACTGTGTTTGAGATTGTTATTCTTCTGGTCGTGTGATTTACTTTAATATTTTCATATTTGAATATCTGAGATCACACCTCACACACATACACAGTCATATCCATCATAAACTAGTTTGTATATTGTTTACTTCTTAAATAGTTTGTGATTGGATCCTCTACCGAGCTTGAAAAAAAAAAGAGTTACTTTTGAGTAATCCTAGTATATGCTTGTTGTTAGGATTAGTGTAATAGGATTTTAAATAAACCATAAAAACTTTTAAAAATCCTATTCACCCCCCTCTAGGACATATTGGCTTCAACTAAAGCGGTCTTCACCGCTATTTCAACCACGTCTTAGCTTTCTCTTTCAAAGAAAAGGAAAAAAGTTTCAGTCTGACCGTGTCCTTAGACACGTTAGGAAAATATAAAGTGGCTATAATCTCATCAAACTCTTTCAAGTGCAAATATGGACTTTCATATTCAAGTCCATGGAATTTTGGAAGGAGTTGGATCACCCCTGGCTTGATATCCATATGTCTCGTATTTTCTGGAAAAACCATGCATGAGGCATATTTTCCCTCGCCGACTGTAAATAGTCTCACAAAGTACGAGGTGGGGGTGCTTGATGCACCTCATTCTCATCCTGGACTTCCTCAACCCTAGGTTGAGGTTATCTTCCCAATTGATTGACCGGTTGATTTGAAGCCATCACTTCAATTAACTATGAGGATCTCGAGCTATGTCTAATCCTGTGATGGATAGATAACCCCTCAACCAATCCTCCTTCTCTCAAAAGACGTTGAGTGTTGTCATAAACCCACTTGGGCATGAAACACTCTCAGCCCTCAATTTCAGATTCTAACCTAAACCTAAAAAGGAAAGAAGAAGGGAATAGAAATATAAAAATAGAAAGAAAGAGGAAATTAGAAAGAAGTTACCAAATTAGAAGTTCCTAAATTAAGTTCCTGCAAAACAAAACAAAACAAGCCAGTTTCTAAAAACAAAAATTCTAAAATTAGAAAGTTCCTAAAAATAGAATTAAAAAGATGAGTTAGTTTCTAAAACTAGAAAGAAAAGTTTCTAAAAAAAAATAACTTAGTTTCTAAAAGATGATTAAGAAAGTTCTAAACTTAGAATTAGAAAGTTATAAGTGCTATAGTTTATATCAATCTATATCCCTGTCGGTTGTCAAATTTCTGATGACAAAATCACTCTTATATAACTTGTATAAGTGAAGCTCTTTCCAAGATCAACTTTCTTGAACAAGCAAAGTTCACAACAAGCAAAGATCACAAGTACAAAGATCAACCTTGACTTCAAGTATTGCTCACAAGACAAGACTCAAGAATGCAAGACTTTAAGAAGAGTACAAGGCAGTTTATAAAGAACTCAAGACACTTTCAAAGTTGAGCTACATCAAGACTTCAAGGCTTAAACTTCAAGGTCACTTGTTCCTAATATTTTCAATGTCCTTACTTCTTGATTGGGGTTTGATTGACCATAGGTTGACCTTAGAAGTAGGCCATTTTGGATACATAAGTCATATGTATATATCACTTAAGTTTGGGTCGTCCGAAGACTTGTCCTAGGCTTTCTTCGACTAGTCCTAGCATTGCTTCGACCAGTCTAAGAATTTTCTCGATCTGTCGTAAGGTTGTTACAAAATTCGGATATTTTCAATTAGCCTTCAACTAGTCTAGGAATCTCTTCGACCAGTCGAAGGAACAGTGTCGACTGCATTGTCGACCGGCCGAATATCTTTGACTTAAAGTCCAACGATTATTTGCAAGGTCTTCGACCAGTCGAAGGAGACCTTTGACCAGTCGTAGAACGGTCAAAGCTTATCGCACCCGATTTTTTTCAAATCTGTTATTTCTTCGACTAGTCGAAGAGCTCCCTAGACCAGTCGAAGATGCGTTCTGCTCACCTATAAATAGAGCACGAATCTCAGAAGAATTCAAGCAATTAATTAATCCATTCAAGCCAATCTTCGTCAAACTTCTGAGAGAAAATTTTGTGCTCCATCTAAGCTAAGTGTGCTTATTTTATACTCTCTTTCTTTAGCTTTATTTAATTGATTTTGTTTCTGCTATTCCAATCTAATTTGAAAAGAGGAATTGTTATTCCCTTTCTTTGGAATCAAAATCAATTATGGCAAGCCCTAGTTGGTCTAATTTAAAATCTATTAGAACTAGAACCATTGTAATTGAGTACTGGATATTGAACTTGAACATTCAATCATTTACTCTGATTTGGTTCTACCGGGCTACTACAATGAAGGAGATAATTAGGTATTTTACATTTAATTGTAAATTCCTTTCTGTTTTGGTTTCTTTCAAGATTTGCCAGAAAAATCTTGTTATATTGGTTATCTGAGGAGAGCCAGGAAAACTCAAAAGTGGGGTTTTTTAATTGTGTAAGCCCACAGACAAAGACACAATTGTAAAGGTTTTGGGTGAACCTGAAAAAACCTATTTTGTTAGTGAATGCTAATATCCCCTGTGTGAGGATATTAGGAGTGAGTAGCATTCTGTGTGGCTGTTGTTTAACAGTTAGTAAACACACAGGCGAACCACTATAATCTCTTGTGTAGTGGTTGAATGATTTACATTTCTAATCTTTAATATTCATTTGTGGGATGTATGTGTGGTGGTGAATGTTGTAATCATTTAACTCAAGCATTGTGAGAATTTTGTAATAATTTAGAATTTACTTTCTACTATTCCTTTATCTGCTTGAAATTCAATTTCTTTTAAAGTTGTTCCAGCAAGGTTGCCCTACCATTTTTATGGTGTATGGCTGTCCCTAGAACAATACATTTGTGATTACAACTTATTTCAGTTTGTGCTTAATTTTGTATTCCTCTTTGGTTTGAGATTTGATACAAAGATCTTTCTAGAAATAAGGTTGTCCTACCATAAACTCTAGTTTTTGGTGAAAGGTTGTCCTTAGAACAACATTTGTATCAACCCCTCAAGATCAGATTTTTGAGGTTGTTTTACTTTCCTGCATTGTGATTTATTTTGACTATCATATTCTTTTTAATTCCGCTGTTATAAGATTTATTTGGCATAGTCCTATTCACCCCCGCTCTAGGACATATAGTTAGGCCTTTTCAAGTGGTATCAGAGCCTAATAGCTCGTTCTTATTGCTTTTTATTTGGATTTATTTCCTGAGCTAACGATCTAAACTATTTAAAAAGATGTCAAATTTTGATAGCCTTTCAGTCACTAGGCCTCCACCATTTGATGGCTCCAACTATGCCTATTGGAAAGCCAGAATGAGAATCTTCCTAAAATTAATGGATGAGAGTGTATGACGAGCCACAGTGACCGAATGGAAAACTCCTACCATTGAAGTAACTGAATCCGATGGTTCAAAAACTATGTCTATACCTGCTTATTATTTATGGACCACTCTTCAGAAAAGTGAGTATAGTGCCAATGCTAAAAAGCACTAAATGCAATCACTTGCGCACTATCACCGGATGAGTTCAAAAGAATCATATCCTGCGATACTGCAAAGCAAGCCTGGGATATACTAGAAATGACATACGAGGGTACATCAATTGTCAAAAAGTCTAAAGTCCAACTCCTCACAAACAAATTTGAAGAAATTCATATGGAGGAAAATGAAATGTTTATGAACTTTTACACTAGACTAAATGACATTGTAAACTCAATGTGGGGTCTTGGCGATAAAATCCTAGAAAGTAAAGTGTGTGCAAAGATATTACGCTCACTTCTTGAACGGTTCAATTCTAAAGTAATCGCGATCCAAGAACTTCGTGATACAGATAATATGAGGGTAGAAGAACTAGTTGGTTCTTTACAAACCTACGAGTTAAACTTTAAAGCTCCTAAAGGTAAATCGATCGCTCTAAAATCCTCTAAATATAATTCAGAAGAAAATTCTGATTCAGAAGATGATATGGCTCTTTTGGCTAAGAAATTCTACAAGATTTTTAAAAGCAAGAAAAGGGTTGATTTCCAAAAATCAAATGATAAAAGAAGTTTAGACCCAAATCTTGAAAATCTTTAAAAGATAGTCAATGTTACAACTGTCAAGAATATGGGCACTTAGCAAATAGATGTCCCAAAAAAGACAAACCCAAGAAAAAGGGTATGTTGGCTACATGGGATGAATCATCCGATTCTGAAGCTTTTTCTGAATCAGAAGATTCTGAAACTGAGTTAGGGAATGAAGTTAAAGCTCTTATGACTCTAGCCAAATTCACTTTTTCAGATAATGACTCAACAAGTGAAGAAAATATGAATAGTGAATATGAAAATGAAGATGATCTTTAAGACGCTTATAATGCCCTATATAAGGAAAGTTGTAAAATTGCTGTCAAACTTAAACTTCAAAAAGAAAAGTTTTCTAAACTAAAAGAATGTTTTGAATCACTTGTCTTAGAAAAATCACAAATTTCAGATTGTTTTGAAAAATCAAAATGCGATTTGGAATTCAAAAACTCCCTAATTGTTGATTTGAAATCTGAAATTGAAAATCTCAAAAAGGAAGTATCTTCTCTTCTGAGTCAAAAGGACACATGGAAATATGCCCAAGGTGATCCAAAGTTAGAAAAACTTTTATCTGGATTAAGAAAATGTGGCGATCTATCCGGGTTGGGCTATGATAAAAATTCATCTCCTAAACAAAAGTATACTCCTCCTATGTTTGTGAAAGGAGAATCCTCAAACTCAAAAGGAAAAAATACTTATCAAGGTTGTTCTAGAAATTCAAAAACTCTTCAAAAACCTAGAAGCAGCCATGTCAACTTGAATCAGAAACGAAATCCACTAGCTGAAAAGATAGTAGATTTACTCAAGGAGCTCCTAAAATCTAACTCTATAGGTTATTCTTACAGCTATAAACAAAAGAAGATTAACTATGTTCCTAAACCCAAAACAGTTATGAAATGGGTTCCTAAAGTCACCTGCTTGGTTGCTCACACTGCTTTCAAAGCAACAAGTCATTCAAAGTGGTACCTAGACAGTGGATGTTCCAGGCATATGACGGGTGACAAAGCTTTATTCACGGTTCTAAAATATATGACTGATGGTTCAGTCACATTTGGTGATGGTAGCAACTGCAAGATTATAGGCCAAGGTACGGTTCAACTTTTTAATCTTCCTGTGTTTAAAAACATTTTATATGTTGAAGGCTTAAACATAACTTGCTTAGCATATCTCAGATATGTGATAATAATCATAGTGTTCGGTTCTTTAATCAAAGCTGTGAGATACTAAATAATAAAGGTTCTGTAATATTAACTGGACGTAGAACGTCTGAAAATTGCTATATCATCAGCGAATCCAGCTCATCTAATTAAACATGTTACATGGTCCATACAAACGAGACTGATTTATGGCACAAACGTCTTGGGCATGTTCATTATCAAAATTTATATAGATTGAGCAATCAAGAACTTATAAGAGGTTTACCCAAACTTCAGAAATTAGATAAAATATGTGGTGAGTGCCAGATAGGCAAACAAACAAGGAACTCACACAAAAAGGTGAATTCAAATACCACATCAAAACCACTCGAACTTCTCCACATGGATCTAATTGGACCTACCAGAATGGAAAGTCGTGGTGGTAAAAAGTATATCTTGGTAATAGTTGATGACTTTACCAGATTCACTTGGGTAGCCTTCTTAAGGGATAAATCTGAAACCCTTGAAGAAGTTAGAAAAGTTCTCAAAAGGATTCAAACTGAAAATCCTTCTCAATTCAGTAAGATTCGTAGTGATCATGGATCTGAATTTGAGAATAGCAATTTTGAGAAGTTCTGTACCGACTAAGGAATATTACATGAATTCTCAGCTCCCAAAACTCCACAACAAAATGGAATTGTGGAAAGAAAGAATAGGGTGCTTCAAGAAATGGCTAATGTAATGTTGAATAGCATGAAGCTCTCTAAAAATCTTTAGGCTGAAGCTGTAAATACAACTTGCTATATTATTAACCGAGTCTATACTAGCAAAGATAATAATAAAACGGCTTACGAATTATGGTTCAATAAAAAGCCTACTGTCAAATACTTTCGAGTTTTTAGCAGCAAGTGCTATATTTTACGAGATCGTGAAAATTTGGGAAAATTCGATACAAAGAGTGATGAAGGGATTTTTCTAGGATATTCCTTAAACAGTCGTGCTTATAGGGTATTGAACAAAAGAACTAGTGTGATTCAAGAGTCCATCAATGTTGTCATTGATGATCACTTAAATACGCCAATCCCTAATTCAGATAATGATGAAGTTCTAATCATTGATAAGCGCGATACTTCATCAAATCAGACTGACTCTGAATTGAGGATTGTTAAAGATCATCCAACTACTCAAATTCTTGAAAACCCTCTCACCGGTGTTCGCACTCGTAGACAACTTGAGGATATATGTAATTATGTATGTTTTACATCCCAAATAGAACCATCTAATGTAAAAGAAGCTCTTGCTGATGAGAACTGGATTGTTGCAATGCAAGAAGAACTTAACCAATTTGTAAGAAATGATGTTTGGTATCTCGTACCAAGACCTAAAGATAAACACATCATTGGAACCAAATGAATTTTCAAAAATAAGTCTGACGAGTGTGGAAATATAATTAGAAACAAGGCTAGACTAGTGGTACAAGGTTATACTCAAATTGAAGGAATTGATTTTGATGAAACTTTTGCACCAGTAGCACGTCTTGAATCTATCAGACTATTTATATCCATTGCATGTTTTAGAAAGATAAAGATATATCAAATGGATGTGAAAAGTGCTTTTCTAAATGGCGATTTACATGAAGAAGTATATGTTGAACAGCCAATAGGTTTTGAAGATCCCAAAAATACTGATCATGTGTATCGGCTTAAAAAGGCACTTTATGGATTAAAACAAGCACCTAAGGCATGGTATGAGAAACTAACAAAATTTCTTTTAAGTCACAATTTTCAAATGGAATCTGTTGATAAAACTCTATTTGTTAAAAAACATAATGATCATATCTTAATGGTACAGATTTATGTTGATGATATCATCTATGGATCAACTTATACTAACTTGACTACTGAGTTTGCAGACTTGATGAAATCACAGTTTGAAATGAGCATGGTTAGGGAATTGACTTATTTCCTTGGTTTGCAAGTAAAGCAGCAACCTGAAGGAATATTCATCTCTCAATCTAAGTATGCCTTGAATCTAATCAAGATATTTGGATTTGAGAATGGGAAGAATTTCGATACTCCTATGAATACTACCCTGAAACTCTCAAAAGACTCTAATGGTAAAAATGTTGATTCAAAACTTTATCGGAGTATGATTGGTAGTTTGTTATATTTAACTGCTAGTAGACCTGATATTTCTCTAAGTTTTGGTATTTGCGCAAGATTTCAATCTGATCCAAAAGAATCTCACTTGATTGCTGTTAAGCGGATTATTAGATATGTCACAAGTACTGTAGATCTTGGTCTCTGGTATCCTCATGAGACTAGTGTCCAACTTGCTGGGTACTCAGATGCTAACTGGGCTGGTAATCTAGATGATAGAAAATCAACCAGTGGCGGTTGCTTTTACATTGGAAATTGTTTAGTTTCCTAGTTTAGTAAGAAACAAAATTGTATATCACTTTCAATAGCTGAAGCTGAGTATATCGCAGCTGGTAATGCATGTACACAGCTTGTTTGGATGCAACGAATGCTAAGTGATTATGGAATTAAACAGGATTCTATGTTATTACATTGTGATAATTCCAGTGCAATAAATATTTCAAAAAATCCTATTCAACATTCTCGTACTAAGCACATTGACATTAGATTTCATTATATTTGGGAATTGGTAGAAGAAAAAGTTATATCTCTGGAATATATTCCTCTATCAAGATCAACGAGTGATATTTTCACAAAACCTCTTGATAAAAGCAGGTTTAAAAAGATGAAATTTGATCTTGGCATGTGTATTTCAAAATGATTATTTAGGCCTACGTGTATCATAGTATATATATTTGCTAGGTTTAATTCCATTTTCTTTAAAAATTGCAAGAAATATGATTTTCTGGACGTCCTTCGACCTGTCGTGAGTATACTCGACCAGTCGACCTTCGACCGGTCGTAGATACCCACGACTAGCCGTAGATCTCAGAAATCACTTAAAATTTGGGGATTTTTGCTTTCTTCCTCATTTCATTTTTCCTTTCTAAGGAACCAAGCTTCGACTTGTCAAACCCACCATTCTTGTTCTTCAAGGTTAGTGTTCCATTTATGTTTTTCTTGCAAATCAGTGTCTAGATTGCTCTCTTTTCTAACTTGAAGCTTTCTATATAGGATTTCATTGAGATTTGGGGATTGGATTTTAAAAAATCTGTTTTGAGTAAACCCATTTCTCAATCCTTTGCATTTTCTTATTTCCTTGTTATTGTTGTTGCATATGGCTTCTAGAGGTAGAAAAACTACTTCCCGTGGTCCTTCTTCTTCCTCCAGATCGGCCAAGCATCATCTTTTTGTTCCCAATAATGATCCATCTTATGTTACGGACATTAGATCACGTAATGTTATTGTTGAACATCCTGTTGATATTAATCATATTGCACCTTTTGACATCCTTCCTATGCTTGAAGCTGTAGGTTGGGTTAACTTATTGCATTGGGGTGGGCCTGCATACCAGTCCATTGCCCAATCCATGTTTACATGTATTAGTGACTTTTCACAGGACAATTTAACTTTTAAAATATCTACTAGTGAAGGGCCATTTGACATTGATCATCATTTAATTTCAGCCCTCATGGATATTCCTGTGAATGATGAGGGCATTCCTATTCATAACTTGACTTATAAACCCTTAGTTTCTGAAAAACGTATGCTCAGTAGAGACTTGTGCAACATGGATGCTCATTGGACTCAAAAAGGGAATGCACTTCCCGCAAGGTATTTGTTACCCAAATACAGAATCCTCCACAAAATCTTTGTGTCTAATCTGTATCCTCGTTCGGGTAATAAAACTGACTTAACTTCGTTTATAGTTCGTGTTATCCATGCTATTTCTAGTGGTACTCAGATTTGTTTGCGATCCTTAATCTGTCATTTCATTCTTCAATTTAGACTCCATCCTGGTCATAGTGACATTCCTTTTGGTTATCTAATGACTGTATTAGCTGCACATATGTTAGTCGATATACCAGTTAATGAGGCACCTATCCATCATCTGATTTTCAACAACTCTAATCTCAATAAGATGAAGCTGGAATTACTTCCTGAACAAGGTGGTAATGGTGGAGGTGGTGCTCATGAAGAAGCAGGGGATGACATTAATATGGATGACATCTTTGAGGAACTGGATTCTAATTCAACAAATGATCCAGATTTTGTACCATCTGATTTTGATGCATGTCTGAGTGCATTGGAGGGTAAAGTTGAGAATATAAATGAAAAGATGGAAAACATGTCTGTTGCTCATGATTTACAATTCAAGTACATGCGGAAATATCTTAGGCGATTGAATAAAGGCATGCACCAACTTGATCCCTCTATTTCTGCTCCGTCATCTAGTTCTAGTTCTGACTAGTCTATATGGGATTTTCTGGTTTGTAATAACTTTAAAACTTAGCACTAAATTAACTGATTTGGAAGTGGATACTATCTTTATTTTATGCTAAGTATTTGTGAGATTATGCTGATTTTGAGTTAGATAGTTTCTGCTTTTCTGCTATATTCTCATATCTCCTCATATTTACTCTCATTATTTAGTTCTCCTTCTTTGTTATTTTCTTTGTCATATTGTGACAAAAGGAGGGAGAATGGTTTGTGGTTTGTATTTAAACGATGTGATTGTGAGAGGAGTAGCATTGGTTATGTTACTCAGGGGGAGTATGGGAGTATGTTTGAACTAATTTAAACTGGTTGAATGTTAGATATTGAATATTGATTTGCAGGTAAACCAGTTGATATTAATTGGTTTATGTTTCTTTAACCAGTTGTTCTACTTTTATCTTAGTTATGTGTTTTGTCACTAATTTGACAAAGGGGGAGATTATAAGTGTTATAGTTTATATCAGTCTATATCCCTATCGGTTGTCAAATTTGTGATGACAAAATCACTGTTATATAACTTGTATAAGTGAAGCTCTTTCCAAGATCAACTTTCTTGAACAAGCAAAGTTCACAACAAGCAAAGATCACAAGTACAAAGATCAACCTTGACTTCAAGTATTGCTCACAAGACAAGACTCAAGAATGCAAGACTTCAAGAAGAGTACAAGGCAGTTCATAAAGAACTCAAGACACTTTCAAGGTTGAGCTACATCAAGACTTCAAGGCTTAAACTTCAAGGTCACTTGTTCCTAATGTTTTCAATGTCCTTACTTCTTGATTGGGGTTTGATAGACCATAGGTTGACCTTAGAAGTAGGCCATTTTGGATACATAAGTCATATGTATATATCACTTAAGTTTGGGCCGTCCGAAGACTTGTCCTAGGCTTTCTTCGACTAGTCCTAGCATTGCTTCGACCAGTCTAAGAATTTCCTCGATCTGTCGTAAGGTTGTTACAAAATTTGGATATTTTCAGTTAGCCTTCGACTAGTCTAGGAATCTCTTCGACCAGTCGAAGGAACAGTGTCGACTGCATTGTCGACCTGTCTAATATCTTCGACTCAAAGTCCAGCGATTATTTGCAGGGTCTTCGACCAGTCAAAGGAGACCTTCGACCAGTCGAAGGTGACCTACGACCAGTCGAAGGAGACCTTCGACCAGTCGTAAAACGGTCAAAGCTTATCGCGTCCGATTTTTTTTCAAATCTGTTATTTCTTTGACTAGTCGAAGAGCTCCCTAGACCAGTCGAAGATGCGATCTGCTCACCTATAAATAGAGCACGAATCTCAGAAGAATTCAAGCAATTAATTAATCCATTCAAGCCAATCTTCGTCAAACTTTTAAGAGATAATTTTGTTCTCCATCTAAGCTAAGTGTGCTTATTTTATAATCTCTTTCTTTAGCTTTATTTAATTGATTTTGTTTCTGTTATTCCAATCTAATTTGAAAAGAGGAATTGTTATTCCCTTTCTTTGGAATCAAAATCAATTAAGGCAAGCCCTAGTTAGTCTAATTTAAAATATATTAGAACTAGAACCATTGTAATTGAGTACTGGACATTGAACTTGAACATTCAATCATTTAATCTGATTTGGTTCTACCGGGCTGCTAGAACGAAGGAGATAATCAGGTATTTTATATTTAATTGTAAATTACTTTCTGTTTTGGTTTCTTTCAAGATTTGCCAGAAAAATCTTGTTGTATTGGTTATCTGAGGAGACATAGGAAAACTCAAAAGTGGGGTTTTTTAATTGTGTAAGCCCATAGACAAAGACACAATTATAAAGGTTTTGGGTGAACCTGTGAAAACCTATTTTGTTAGTGAACGCTAATATCCCCTGTGTGAGGATATTAGGAGTGTAGTAAAGATTCTCGTGTGGTTGTTGTTTAACAGGTTGGTGAACACACAAAGCGAACCACTATAATCCCTTGTGTTGTGGTTGAATGATTTACATTTCTAATCTTTAATATTCATTTGTGGGATGTATGTGTGGTGGTGAATGTTGTAATCATTTAATTCAAGCATTGTGGGAATTTTGTAATAATTTAGAATTTACTTTCTACTATTCCTTTATCTACTTGAAATTCAATTTCTTTTAAAGTTATTCCAGTAAGGTTGCCCTGCCATTTTTATGGTGTATGGCTGTCCCTAGAACAATACATTTGTGATTACAACTTATTTCAGTTTGTGCTTAATTTTGTATTCCTCTTTGGTTTGAGATTTGATACAAAGATCTTTCTAGAAATAAGGTTGTCCTACCATAAACTCTGGTTTTTGGTGAAAGGTTGTCCTTAGAACAACATTTGTATTAACCCCTCAAGATCAGATTTTTGAGGTTGTTTTACTTTCCTGCATTGTGATTTATTTTGGCTATCATATTCTTTTTAATTCCACTGTTATAAGATTTATTTGGCATAGTCCTATTCACCCCCCCCCCCCTCTAGGACATATAGCTAGGCCTTTTCAAAAGTTTCTAACCCAAAAATAGAAAATAGAAAACCCTAATCTTAACCTAATTCCAAAGCTAGTTAATCTCAGAAAAACACAATCGTTAATCCCCAACAACAGCGCCAAAAACTTGTTCACAACCCTAAGTGTAGGGTCACGATGTAGTAATAATCTCAGTGAGATCGAGGTCAAATTCACAGGGACTAATCTTGTGTGTCTATTCTGAAAGTAATTAGAATCGAAACTAGGAGAAGATCTAACCTAAATGAGGAAAGTAGAGAGAGTAATTGTGAAGTGTTTGTTAAGAACTTAAGTAATTTAAAAGTGGGAACTAGGGATTCTAGGGATCCACTTGCTGTTATTAGGATGCTTCCTTATTCGATTCAAGGCACTCAATTGGAATCGGAGTTCTATCCTATCCAATTGGAAGATATTCAATAAGATCATGTCTGAATCTCCATTGACCTAATTCTCAACGGATGAACATTGTGAAGATTGGAAGTGATTCAATCACCTGACCATGCCCAAGAGACAATGGTAGACAACAGGATATACTGATCCAACAACTATCATGGGAGATTTGTGAAGAATAGAAGGGATTCTGTCACCCATCCATGCCCATGGGACGATGGAGAACAACATGATCTCCTATTTCCACAAACTCCAAACAGAAAAGGAAAATACTTCAAGCTATTGCAGATCTATTATAATTTTAGTCACAACAAACCATTAAACACTAAAATTATTCCATAAATATCAAACTAGAATCAAAGGAGTTTAACAATAACAAGAATCAAATAAGAAAAACATCCCAAACATGCTACAAGCTTCATCCCTTAGCCTTAGCTAAGGGATCTAGCCAACCATGGACATGATTGAATTAAAAACCCTAAAAGAAAGCATTAGAAACTAACAAGAAGAGAAGAAAAACTCTTGGGAACCAGCTCCGCCCTTTTGCTTTGCTCTTCCAAACCCTAAATATTCCAAAAAGTGCCTAGGAACCCCTATTTATAGGCAAAGTTGTCACACCCCAAACTCGGAAACCGAGCTCACAAAATTTTCAATCGCCGAATCCAGCGCTGATAACCTCTGTAGTACCTCATTCTCCGCTTTCTGTGCCCATACACCAAGTTATGATCCTGGGATCCTACAAGGAGGATTTTTTTCAGCATAAGATTGTTTCACAATAAGAACACCATCACAAAATCCACTATGATAAAAAACTTTTGAGTACAAGGCGCATAAAGGGAAAATACAATGGTGATAATAACCAAAAACCCCTGAAGCTCTACGGCACACTCTTGCTCTTGCTCAGCTACGACCTAGCATCACCTACACGTATCAATCATGCATAAGCTTATAGAAAGCTTAGAGGGTAGTGAAAGTGTGTACGTAATATAAGCGTGCTCAGAATGCAATATCAGAGTAATGCGGAATATGCTAGTGAATCCATGAATGCTAACAGCCGTACCAAGGCTATGCGATGCAAGACATGAATGCTATTGGCCATACTAAGGCTATGATGTGATGTAAGATGCAACTCAAGCATACCAATCTTCATTGGAATCCACATAATCATACAACTCATCTTTGGGATATCACCGGGGTCTATTATACTTTACACCAACTTGTCGCCCCTATCCGAGCACACAATTGGATAAGTGAAAAAGACCTCACTATCCACCTGCCAATATCGAGCCCAGCTCGTCGATAGCGGACCCATTCCTCAAGCTGGTCAAACTAAACCTAGATATTGCCCCCTCACTCAGGCGGGTAAGGTCACACCCCCTTCCAACTGACCACGACACAGTGGGAGACGCAACCTCCTGGTATTTGGTCCTCATGCGCTCATACATTCACTCGGTTTAGCATTAGAGCATCCTCCATGGTACCATAAAGGTTTGGGGACTTTCACCCTGGGATATCTTACGTGCCCTCGTGCTTAAACAGAATTTCTGGTATCCAATCCTTCCGTCCGTGCTATAACTGTGGAGGCTACAGCCCTGATGTCGCTAGGGCGAACAGTAATCACAATCACTTAATGCAGGATGCATGAGTCACACAATCCAATCATGCATCAATCCTGCACATACTGTGCGCTATGTGGGACAATCTCGCCTATCGGGGAGTCCCGTAAATAACCTACCCTATGACATATGCAATGGTCAACTATTTCTCATATCAAGCATGCAGATGATGCGTATGGGCGTGTATCATAATGCTATGCTGTCACATACTCAGAATCAACATCGATAACCGACATCACTAACCGACATCGATAATCGGCCTAAATGTAAGGTGGGATCCATAGATGAACCGTCGATCTAAAACATAATATAAAGATCGGCCCTTAGCCGTGGATATACCAAATCTGATAGCACGGATCCATCTACGGTGATGATGGACTATGCAACATCGATGGGGCCCAATGATTTAGGTTAACCCATTAAGAGAATGATGAGAATGAGCCTAACGAGGTCTAAGGGAAGGTCACAATGTGGACATTGTCCATCATTGCCCATCAATGTGGACATTTAACTAACATTGCTCCTTAGGAGTGGCCCACATAGAACCAATCATATAGAGGACCCATGGCCTCACACAAGGACCTCACATACAACATAATGGGCCTCACACAAGAGCCCGATATACATCACAATGGGCCTCATCATATGGGCCATAAATACGTCATACTGGGCCTCATCAAATGGGCTACAAATACATCACATTGGGCCTCATACAAGGGCCTCATATACATCACATCGGGCCTATCATGTGGGCCCTCATATACATCATATTGAGCCTCACATATGGGCCACTAATAGATCATTTCGGGCCACACACAAGGGCCCATGGATTAAGCACAAGGGATGGGTAGTGAGTGCATCACATACATCATAGTGGGCCCAATAGAGCAGCCCATTTAGTCCAAAAAATTAGGTGGACAAATTGCCTATAATGCATACTTTAAGGTGGGCTTATTGTACCACCAGAATGGGCCCAATGGGGCAACCCATAATCTAGGAAAAACAGATGGGCAACTTGAATCATACATCACGACGGGCGGCACAATGGACAATGTAAGTATATAATACATGCATCACGGCGGGCCGTAAAAATGGACAACATAGATATACAATACATGCATCACGGCGGGCCACAAAAATGGACAGCGTGGTGTAAAAACACATACATTACAGGGGGGTCTCACTAGCAGAAATGGATGGATGGCAGGATACCAAACATACAACATGGTGCATCCCACGCACACATGGACGAACAGTGTGGATATAAAACATATACATTACAGTGAGGTCAACACCATCTAGATAGATGGACAGAGTGGATATACAATTCATACACCAATGTGGGTCCCACCTACCATGGATGGAGCGGATATATAACACATCATCAAGGTGGGTCCCATCCCACATGTGCAGCACGTGTGGGGTGGGCCCCACATAAGCTGAAATGGATGGACGGTGTGCATAAGCACATACATTACAGTGGGATCCATTCCACCGTCCAGGGTAGATGGACGTAGTGGATATAGAATAAATGCATCAATGTGGGTCCCACCCGCCCACACGTGTCACACGTGTGGGGTGGGCCCATGTCCAGCCAAGTGGATGACTAGTTTATAAAACACATACTTCATGGTGGAGTTCCACCGTCCTGGCATGGACGATGTGGATATAGAATAAATACATTAAGGTGGGTCCCACCTGCCACACTTGTCACACGTGTGGGTGGGCTCATGTCCAGCTAGGTGGATAGTTGGTGTTACACATACATCATAGTGCGTCAAACCATTGGACGAGCGGTCGGCATATAACCCATACCTCATGATGGAATCATGGAACTTACTGTGTCAATGTAATAGCAGCTGTAGCTGCATGAAGGTACTCTAGCCAATCCACACCCAAGGTGGGTCCACACGTGTGGGACCCACCAGTCTAGCAAGGTGGATTGACGACTGGGATATATACACATGCCTCATGCTGGGACCCACAGAACTTCCTGACGTTAGTGGCGACAGCAGTTGTTGCATGGGGACCCATAACAGATGGACAGTGTGGTCTGAAACACATACATAAAGGTGGGTCCACATGTGTGGGACCCACCAGCTTGTAAGATCAAGCTGATATTTGTATTTTTACCTTCATCCGGGCCTGTCCAGACAGACAGACAGCAAGTCCGTCCGCTGGACAGTCCAACAAGGAGGGCCCCACAGGCAGACGGCATGGACATAACATATCATGGTGGGCCACACACACACACATCAGGTGGGCCACACCTCAGCATTATCATCACCATACAAAATAAGAAAAGAGAGAGAGAGAGGAAGAGAAAGAAGGAGAAACGACAGAGATGGGAGGAGCTCCGCCACTATGAGCTCCTCCATGCACATGCATACATCAAGTTGGGTCCCATACATGCATGGGCCCATCATAATCACAATAAAATTTGAGGTGGGGATATCATCCCCACCATGCAAATGAGGGGTCTAGATGACCCTTAAAGGCATGGATTCAAAAAAAGAAAACATCATGATGGGGTTCATGGAGAATGGACCCATCATGGATCATACATGCATTGAGGATGGGCCATCGGCCACATCCAACGGTCCAAGTAGGATCTCTACCATTGATTGGTGGGTCCTACATGATCCTATGAAAGAAGATCAAAGAAAGGATGGAAGATCTATTCTAAAAACGGCACCCACCTCCAAATCTTGATCTCCTTCTTGTCCTTCTACCACCAATGGTTTCTTATGCTTCAAAGGAGTTAATTTAGTGGTGGTGACGGGTTCCTAAGGGCTGGATCGGGAGGGCTTGAGCTTGAAAGTGGCTGGATTTTTTGGAGCTCTCATGGAGAGTTGAAGGTTACTAGCAATGGAGGAATGAGAAGGAAAGGAGAGGGAGAAAGATAAGAGAGAGAGGTGTTGTAATGAGTGTTTGAAGTGATGGTTGGTAAGGTGATTACGACTTATATAAGTCATGGGAAAGAGGAACAATTATGGGCTAAGGTCATCATTGCCTTATAAGAAGGGTTGACCCATCATTACTTGCAAGAGCATGACATAACCTACCTAGGGAATGGTGTTGGTGGGTCCAGTAACGTGTGGTCCACGACCATTATAATACGCAGCGATAACGTTGTCGCAATGGCATAGGTCTTTGGTCAAGTCGACTCAAATCGACGGGGTGCGACTCAGGGTCACGTGCAAACGCTATCTACGCGTCGCAGGTCACTGAAATTCGACCCAGAGGACCGCGGGATCCTATGAAACGGAACAGACATTAGGACATGGACCTAATAAAAGTTCCGCAAAATTGTAAAACTAGATCAAATTTACGCATTCCGCATAACTGGTTCGATGTCATCGAACAACCTTCGATGTCATCGACAGACTGGCTTCGATGTCATCAAATAGACTTTGATGTCATTGAATAATGTATCAAATTTGTCCAGCGACTAAACTTGTTTTTTCTGTAATTCTTCGATGTCATCGAACAGCCTTCAATGTCATCGACAGACTAGCTTCGATGTCATCGAACTACCTTTGATGAATCGAAAAGAGCACCCAATATGTCTAGCAACCAACTCAATTTTTCTGTAATTGTTCGATATCCAGAGAACCACAAATTACATATTTGTCAGCTATAGAGGTGGTGTGAAAGGGTACAGGTTGTATAACTAGGTCATACCAAAAATCATCCTTAGTTGTGACATCAAATTTGACGAGGGATCCTTGTTCCGTAAGGATGAGTACGAGTAACCAGAAAAGTTGGTGGTGGATGTTTAGATAGATAAAGACACAAACAGAGGTACATGAGTAGGTGGAGTAGCTACCTATGAGAAGGAATTCGCTGTAGGATCACAGGTTACCGCCAAGATACAATGATGGCTCAAATGTCGCATTTGCCCTCATTATAGATGAGGGGGTAATGAGGGGGATCCGTTTACTCTTCAGGAGGATCTTGATAAGCCGGATGCCGAAAAGTGAAAAGTTGCGATGGATGATGAGATGGACTTCTTATACAAGAATGAGATGTGGGAGTTGGTGGAGCTTTCCATTGGCTAAAAACCGATCAGGTACAAGTGAATTTTTAAGAAGAAACATAATAGGTACAAGGCAAAGTTGATAGCAAAGGGATATGCTCAGAGAGAAGGTGTCGAATTCACTGAGATATTCATGCTAGTTGTGAAGCAAGTATCTATCATATTCATGTTGGAGTTGGTTGCCTAATACGATCTCGAGCTAGAGTAGATGGATGTGAAAACTGCCTTCCTGCATGGAAAATTGGAAGAACATATTTATATGAAGCAACTAGAAGGTTTTAAAATAAAATGGGCAGAGAACATGGTTTACAGGTTAAAGATGTCGTTACACGGCCTGAAATAGTCACCTAGGTAGTGATACATAAATTTTAATTCTTTCATGGTGAGTTAGAGGTTTATCAGGTGAATATGATCACTATGTTTATAACAAGACACTGAGTGATAGAAAGTTCATTATCCTGGTGTTGTATGTTGATGACATGTTGATCGCCAGTCATATCATGTTTGAGATCGATATACTGAAGACTCAACTATTAGAGGTAATTGAGATGAAAGATCTAGGGGCTGTAAGGAAGGTTTTAGGCATTGATATACACAAAGACAGGAAGAAGAGAAGGCTTTGGTTATCTCAGGCGGAATAACTTGAGAAGGTATTGATTAAGTATGAGATGGACAAGGTAAAGTCGGTAAGCGTTCCCCATACGGCACACTTCAAGCTTTCTTTAGAACATTGTCTTAAAATAGATAAAGAAAAGCAGGATATGTCTTGTGTACCTTATTCGAGCGCAGCTGACAACTTGATGTATGTCATGGTATGTACGAGACCAGATATTTTACATGCGGTGGGTGTTGTTAGCAAATACATGTGTAACCCCAGAAAGTAACATTGAGAAACAATAAAATGACTACTTTGATATATTCGAGGTACAGAGGACTACATCTTATCATTTGAGAAATCAAGGGCTAAGTTAATAGGCTATGTAGATCCAGATTACGCGGGCAGTATAAACAATAGAAGGTCAACTTCTGGTTACTCGTTTGTGTTAGCAGGTGGAGCGATTAGTTGGATGCCGAAGCTTCAGTCTGTAATGACTCTTTTCACAATCGAAGATGAGTACATCGAGGTGATAGAGGCATTCACGGAAGGTGTTTGGTTGAGAGGAATGATAAATCAGTTAGGGCTTCAACAGGAGGCCATGCAGGTTAATTGTGACAGTGAAAGCACGATCAATTTGGCTAAAACTTCTATTTATCCACTACAAGAAAAACGGGCAAAGGCTACGGCCAAAAACAGTAGCAGAAGCCCTTTTGCTACAGATATGATCCGTAGCACGTCCATCGCTATTGGTATGGTAGCTAAAGGTATAGCTACGGATTATATCTATAGCAATAGATACCAATAGCGACAGATATAATCCGTAGCAATAGATACCAATAGCTACGGATTATATCCGTAGCAATAGATACCAATAACTACGAATTATATTTGTAGAAATACCTATACCTACCCCACCAATATTGACGGACATTCTACAGATCATATCCGTAGCAAAAGAGATTTTATCTGTAGCAATAAATACCAATAGCACCAATAATATCCATAGCAATAGATACTAATAGGTACGGACAAAAGCCGTAGCTATAGCTACGGATTATATTTGTAGTTATTTTTTTTAAAATTTGTAATACTACGACCTGTTTCTATTGCAAGAACCTGCTGTGATTGATAACTCATTTAAGCTTAATGCTGATAGAAATAGTACATAAAATGTAATCAGAAAAAAAAAAGATGCATTTATTACAAATAGAAATCAAATTATACAATGCAGCCTATATTTAGATTTCTAAATAAACAATACTTCACTTTGCTCAACCTATCATAAGAATTACAACTAAGGCGTGCCCTTATGTGGAAGAAACAAATACACTCCAACACAGTAAACACCCTCCATATGCATTCAATAATGCTCATATTTTTACAGAATTTTCTTCCTTCAGATCGTCAATTTCAGCAAATGTAGAAGATAGAGATTCTTCTTTCCTTGAAACTGTAAATGTAACTTCTGTGGACTTCGACACAAGATCACTTTCAAGTTCTGAAACCCTTCACTTGAGAAAATGAATTTCATCCTCTATTGACTTCTTTAGCTTGTCAGCCTGTATAAAATAACATTTATAGACACAATCAAACAAGCATGCCTTTGTACACATCTCAAAAGGAAGAAAGACAAAAAAACACTTATATGTGAAGAAATAAAAAAAGTACCTACAAATCTTCTAAACTATGGCAAAATCCAACATGAGTAATGTGTTCAAACCTAGAATGGACTTTTAAACTCAAAACCTATGTTTAGGTTAAGGTTATAGGTTTAGGTTTAGGTTTAGGTTAAAAGTGCCCTGGTTTGTCAAATTACGTGAGTGTTGAGTCAGATTGTCTACAGAGCCTGATAGGAAGATCGATTCAAGCGTCTGCCTCAACCAGATGTGTGCAAGCTCGCCACAGGTAAATCTAAAGCCTCACATCCCATGACCCTAAACACCAGGTGAAGAAAACCCTTAAAAATAAGTTAGAAATCATAGGGTTTTAAGGTGAGAAAACTTTTTTCAAAACAGGAAAATCTCTAAGTTTTTTTTGCCTTGTCGATTTTATCGAAACACCCTCGATATGATCGACCTGCACTGTCGAGTCCTCGATGCTTCATCGATACCATCGAAAAGAGGACCAAATATGTCGAGCAACTTCACAACATATCTGGACGAATTATCGATGCATCGATACACGTATCGATGTCATCGATACTCAAGTCTCGAGCCCATCGAAAGTGGCTCGATAAGATCAACAGAAAATTTTTCGGCACCACTATTTTTTAAAGAAAATTTTAAATTTCTTCGAAATATCAATGTACCTTCTGATATGATACGAAATCAAATATTGATAAGATCGGAAGTTCATCGATGATATCGATTGTGAGCGCGCATATCTTACAGTAGATATTTCAGGTTATTTTTAACTATGATCGGGGGCCCTTCGATAAAATCGATATTCAAATTCGATGATATTGACACCAGGTCGATTGCATCGAACAAGGTCATAAACTGTCTAGAAGCTTAAAGAAAAATCCGCTGGATTTATCGATGCCTCGACTCTGATCTCGATATCATCAATGTTCAAATTTCGATGATCTCGATGGTTCCCCGTTCATTCATGAAAACCTAAAATATTTCAAAGACAAGTCTCTCTCATTTTTCAAGTGTCAATGGATCGAATCTGTCATCGATAGAATCAGAGTTCGAAATCCGATGACATCGACAATAGTTTTGATTCATCAACCAGTTGGCAAAGAGTTTCAAAAGTGTATGACATGGAGTTTGAGTCATCAAGCAGACCATCAATGCTATCGAGAGTATACGCTCGATGATATCGAACTTGCTTGATGATATCGAACTATGTCATAAATATGACCATTTTATATCTGTTGGAACTTTTTGCCTATTTATAGAGGACTTGTCTTTTGTTGCTGTGAGAGAAAGAAGAGAGTGCTTTTGTGTGTTTCAACTTATATCTTATATCCAAAGCCCTTTCTCTCAAGGGAGTTCATCCTCCAATCCACCTTCACCATTGATATTCAATAGAGTGGATTGGGGAATGAACTTCCACATTTAAGGATCCTCCAGATACTAACTTAATTGTAAATCATTAAGCTAGGATGCCTTGAATGCATAAGAGTGAACCTACTCTATCTTCCTTATAGGAAAATCTTTAGAGAGTAGGATTTCATTTTCACCTTAACCCAACCCGAAGCCTAGTATTGGTACATCATTCTGTATTGCGGATCAAGGGAGCAAAAGACTTTTCGTCACCAAGGAGGAGGAGATCTTCGGCGTTGTGCTAAACGGGACTCATCAACTTATTTGTAAGTATCTGGAGTCCAAGAGGACACTTGTGATCATTCCTTTGTAGGATTGGGTCTTAAGTGGTTTTCATCCTTTAAAGTTCTCGAGGGAGCCTTCGGCGGGAGTGTACGTAGTGGGTGCATTGTGTGGACCCTTGCTCTGTGAAGAGCATAAACATCTGGTTAGGAGTGAACCAGTAAAATTCTAGGTTTGAGGTAAACCGTGTAAAACCTTGGGTTTGAGGTGAACCATGTGAAACCTTGGGTTTGAGGTGAACCATATAGAAACCTCCAGTAGGGTCTTATGGAAGATCCTTGGCTAATGTACCTAAAAGTGGGTGAGTTGTGTTGACCCTTGCTCGTGAGAGCATAAACAGTCAACCTCAGTGTAGGTTCTAAAGGTTAAAGGTGAACCTGATTTAAAACCTAAGGTTGGAGGTGAACCGCTATAAAACCTCCTTAGTGAAATCCGGTACACTCAAGGGTTGAGTGCAGTTACCGAGAGTGGAGTAGACTTATCATCAAACCACTATAAAAATGACTGTGTTTGAGATTGTTATTCTTCTGATTGTATGATTTACTTTAATACTTCTATATCTGAATATCTGATCACACCTCACACACCTACATAGCCATATCCATCATAAACTAGGTTGCATATTGTTTACTTCTTAAAACAGTTTGTGATTGGATCCTCTACTAGGCTTGGAAGTCAGTAGAGTTATTTTTTAGTAATCCTAATGTATGTCTGTTGTTAGGATTAGTGTAATAGGATTTGAAATAAACTATAAAAACTTTTAAAAATCCTATTCATCCCCCTCTAGGACATATTGGCATATTCCGACTTCAACTAAAGCAGTCTTCACCCCAATTTCAATTGGTATCAGAGTGGGTCTCTCTTTAAGGGCTTCACCACCTAGAGAGTGATCTTAACTGAAGTTAGAAATATGGCTAAAGGAGAGGGCTCATCAGTCACTAGCCCCCCAATATTTGATGGCTCAAATTATGAATACTGGAAGGCTAGGATGCACTACTTTCTGAGATCTTTAGATCATGATGTTTGGAATATAGTTGAAAGTGGATATGTGCTACCTACTAAACAAATTGTACTTGACAGTGGCACAACAATCACAAAACTCAAACTCAAAGAAAAGTGGACAGCATTCGACAAAGAAAGACAAACATCTGAAGCCAAAGATATGAATTCTATCTACTGTGCCGTGTCCCAAGATATATTCAATCAGATAAGTATGTGTGGGACATCTAAGGAAGCATGAGATCTATTGAAAACAACTCATGAAGGCACAAGCACTTTGAAGAGGTCCAAACTACAACTTTTGACCTCATAATTTGAAGGTCTCAGAATGGAAGAGCATGAGACATTTATGGAGTTTTTCACCAAGTTAAACATTATTTGTAACTCCATGGGTAGATTGGGAAATAAAGTTCCGGTACCAAAAATTTGTAGGAAAATCCTAAGATCCCTACTGAAATGATTTAATTCCAAGGTAACAACAATTGAGGAGTGTAGGAACATAGATGAGGTGAGAGTAGAAGAACTGGTAGGTTTCCTACAAACTTTTGAACTACACTTCAAACAATCCCAAAAATCTAAAAATACTGTCCTAAAAGCCTCAAAGAAAACGATTCATGAGGACAGTGGAAGTGAAAAGGAAGATGAAGATGAAGAAGTGGCTTTGCTGGCCCAAAGATTCTGAAGATTCTTTCAAAAGAATCGTGGTCGGCCTTCCAGAGGAAGAAAGGTGAACAACAAACATTCTACAGGCAAATTTGGTAAAAGAATCAAAGAACCACAATGTTATGCCTGTCAGGAGTATGGACACCTATCAACCGAATGCCCAAATAAGAAAACTAAGGGCAAGGCAATGGCTGCCATGTGGGATGATACTGAGGAGTCAAATTCAGAATCCAGTGACTCAGAGAGTGATGGAGATTAAAAATCTTTAAAAATTCTCATGGTCTCCACTACTCAAATCATTCCTACAGAATCTAAAAATGAGAGAGAATAACAAGCCACGGAATCATCCTCATCTGACAGTGGAAAAGAAGAAGAAGAAATCGAAAAGGATAAACTACAAGATGCTTATAATCAACTTTATATTCATAGCATCAATATCCTTGAGAGACTTGGAATAGCAGAGAACAAAAGTAAGTTGCTGCAGAAAGATTTGGATAAATCATTGGAAATTAACACACAATTAATAAATGACCTGCAACAATACCATACGGATAATGATAGACTTGAACGAATTAATACTTCTCTTGAAAAGGAGTCTAATAAACTGAACAAACAAGTTGAACTGTTAGAAAATACAAATAGACTTCTTTGTAATGAAAATCATACACTCCTGTTTGATCTAGATGAATCCAAGAAAATGGCCAAGATAAACTACAAGTTTTCCCAGAGTGGAGAAAAGCTAGAAAAACTGTTGGGAATGGGAAGACCTGGAAAGGATAAAAGTGGCCTAGGATTTGAAAATTTTAAGCCAAAGGCTAAAAATGCAGTACCTAGAACTGAAAAATCTGCTGCTTCTGGGAGTAAAACCAGAACAACTCCAGTATGTCATTTGTGTAGTGATTCAGGTCATGATAAGGATGAATGCATAACACCTAGGAGGACTAAATCTAACTCTGGTCAGAATCATGTTAACGAATTATCAACCAGAGAAATACATAACTTTAAAAGTCCTCTTAAGGATATGGATAGAAGCAATGCCCTTGCACCATCACTCAAATCAGTCAACAGAATGAAATGGATAAGGAAAAATTAGTTTAGATCATGCATTAGAATCTGAACCTGTGTGAAAATGAGATTTTTTTTTTTTTTTTTGCTTAGCTTAAAATGATATATCTGAGGTTCCTTGCCTCAATATTTTGTATAAACATTCAAATGTTTATAATTTTATTGTGTATAGTATGTACATAGTTTTTGTTGAGTATACTGTTGATAGAAATATGAAAAGTATACTTGGAGAGTCATTTGAATGCTGAAAATTGGAAATCTTCATTTTCGATATGACCGTCAATATGACATTCTCGATCTATCGATAAAAGGTGGATATCATCGACACCTCTTTAGAATATGATTAGTTGGGGGGGCCAAAAATGATATCGAAGACAGACTCGATAGAATCGACCAGCAACCACTCAATATTATCGAAACAGTGGTCGATAATATTAACAGATGCAGCCCGATAAAAGTCAGCGAAACGAAAAAGGGGGTTTAATTTCTCAAGGGTTTCACTGTCACCTTCTCTGCTCGATCCTCTCGACTAAATCAGTTAGAGCCACATCAGACTACTCAAATCGTTCCATAAATCCGGTAATACCCCTCTAACACATCAAGAGTTCACCTTCTTTTGGGTATTTATCATTTTTGCCAAGTTTTTTGTTGCCTTTCTGAAATCGTTCAAGACTCTATCTGTCACATGGGAAAGGACAAAGGGGTAGCATCCGGCCCTGGGGAATCTTCAATAGCCACCCAACAAAACGTACTCACCTCGAAAGGCAGGGTGAGGGCCCCGGAAAGTGGGATCCCCATACGGCAAAGAACAAGACAGACTCCACGTAGTGGGTCCCAGACCGAATTTCCGGCACCACCTCCTCTGGCTAGATAATGGCTAGAAAAATACACTGGTAGAAAACTGATCCATGAAAGAAAAGTTGACAGGAGTTTCTTAGCACCTTACAATCTAAAACCTTTATTGTTCGCAATCGGTTGGTTACCCATCCTAGACTTCGGAGAGCCGTGCCAACTTAAACTAACACCAGCTTCCTGTCCGCGTGTCACTCTCCCGTATCTGAACCTCCCTCATTCGTGGTCGATCTGGATGGCGATGAGGTGTTAATCACCCCTGCTACAATAGCTAACACTCTCAATCTGTAAATAGCACTAGAAGGCCTTCCAGAAATGGATCTCGACCATCTTGATGTTCGATCCATGGTAACCAAGTATCTATGCAATGGTCGAGACATCCCTTGGCATCAAGGGAATGCGCTGAAAGCTAGATTTATGGAGCCCCGATTTCGGATTCTGCATGGTATATTCACCACAAATGTATATCTAAGAAGCAATCTCATTGGACTCATGGTTATGATAGTTTATTCTGTTGCAAACGGGACAAGGATGTGCCTTCCAACTCAACTCGTCAGTCAGTTGGTAAATGCTATACATACCTCCAGGGATCTTCATCTCTCATATCCCTAGATCATCAACAGGATATGCAATACCATCGGTTTCCCATCTACCACTGACCCAGTACTCTCACTTCAAGTCTTCAATATAAAGAACATTCGCAAAATGGACTTGAGGTTTACGAGTATACTGAAGACGAAGAAGAAGGCATCTAAGAAGAGGGAACAGAAGCTTGTATGTCTCATGCTGAAGAAACAGAGATAGCAGGAGAGGAATCCTCCAGACCCGATCTAGCCCCGTCAGCGTCAACGGCTGGACATGCCAAACGATATAAGATGGACCGAATCGAGACACTCAAGAGAGATATCCATTTTGTGCATGAGCGGTTGACAATCTTAGAGCGAGTTGTCCACAAAGTGCAGCAGTCTGTACAACAACTGGTAAATTTGATGACGTGTCGACGGGATGACACAGCTCCATCACACTCTGCTCCATAGTACTGATCCCTGAATGTTGTCACTCACACACACCGCCCAACTCAGCGTATGAACATTAGTATCTTTTTCAACGTTCTACGCTCCTGTGAGTGCATGGGACAACTCTCTAACCTGCATGTTTTTTTTGCCCTGATGTGGGATTAATACTAGTATTCACTTATGGGTGCCCTTACATGGTTTTTTTTTTTTTTTTTTGGATAACTGTGATGTTGCTGCCAATCTTGGGCAACTTGTTTTTGGATAGTTGGATATTTTGGTTTCATTTTGAATAGTGGCTGAGTATAAGTCTTATCTTTACTACCATAATTATGTCTTGAGTTCCCCAGGTTTATCAAATTTCAGATGTGGTAATCATGTGATGTCTGTAATGAATATTTTAACTGTTATATCACTGCTCTATTTTATCTAATATGCATCCATAAATTCTGATATTGATGTTTGCTTAAACTGAGTTCTTAAACTGATTAATTATGATACATCAATTGTTCTGCTTCTGCCTGTTCAGTTCTCCTAAGTAACTCACTCTTCAGTCAATATCACTTGATATATCTTTGTCAATGACTGACAAAAAAGGGGGAAGAACATTTACAAACATCCTGAATGGAAATTGAATATCTGCTTAGATGTTGTTGCAGGTATTAGGGGGAACAACTGCAACGAGTAAGGGGGAGTTGGAATTTACAAGATAGGGGGAGCAACTATTGGGTGTGTACATAGGCTATAAATTGTGAAATTATATAAAAACATGTACACACAATTTAGGGTGTGTTTGTCTAGAGTGTTCTAGGGTGTTTTATGATTTTGTCACGTAATTAACAAAGGAGGAGATTGAAAGTGCCGTGGTTTGTCAAATTACGTGAGTGTTGAGTCAGATTGTCTACAGAGCCTGATAGGAAGATCGATTCAAGTGCCTGCCTCAACCGGATGTGTGCAAGCTCGCCACAGGTAAATCTAAAGCCTCACATCCCATGACCCTAAACACCAGGTGAAGAAAACCCTTAAAAATAAGTTAGAAATCATAGAGTTTTAAGGTGAGAAAACTTTTTTCAAAACAGAAAAATCTCTAAGTTTTTCTTGCCTTGTCGATTTTATCGAAACACCCTTGATATGATCGACCTATGCTGTTGAATCCTCGATGCTTCATCAATACTATCGAAAAGAGGACCAAATATGTTCAGCAATTTCATAACATATCTGGACGAATTATCGATGCATCGATACATGTATCGATATCATCGATACTCAAATCTCGAGCCCATCGAAAGTGGCTCAATAAGATCGATAGACAGTTTTTCGGCGCCCCTGTTTTTTAAGAAAATGTTAAATTTCTTCGATATATCGATGCGCCTTCCGATATGATCCAAAATCAAATATCGATAAGATCGGAAGTTCATCGATGATATCAATCGTGGGTGCGCATATCTTACAGCAGATATTTCAGGTTATTTTTAACTATGATCGGGGGCCCTTCGATAAAATCGATATTCAAATTCGATGATATCGGAACCAGGTCAATTGCATCGAACAAGGTCATAAACTGTCTAGAAGCTTAAAGAAAAATCTGGTGGATTTATCGATGCCTCAACTTTGATCTCGATATTATCGACATTCAAATTCTGATGATCTCAATGGTTCCCCAATCATTCATGAAAACCTGAAATATTTTAAAGTCAAGTCTCTCTCACTTTTCAAGTGTCGATGGATCGAACCTATCATCGATAGAATCGGAGTTCGAAATCCGATGATATCGACAATAGTTTCGATTCATCGACCAGTTGGCAAAGAGTTTCAAAAGTGTATGACATGGAGTTCAAGTCATCGAGCAGACCATCGATGCTATCGAGAGTATACGCTCGATGATATCGAACCTGCTCGATGATATCGAACTCTGTCATAAATGTGACCGTTTTATATCCATTGGAACTTTTTGCCTATTTATAGAGGACTTGTCTTTTGTTGTTGTGAGAGAAAGAAGAGAGTGTTTTTGTGTGTTTCAACTTATATCTTATATCCAAAGCCCTTTCACTCAAGGGAGTTCATCCTTCAATCCACCCTCACCATTGATATTCAATAGAGTGGATTGGGGAATGAACTTTCACATCCAAGGATCCTCCAGCTACTAACTTAATTGTAAATCATTAAGCTAGGATGCCTTGAATGCATAAGAGTGGACCTACTCTATCTTCCTTATAGGAAAATCTTTAGAGAGTAGGATTGAAAAGGCCAAGCTATATGTCCTAGAGGGGGGGTGAATAGGACTATGCCAAATTAAAAATAAAATCAGCAGAATAAAATTAATCAATAGCCTTACAATTATAAATCAATTATCAATGCTGAAATAAAATCACCTTAATACATAAGTATTGGGAGATTGATACAAATTCAGTTCTAAGGACAACCTTACACCATAATAAACAAGGGCTTATGGTAGGACAACCTTATTTCTAGAACTTCTTTTGAATCAAGAACTCAATTTTAATAAAGATAAATGAATAGCAAAGAATTGAAATTAAATGCAGAAATGTAGATCTAATTTATTACAACAATCTCCACACTTGCTTGAAATGTAAATTGTTACAACATTCACATCCACACGTACATTCCACACAATTGAATGATAAAAGATATGAAAATTAAGCAAGCATTCAATCCACAAGACAAAGAGTTATAGTGGTTCGCCTTTATGTACACCAATTGTTCTTCAATAGCCACACAGAATGCTACTTCACTCCTAATATCCTCACACAGGGGATATTAGCGTTCACTATCAAATAGGTCTTCACAGGTTCACCTAAAACCTTTACAATTGTGTCTTTTTAACTTGGGCTTACATAATCCAAAAACCCACACTTCTGAGTTTTCTGGCTCTCCTCAGATAACCACACAATTTAAGATTTTTCTAGCGAATCCCAAATAAAAACCAAAAACTAATGGAATTTACAGAATTGTAAAATACCTGAATTTCTCCTCTTGTAGCTGCCCGAAAGAACCAATTGGAGTAGACGTTGAATATAGAAGTTTAATGTCCACAACTCACTTTAATATGGTTCTAAGTTCTAATTGATTTTAGATTTAAACTAGTTGGGCATAGCTATATTTGATTTTGATTCCAAGAAGAAGGAATAAGTCAATTCCTCTTTTCAAATTAGATTGGAATACAGAAACAAAATCAAATTAAATAAGCTATCAAAAAAAGAAAGAAATTATGCACAAAATAGCTTAAAACTTAAACACAAACTTATCTCAGAGTGGAGCCTTGAATTCACTTAATATTCAATGAAAAACTCTAAAATTCGTGTGCTATTTATAGCAGAAGAAATTCATCTTCGACTGGTCCTAGGGTCACCATGACTGGTCTTGAAATAAACTGATTTTTAAATTTTTAAGCGCGATCGCATTAGACCGTTTCACGACCAGTCGTAGGTAGTCCACGACCGGTCGAGACCCCTCTACGACTGATCGTGCGACACTTGATTTAGTCGCTGGAGTTTGAGTCGAAGCTTTACGACTGGTCGAAGGTCAAATCGAGACCATCTCACGATCGGTCAAGCAGACTTCAGGACTGGTTGTGGGTGAACCAAGAAATCCGATAAATTGCAACCATTTTAGGACTGGTCTTGGAACTTCTTGGATTGGTCGAGACAGTACTAGGACTGGTCGAACAGGGTCTAGGACTGGTCTTAGAGTAGACCAAAATCATGTAATACTATTCATTTAGATTATGTATCCAAAGTGACCTACCTTAAGGTCAATCTAATGGTCTATCAAACCTGGAACATGAAGTATGGATATTTGAACACTTTATTTGCTTAGACTTTGATCTTTACGAAGCTTGATTTCTTCTCGATGTAGCTTAACTACTTCAGAAGCTTCAATGTAACTTCAAGTTGTACTTGAGTCCCGCATTTAGATTTGAATCTTGAACTTGCACTTGAACTTGAGTCTTGACCCAGAGTTCTCTCTTAATATTGTATCTTGAATTATCATGAAGTTTAAAGAATTCTTTGAACTAGACTTCAAGTGTTGACGAGGTGTCTCGAATAAATTTATCAAGATATAAACACACAACATACGGAGACATTTTGACACACAAAATTTGACAATCAAAGAGGAATCAAATCATAGCACTTACAATCTCCCCCTTTGTCAAATTTGTGACAAAACACAACTCATACTTCAATAAGATAAGCATCACATTATATAATAACGAATCATGCACCAGTTGATAAGCATCACATGATAAGCATCACATTATATAATAATGAATCATGCACCAGTTGATAAGCATCAAATTATATAATAACGAATCATGCACCAATTGATAAGCATCACATTATATAATAACGAATCATGCACCAGTTGATAAGCATCACATTATATAATAACGAATCATGCACCAGTTGATAAGCATCACATGATAAGCATCACATTATATAATAATGAATCATGCACCAGTTGATAAGCATCACATGATAAGCATCACATTATATAATAACGAATCATGCACCAGTTGATAAGCATCACATGATAAGCATCACATTATATAATAACGAATCATGCACCAGTTGATAACTGAGACAACTCAACTCCCCCTGTCAACGCAAAATCAACTCCCCCTGAGTTAATACACCTCAACTCCCTCTGAGTAGGTAAATGTCATATCAGGTATACATCATATCAATTATATCTTATAAATAGAATACACACATTCTCCCCCTTTTTGTCAAAATATGACAAAGGAAGAAACAAAGATAGGACATGAAAGACAGAATTAGAGATATCAACTCAGAAAGATAGAATAATAAAAAGTGCAGAGTAAATAACAAAACAAGAGAAGTTTGCAAGGTGAGTCAGAGTACATATTAAAAGAAGTAACAAGTGATGTTTTAAAATAGTAATCCACACAACCACGGAACGAAATATAGTAAACTTATTACAGACCAAAGAGTAAACATTCTCAATCGGAACCAGACGATGGAGCAGGAATGTTAGGATCACTTTGGTGAAGGCTCTTCTGTAAGCGCCTAAAATATTTGCGTATATTTTTAAATTGTTGATTGTGGCCAACATTCATCTGTTCTACTTTTTCCTCTAGTGCACTAAGACGTGCATTGAAATCAGATGGTTCAAAGTCTGGATCATTTCCAAAATCAGAATCAATTTCATTAAAAATATCATCCATGTCAATATCTTCGGCCGGCAACTCATCACTTTCGACACCCATCTCAGCTTCAGCAACAGCATCACCTACATCAACATCAACTTGACCATGAGCCAACTCCAACTTTATCTTATTCAAGTTGGAATTGTTAAATATGAGGTATCTGATAGGAGCCTCACTAACGGGCATAGCGACTAACATGTGAGTGGCTAATACATTTAACAGATATCCAAAAGGAATATCACCATGACCAGGATTACTACGAATTTGTATGACAGAGGAACAAATCAAGGAGGGCAGACAGATGTTAGCACCACTAATGATCGAGTACAAAATATGAACCATAAACAGAGTCAACTCAGTCTTGTTTCCAGAGTGGGTATACAGATTAGAAGTGAAGATACGATGCAAAACTCTGTATTTGGGTAACAAGTATCTGATTTTAAGGGCATTTCCATTTACAGTCCATGGAGCATTCATATTGCACAAAGCTCTAGTAAAATTACGTTTTTCAGATTCTGACACTCTCTCAGCAAGTGCACTAGGATGAACACCATCATCATTTACTTGAATATCCATAAGGCCGGAAATTAAATGTCGATCAACATGAAACGGCCCTTCTCTAGTATCAATAGTAAAGGTCAGTTGCTCAGCAGAGAAGTCAGATATGCAAGCAATCATGGCTTGTGCTATGGACTGATATGCCGGTCCACCCCAACGTAAAATATTTTCCCAACCTACAGATTGAAGGAGAGGAAGGAGACCATATGGAGCAATATGATTTAAATCAACAGCTTTTTCAACAATAATATTACGCATACACAGGTCACGTACATGCGGAGGATCATCTTCAGGATCTCTAAGATGACGTCTAGTGATTGCATTTGAACGAGAAGAAGATGCACCTCTATGAATTTTCTTTTTACCTCTAGATGCCATATTCTTGAAGAAATGAAAGAAAGTTCAAGAAAATAGAGATATGTTTCTCTATATTTAGCAAAAAGGAAGAAGAACCCAACAAGTTGAAGATTTATAGGAAATAGACACCAATGATCAAGAAAATTAAGAGTAAAGATTAAGATTCTCCAAGAAAATAAGAAAAATCACTCTAACCTAGAGGAATCGAACACAAGGGTTCAACTAGTCGAAGCTCGGCTCGTTGGTGAGGAGGGTTAGAATGAAGAAGAAACAAGTTTTTCCCAAATTAAAAAGGGCATCACGCGCACGACCGGTCTTGGGATATATTCGACTGGTCGTATCAAGACTGGTCGAGCACGTTCTCGACCGGTCTTAGACCAGAGAGAAAAAAAATATGTAATTTTCACAAAATTTTGAAATTTAAAAGAACATATTAATATCATATACAATATGATACAAAAATACATGATCAATCATTTAAATTTGCACATATCAAGATCAAATTTCAATTTGTTAAACCTGCTTTTGTCGAGCGGTTTAGTGAAAATGTCTGCAAGCTGAGTCTCGGTAGGAATATATTCTAAAGATATTATTTTTTCTTCTACTAATTCACGAATGTAATGAAATCGAATGTCAATGTGCTTAGTACGTGAATGCTGGATTGGGTTTTTTGAAATGTTTATTGCACTGGAATTATCACAGTATAAAACCATAGAGTCTTGTGCGATTCCATAATCACTCAGCATACGTTTCATCCAAACCAACTGAGTACAAGCATTTCCTGCTGCAATATATTCGGCCTCAGTAGTTGAGAGTGATATGGAACTTTGTTTCTTGCTAAACCAAGAAACCAGACAGTTTCCAATGTAAAAACAACCACCGCTGGTTGATTTTCTATCATCTATATTTCCTGCACAATCAGCATCCGAATACTCAGCCAATTGAACACTAGAATCATAGGGATACCAAAGACCCAGATTAACTGAACTTGCGACATATTGAATAATTTGTTTAACAACAACTAAGTGAGATTCTTTAGGATTAGACTGATATCTAACACAAATTTCAACACTTAAAGCAATATCAGGTCTACTTGCTGTTAAGTAAAGTAAGCTACCTATCATACTACGATACAATTTAGGATCTACATCTTTACCTGTAGAGTCTTTTGAGAGTCTTAGAGTTGTACTCATAGGAGTATCAAAGTTCTTACCATTTTCAAATCCGAATCTTTTAATCAAGTTTAATGCATACTTAGTTTGTGAAATAAAAATTCCATCAGATTGCTGTTTTACTTGCAACCCTAGGAAATAATTTAATTCACCAACCATGCTCATTTCGAATTCAGATTTCATTAGATCTGTAAACTCAACAGTCATATTAGTATAAGTTAATTCATAAATTATATCATCAACATAGATTTAAACCATTAAGATATCATCATTATGTTTCTTAACAAAGAGCGTCTTATCAACACTACCCATCTGAAACTTGTGCCTTAGTAAGAACTTAGTCAATTTTTCATACCATGCTTTAGGAGCTTGTTTAAGACCATAGAGAGCCCTTTTAAGGTGGTATACATGATTGGTAAGCTTAGGGTCTTCAAACCCAGTCAGTTGTTCAACATATACCTCTTCATGTAGGTCGCCATTCAAAAAGGCGCTCTTTACATCCATTTGAAAAATTCTAAACTTTCTAAAACATGCAATAGATATGAAAAGTCTGATAGATTCAAGGTGAGCAACAGGGACAAAAGTTTCATCATAATCAATCTCTTCAATTTATGTGTACCCTTGCACAACTAGTCTTGCCATGTTTCGAATGATATTTTCCAATTCATCAGACTTATTTTTGAAAATCCATTTTGTTCCAATAATATGTTTATCTTTAGGTCTAGGAACAAGGTGTCAGACATCATTTCTGACAAACTGATTAAGTTCTTCTTGCATAGCAACTGTCCAGTTTTCATCAGAAAGTGCTTCTTTCACATTAATCGGTTCTATATGGGATGTAACGCATACGTAGTTACATATGTCCTCTAATTGTCTACGAGTGCGCACACCAGTGAGAGGGTTTCCAAGTATTTGATCAGTTGGATGATCTTTAACAGTTCTTAATCCAGAATTAGTTTTACTTGATGAAGTATCTGGTTTTTCATACATAAGAGCTTCATCATTATCTGAACTAAGGGCAGGTGTGTTCAAGTGATCATCAATTACTACATTTATTGACTCTTGAATCACACCGGTCCTGTTGTTCAGAATACGATATGCACGACTGTTTAAAGAGTATCCTAAGAAAATTCCTTCATCACTTTTAGTGTCGAACTTTTCCAGATTTTCACGATCACGTAAAATATAGCACTTGCTGCCAAAAATTCGAAAATATTTGACAGTAGGATTTTTCTCAAACCACATTTCATAAGCCGTTTTATTATTAGATTTGCAGATATAAACACGGTTGATAATGTAGTAGGCGGTATTCACTGCTTCAGCCCATAAATTTTTAAGGAGCTTCATGCTATTTAACATAACATTTCCCATTTCTTGAAGCACTCTATTTTTTCTTTCCACAATACCATTTTGTTGTGGAGTTTTGGGCACAGAGAATTCATGTGATATTCCCTGATCACTACAAAGTTTCTCAAAACCGCTATTTTCAAACTCGGATCCATGATCACTACGGATCTTACTAACTTGAGAACATTTTTCAGTTTGGATCCGTTTTATAATCTTTATCACTTCATCAAGGATTTCTGATTTGTCCCTCAAGAATGAAACCTAAGTATATCTTGTATAATTATCTACAATAACTAAGATGTATTTTTTACCGCCTTGACTTTCCGTTCTGGTTGGTCCTGTAAGATCCATATGGAGAAGCTCGAGTGGTCTAGATGTGGTATTGGAGTTCACCTTTTTGTGAGAGCTCCTCGTTTGTTTACCATACTGGCATTCACCACATATTTTATCTACTTTTTGTACTTTAGGTAGACCTCTAATTAGTTCTCCTTTGCTCAATCTGTACGAATTTTGGTAGTGTACAGTCCAAGACGTTTATGCCATAATTCTGTCTCATCAGTATGGACCATGTAACATGTTTGATTAAATGAGCTTCCATTGCATACTATATAGCAGTTTTTAGAAGTTCTGCGACCAGTTAATATTACAGAACCCTTTTTATCTATAATCTCACAACTTTGATTAGAAAATTTAACACTATGGTTGTTGTCACATATTTGAGATTTGCTTAACAGGTTGTGTTTTAATCTCTCAACATATAAAACATTCTTAAATCAGGGAAGATTATAAAGTTGAACCGTACCTTGGCCAATAATCTTGTAGTTGCTACCATCACCAAATGTGACTGATCCATCAGTCATATCTTTTAGATCGATGAATAAAGCCTTGTCACCTGTCATGTGCCTGGAACATCCACTGTCTAGGTACCATTTTGAATGGCTTGTTGTTTTAAATGCAGTGTGGGCAACCAAGCAGGCAACTTTAGGAACCCATTTCATAACTGTTTTGGGTTTAGGAATATAGTTGGTCTTCTTTTGTCAGATGTTGTAAGAATGACCTATTGAGTTAGATTTTAAGAGCTCCTTAAGTAAATCAATTATTTTTTCATTAAGAGGATTTCTGTTCTGATTTTTAAAATTTGTATAGTTGCTTTTAGGTTTATGAAAAGTTTTTGTATTTTTAGAAAAAAACTTGACTAGTACCTTTTCCTTTTGAGTTAGAAGTTTCTCCTTTCACAAAGTTGGGAGAAGTATACTTCTGTTTAGAAGATGTATTTTTCTCATAGCCCAACCCGGATCTATCGCCACATTTTCTTAATCCGGATAATAATTTTTCTAACTTTGGATCACCTTGGGCATATCTCCATGTATCCTTCAAACTCAGAAGAGAAGATACTTCGTTTTTAAGTTTCTCATTTTCAGATTTCAAATCATCAATCAACAAGGTTTTGAATTCCAAATCACATTTTATTTTTTCCAAACAATCTGAAATATGCGATTTTTCTAAAACAAGAGTTTCAAAACATTCTTTGAGTTTAGAAAACTTTTCTTTTTGAAGCTTAAGTTTGACAGCAATTTTACAACTTTCCTTATATAAGGCATTATAAGCATCTTGAAGATCTTCTTCATTTTCATAATCACTATTTAAATTTTCTTTACTTGTTGAATCATCGTGATCTGAAAAAGTAAACTTGGCTAGAGTCATAAGGGCTTTAACTTCACTGCCCGACTTGGTTTCAGAATTTTTTGATTCAGAAGATGCTTCAGAATCAGATGATTCATCCTAAGTAGCCAACATACCCCTCCTTCTGGGTCTGCCCTTTTTAGGACATTTGTTTGCTAAATGCCCATACTCTTGGCAATTGTAACACTGACTGTCTTTTAAAGACTTCCAAGTTTTGGACTTAGGTTTATATCGTTTCTTTTCATTTCCCTTTTGAAAGTCGACCCTTTTCTTTCTTTTAAAAATTTTGTAAAACTTTTTCACCAAAAGAGCCATATCGTCTTCAGAATTTTTTAAATCTGAGTTTTCTTGGGAAATACCTTTAGAAGATTTCAAAACTATAGATTTACCTTTAGGAGCTTTAAAATTTAATTCATAGGTTTGTAAAGAACTAACTAGTTCTTCTACCCTCATATTATCCATATCACGAAGTTCCTAGATCGCGGTTACTTTAGAATTGAACCGTTCAGGAAGTGAGCGTAGTATCTTTGCACACACTTTACTTTCTGGAATTTTATCGCCAAGACCTCACATAAAGTTTATAATGTCATTTAGTCTAGTGTAAAAGTCCATAAACATTTCATTTTCCTCCATATGAATTTCTTCAAATTTGGTTGTGAGGAGTTGGACTTTAGACTTTTTGACAATTGATGTACCCTCGTGTGTCATTTCTAGTATATCGCAGGCTTACTTTGCAGTATTACAGGATATAATTCTTTTGAACTCATCCGGTGATAGTGCGCAAGTGATTGCATTTAGTGCTTTAGCATTGACACTATACTCACTTTTCTGAAGGGTGGTCCACAAATAATAAGCAGGTACAGACACAGTTTTTGAACCGTCAAATTCAGTTACTTCAATGGTAGGAGAGTTCCATTTGGTCACTGTGGCTCGCCACACACTCTCATCCATTGATTTGAGGAAGATCCTCATTCTGGCTTTCCAATAGGCATAGTTGGAGCCATCAAAGGGTGGAGGCCTAGTGACTGATAGGCTATCAAAATTTGACATCTTAATAATATAGCTTAGATCGTTAGCTCAGGAAATAAATTCAAAAAAGAACAATAAGAACGAGCTATTAGGCTCTGATACCACTTGAAAAGGCCAAGCTATATGTCCTAGAGGGGGGGTGAATAGGACTATGCCAAATTAAAAATAAAATCAGCGGAATAAAATTAATCAATAGCCTTACAATTATAAATCAATTATCAATGCTGAAATCAAATCACCTTAATACATAAGTATTGAGAGATTGATACAAATTCAGTTCTAAGGACAACCTTACACTATAATAAACAAGGGCTTATGGTAGGACAACCTTATTTCTAAAACTTTTGAATCAAGAACTCAATTTTAATAAAGATAAATGAATAGCAGAGAATTGAAATTAAATGCAGAAATGTAGATCTAATTTATTACAACAATCTCCACACTTGCTTAAAATGTAAATTATTACAACATTCACATCCACACGTACATTCCACACAATTGAATGATAAAAGATATGAAAATTAATCAAGCATTCAATCTACAAGACAAAGAGTTATAGTGGTTCGCCTGTGTGTACACCAACTGTTCTTCAATAGCCACACAGAATGCTACTCCACTCCTAATATCCTCACATAGGGGACATTAGTGTTCACTATCAAATAGGTTTTCACAGGTTCACCCAAAACCTTTACAATTGTGTCTTTTTAACTTGGGCTTACATAATCCAAAAACCCACACTTCTGAGTTTTCTAGCTCTCCTCAGATAACCACACAATTTGAGATTTTTCTGGCGAATCCCAAACAAAAACCAAAACTAATGGAATTTACAGAATTGTAAAATACCTGGATTTCTCCTCTTGTAGCTGCCCGGAAGAACCAATTGGAGTAGACGTTGAATATAGAAGTTTAATGTCCACAACTCACTTTAATATGGTTCTAAGTTCTAATTGATTTTAGATTTAAACCAGTTGGGCATAGCTATATTTGATTTTATTTCCAAGAAGAAGGAATAAGTCAATTCCTCTTTTCAAATTAGATTGGAATACAGAAACAAAATCAAATTAAATAAGTTATCAAAAAGAGAGAAATTATGCACAAAATAGCTTAAAACTTAAACACAAACTTATCTCAGAGTGGAGCCTTGAATTCACTTAATATTCAATGAAAAACTTTGAAATTCGTGTGTTATTTATCGCTGAAGAAATTCGTCTTCGACTGGTCCTAGGGTCACCATGACTGGTCTTAAAATAAACTGATTTTTAAATTTTTGAGCGCGATCGCATCAGACCGTTTCACGACCGGTCGTAGGTAGTCCACGACTGGTCGAAGGCAGTCCACGACTAGTCAAGACCCCTCTATGACTGGTCGTGCGACACTTGATTTAGTCGCTGGAGTTTGAGTCAAAACTTTACGACTGATCGAAGGTCGAGTCGAGACCATCTCACGACCGGTCGAGCAGACTTAGGACTGGTCATGGGCAAACCAAGAAATCCGATAAATTGTAACCATTTTAGGACTGGTCTTAGAACTTCTTAGACTGATCGAGATAATACTAGGACTGGTCGAACAGGGTCTAGGACTGGTCTTAGAGTAGACCAAGATCATGTAATACTATTCATTTGGATTATGTATCTAAAGTGACCTATCCTAAGTCAATCTAATGGTCTATCAAACCTGGAACATGAAGTATGGACATTTGAACACTTTATTTGCTTAGACTTTGATCTTTACGAAGCTTGATTTCTTCTCAATGTAGCTTGACTACTTCAGAAGCTTCAATGTAACTTTAAGTTGTACTTGAGTCCAGCATTTAGATTTGAATCTTGAACTTGCACTTGAACCTAAGTCTTGACCCGGAGTTCTCTCTTAATATCGTAACTTGAATTATCATAAAGTTTAAAGAAATCTTTGAGCTAGACTTCAAGTGTTGACGAGGTGTCTCGAACAAATTTATCAAGATACAAACACACAACATACGGAGACGTTTTGACACACAAAATTTAACAATCAAAGAGGAATCAAATCATAGCACTTACAAGGATTCCATCTTCACCTTGACCTAACCCGAAGCCTAGTATTAGTACATCATTCTGTGTTACGGATCAAGGGAGCAGAAGACTCTTCGTCAGCAAGGAGGAGGAGATCTTCAGCGTTGTGCTAAACGGGACTCATTAACTTATTTGTAAGTATCTGGAGTCCAAGAGGACACTTGTGATCATTCCTTTGTAGGATTGGGTCTTAAGTGGTTCTCACCCTTTGAAGTCCTCGAGGGGGCCTCCGGCGGGAGTGTACCTAGTGGGTGCATTGTGTGGACCCTTGCTCTGTGGAGAGCATAAACATCTAGTTATGAGTGAACCAGTAAAACTCTGGGTTTGAGGTAAACCATGTAAAACCTTGGGTTTGAGGTGAACCGTGTGAAACCTTGGGTTTGAGGTAAACTGTGTAGAAACCTCCAGTAGGGTCTTATGGAAGATCCTTGGCTAATGTACCTAAAAGTGGGTGAGTTATGTTGACCCTTGCTCGTGAAAGCATAAAAAGTCAGCCTCAGTGTAGGTTGTAAAGGTTGAAGGTGAACCTAATTTAAAACCTTAGGTTTGAGGTGAACCGCAGTGAAACCTCCTTAGTGAAATCTGGTACACTCAAGGGTTGAGTGCGGTTACTGGGAGTGGAGTAGACTTATCGTCAAACCACTATAAAAAGGACTGTGTTTGAGATTATTATTCTTCTGATTATGTGATTTACTTTAATACTTCTATATTTGAATATCTGATCACACCTCACACACCTACACAGTCATATCCATCATAAACTAGGTTGCATATTGTTTACTTCTTAAAACAGTTTGTGATTGGATCCTCTACTAGGCTTGGAAGTCAGTAGAGTTATTTTTGAGTACTCCTAATGTGTGTATATTGTTAGGATTAGTGTAATAGGATTTGAAATAAACTATAAAAACTTTTAAAAATCCTATTCACCCCCCTCTAGGACATATTGGCATATTCCGACTTCAACTAAAGCGGTTTTCACCGCAATTTCATAAGTTATAGGTTATAGCTTTAGGGAATTGAGAATAGGTTAAGGTTTAGGTTTAGGAAATCGGATTCGGGTTTAGGATCTGGTTTAGGTTTGGGTTTTCAAGTTTAGGTTTAGGTTTAGGTTAGGGAGTTGAGATTACGATTAGGTGTAGGTTTAGGTTTAGGTTAGGGAGTTGAGATTAGGATTAAGTGTAGGTTTAGGTTTAGGGATTTGAGAATACATTTAGGTTTAGGTTTAGATTTTAGGTTATAGGTTTAGTTTATAAGTTATAGGTTTAGGTTTTAGGTTACAGTTATAGGTTAAGGTTTATGTTATAGGTTTTGGTTTAGGTTAAGGTTATAGGTTTAGGTTTAGGTTAAGGTTTAGGTTTAGGTTATAGGTTTAGGTTTAGGTTATAGGTTATAGGTTATAGGTTAATGCTTTAGGGAATTGAGAATAGGTTAAGGTTTAAGTTTAGGAAATTGGGTTCGGGTTTGAGATCGGGTTTAGTTTGGGTTTTCAAGTTTAGTTTTAGGTTAAGGAGTTGAGATTAGGATTAGGTGTAGGTTTAGGTTTAAGGATTTTAGAATACATTTAGGTTTTAGGTTTAGGTTTAGGTTTTAGGTTTAGGTTAAGGTTATAGGTTTAGGTTAAGTTTAGGTGTAGGTTATAGGTTATAGCTTTAGGGAATTGAGAATAGGTTAAGGTTTAGGTTTAGGAAATCGGGTTCGGGTTCGGGATCGTGTTCGAGGCTTGGGTTTTCAAGTTTAGGTTTAGGTTTAGGTTAGGGAGTTGAGTTTAGGATTAAGTGAAGGTTTAGGTTTAGGGATTTGAGAATACATTTAGGTTTTAGGTTTAGGTTTAGGTTTTAGGTTATAGGTTTAGGTTTAGGTTTAGGTTAAGGTTAAGGTTATGGGTTATAAGTTTAGGTTATAGGTTATAGGTTATGGGTTAAGGTTTAGTTTATAGGTTTTGGTTTAGGTTAAGGTTATAGGTTTAGGCTAAGGTTTAGGTTTAGGTTATAGGTTTAGGTTAAGGTTTAGGTTATATGTTACAGGTTATAGGTTGTAGCTTTAAGGAATGAGAATAGGTTAAGGTTTAGGTTTAGGAAATCGGGTTTGGGTTTAGGTTTGGGTTTTCAAGTTTAGGTTTAGGTTTAGGTTAGGGAGTTGAGATTAGGATTAGGTGTAGGTTTAGGTTTAGGGATTTGAGAATACATTTAGGTTTTAGGTTTTAGTTTATAGGTTAAGGTTAGGTTATAGGTTAAGGTTTAGGTTTAGGTTTAGGTTATAGGTTTTAGGATTTGAGAATAGGTTTAGGTTAAGGTTATAAGTTTAGGTTTAGGAAATCGTGTTCGGGTTCGGGATCGAGTTTAGGTTTGGGTTTTCAAGTTTAGATTTAGGTTTGGGTTAGGGAGTTGAGATTAGGATTAGGTGTAGGTTTAAGTTTAGGGATTTGAGAATATGTTAAGGTTTAGGTATAGGAAATCGAGTTTGGGTTCGAGATCGGGTTTACATTTGGGTTTTACATTTAGGCTAAGGATTTAGTGATTCAGATTCGGGTTCGGGATCGGGTTTAGGTTTAGGTTTAGGTTTAAGTTTTACGTTTAGGTTAAGGTTACAGATTTAGATTTAGGTTATAAGTATAGGTTATAGGTTTAAGTTTAGGTTATGTTATAGGTTACGGTTTAGGAAATTGAGAATAGGTTAAGGTATAGGTTTAGGAAATCGAGTTCGGGTTCGGGTTCGGATTCGGGTTTAGGTTTGGGTTTTCAAGTTTAGGTTTAGGTTAAGGAGTTGAGATTAGGATTAGGTGTAGGTTTAGGATTAGAGATTTGAGAATACATTTAGGTTTTAGGTTTATGTTTAGGTTATAGGTTTAAGTTTAGGTTATAGGTTATAGCTTTAGGGAATTGAGAATAGGTTAAGGTTTAGGTTTAGGAAATCGGGATCGGGTTTAGGTTTGGGGTTTCAAGTTTAGGTTTAGGTTAAGGAGTTGAGATTAAGATTAGGTGTAGGTTTAGGTTTAAGGATTTGAGAATACATTTAGGTTTTAGGTTTAGGTTTAGGTTATAAGTGTAGGTTATAGGTTTAGGTTTAGGTTAGGTTATAGGTTAAGGTTTAGGGAATTGAGTTTAGGTTATAGGTTAAGGTTATAGGTTAAGGTTTAGGTTATAGGTTATAGGTTAAGGTTTAGGTTTAGGTTTAGGTTATAGGTTTTGGAATTTGAGAATAGGTTTAGGTCAAGGTTATAAGTTTAGGTTTAGGAAATAAGGTTCGGGTTTGGGTATAGGTTTGGGTTTTTAAGTTTAGGTTTAGGTTTGGGTTAGGTAGTTGAGATTAGGATTAGGTGTAGGTTTAAGTTTAGGGATTTGAGAATACATTAAGGTTTAGGTATAGGAAATCAGGTTCAGGTTCAAGATCGGGTTTACATTTGGGTTTTAGGTTTAGGCTAAGGATTTAGGGATTCAGATTCGAGTTCAGGATTGGGTCTAGGTTTAGGTTTAGGTTTTATGTTTAGGTTAAGGTCACAGGTTTAGGTTTAGGTTATAAGTGTAGGTTATAGGTTTAGGTTTAGGTTAGGTTATAGGTGACGGTTTAGGGAATTGAGAATAGGTTAAGGTTTAGGTTTAGGGTCCATTTGGCCAAGTGGATTGAAAGGGATTGAATGGTATTAGGGTGGATGGCATAGATTTCTAGGTAATGATGGTGTTGTCAGTGGATTTTCTTTAGATACATGGGATTGTTATATCTAGTATGTTTGGCACGCCCGGCCAATCCCGGGATTAAACCTTCCCATCCCCTCCAATCCCTCGAACCAAACACATCTCAGGCAAATTTGAATGGATCAAGGTGGATTGGATGGGATTTAAAGGTAATGATGGTGTTATCAGTGGATTGTCTTAAGACCCATGGGATTGGGATGAGATCACCAACTATGTTTGGCACACCCGGCCAATCCCAGGATTTAACTTCCAATCCCTTCCAATACCATCTAATCCATTCCAATCTGACCGGCCAAACGGGCCCTTAGGAAATTGGGTTCGGGTTTGGTTTTAGGTTTGGGTTTTCAAGTTTAGGTATAGGTTAAGGAGTTGAGATTAGGATTAGGTGTAGGTTTAGGTTTAGGGATTTGAGAATGCATTTAGGTTTTAGGTTTAGGTTTAGGTTATAGGTTTAAGTTTAGGTTATAGGTTATAGCTTTAGGGAATTCAGAATAGGTTAAGGTTTAGGTTTAGGAAATCGGGATCGGGTTTAGGTTTGGGTTTTCAAGTTTAGGTTTAGGTTAAGGAGTTGAGATTAAGATTAGGTGTAGGTTTAGGTTTAAGGATTTGAGAATACAATTAGATTTTAGGTTTTGGTTTAGGTTATAGGTTATAGGTTTAGGTTTAGGTTACAAGTGTAGGTTATAGGTTTAGGTTAAGGTTTAGGTTAAGGTTTAGGGAATTGAGTTTAGGTTATAGGTTAAGGTTAGAGGTTAAGGTTTAGGCTATAGGTTAAGGTTTAGGTTTAGGTTTAGGTTTAGGTTATAGGTTTTAGGATTTGAGAATAGGTTTAGTTTAAGGTTATAAGTTTGGGTTTAGGAAATCGGGTTTGGGTTCGGGTATAGGTTTGGGTTTTCAAGTTTAGGTTTAGGTTTAGGTCGAGGATTTAAGATTAGGATTAGGTGTAGGTTTAAGTTTAGGGATTTGAGAATATGTTAAGGTTTAGGTATAGAAATCGGGTTCGGGTTTGAGATCGGGTTTACGTTTGGGTTTTAGGTTTAGCCTAAGGATTTAGGGATTCAAATTCGGGTTCGGGATCAGGATCAGGTTTAGGTTTAGGTTTAGATTTTACGTTTAGGTTAATGTTGCAAGTTTATGTTTAGGTTATAAGTGTAGGTTATAGGTTTAGGTTTAGGTTAGGTTATAGGTTACGGTTTAGGGAATTGAGAATAGGTTAAGGTTTAGGTTTAGGAAATCGGGTTCGGGTTCGGGTTCGGGTTCGGATTGGGTTTAGTTTAGGGTTTTCAAGTTTAGGTTTAGGTTAAGGAGTTGAGATTAGGATTAGGTGTAGGTTTAGGTTTAGGGATTTGAGAATGCATTTAGGTTTTAGGTTTAGGTTTAGGTTTAGGTTATCGGTTATAGCTTTAGGGAATTAAGAATAGGTTAAGGTTTAGGTTTAGGAAATCGGGATCGGGATCGGGTTTAGGTTTGGGTTTTCAAGTTTGGGTTTAGGTTAAGGAGTTGAGATTAAGATTAGGTGTAGGTTTAGGTTTAAGGATTTGAGAATACAATTAGGTTTTAGGTTTAGGTTTAGGTTTTAGGTTATAGGTTTAGGTTTAGGTTATAAGTGTAGGTTATAGGTTTAGGTTTAGGTTAGGTTATAGGTTAAGGTTTAGGGAATTGAGTTTAGGTTATAGGTTTAGGTTATAGGTTAAGGTTATAGGTTATAGGTTGAGGTTTAAGTTTTGGTTAAGGTTTAGGTTTAGGTTTAGGTTATAGGTTTTGGGATTTGAGAATAGGTTTAGGTTAAGGTTATAAGTTTAGGTTTAGGAAATTGGGTTCGGGTTTGAGTATAGGTTTGGGTTTTCAAGTATAGGTTGAGGTTTAGGTTAGAGAGTTGAGATTAGGATTAGGTGTAGGCTTGGTTTAGGGATTTGAGAATACGTTAAGGTTTAGGTATAGGAAATCAGGTTCGGGTTCGAGATCGGGTTTACGTTTGGGTTTTATGTTTAGGCTAAGGATTTAGGGATTCAGATTCGGGTTCGGGATCGGGTTTAGGTTTAGGTTTAGGTTAAGGTTGCAGGTTTAGGTTTAGGTTATAAGTGTAGGTTATATGTTTAGGTTTAGTTTAGGTTATAGGTTACGATTTAGGGAATTGAGAATAGGTTAAGGTTTTGGTTTAGGGCCCGTTTGGCCGGGTGGATTTAAAGGGATTAAATGGTATTAGGGTGGATGGCATGGATTTCTAGGTAATGATGGTGTTTTCAGTGGATTATCTTGAGATACATGGGATTGCTATATCCCTGGATTGCTATATCCAGTATGTTTGGCACGCCCGGCCAATCCCAGGATTAAACCTTCCCATCCCTTCCAATCCCTCGAACCAAACACATCTCAGGAAAATTTGAATGGATTAAGGTAGATTGGATGGGATTTAAAGGTAATGATGGTGTTGTCAGTGGATTGTCTTAAGACCCATGGGATTAGGATCAGATCATCAACTATGTTTGGCACGTCCAACCAATCCTGGGATTTAACTTCCAATCCCTTCCAATCCGACCGGCCAAACGAGCCCTTAGGAAATCGAGTTCGGGTTCGGGTTTGGATTTGGGTTTAGGTTTGGGTTTTCAAGTTTAGGTTTAGGTTAAGGAGTTAAGATTAGGATTAGGTGTAGGTTTAGGTTTAGGGATTTGAGAATGCATTTAGGTTATAGGTTTAGGTTTAGGTTATAGGTTTAGGTTTTGGTTATTGGTTATAGCTTTAGGGAATATAGAATAGGTTAAGGTTTAGGTTTAGGAAATCGGGATCGGGTTTAGGTTTGGGTTTTCAAGCTTAGGTTTAGGTTAAGGAGTTGAGATTAAGATTAGGTGTAGGTTTAGGTTTAAGGATTTGATAATACAATTAGGTTTTAGGTTTAGGTTTAGGTTTTAGGTTTAGGTTAGGTTATAGGTTAAGGTTTAGGAAATCAGATTCGGGTTCGAGATCGGGTTTACATTTGGGTTTTAGGTTAAGGGTGTGGTCCCTGCAAATACGGCCTATCCAAATGGCCAGGCCCCTTTAATGCTGTCCATATGAAATGGACAGCTTCATCATGGTCATAACAGTGGTTCCCACCTTCCAGGGACCCCCGCTCATCCGAATAGCTCCAACGCACATCCGGGTCTGCTCCATTAATTTCGACCAAATACATAAACACGGCCTGTCCAAATGGCCAAGCCCCTCCAATGCTGTCCATAGGAAATGGATAGCTTCATCATGGTCATAACGGCAGTTCCCACCTTCCAGGGACCCCGCTCATCCGAATAACTCCGATGCACATCAGGTCTGCTCCATTAATTTTGAGCAAATACATAAACACGGCCTATCCCCGGGATCCACCGAATTCGTCTGATCCAGGGATCTAAGGAAGTCGGATACTATAATTTAGGTCATAGTTTCAGCCATCTAAAACGATGAAATCACGCACACTATTGATTTTGGTTTAGGTCAAAGGTTTAGGTTTAGGTTTAGGTTTTAGGTTTAAGTTTAGGTTTAGGGAATCAGGTTCGGTTTCAAGTTCGGATCGGGTTTATGTATTCTCTAGTATTATCTACTATTGAACTTAGTATTATCTACTACATACTAGTAACATACAACCAAAATTGGGGCACCATACCCTAAGCTACAAGAATTTAATGTCGCCCTAAACAAGGTATCCTCCATTGATAACTTATATATATATATATATATATATTAAGTTCTTTATTTTAATTTACATTCACAAATACATTCATCATCCATTCAAGAAAATTGAAACAAGTACTGTCACTCTATGACTAACAATTGAAAAGGAAAATCATGCATCTTATCTTACCGCCGCAATTGACGGCACGTCAGACTGGCCTGGGGAACCATGTGATACATCCATTCCCAGGATGATTGTGGGAACTCCATAAATCAGGAGAATGGAAGGTGAGTGTTCAACTACAACTACAAGTAAGGAATTCATTCTACCAAGTTGTTGAAAAGAAAGGAAAGGAGGTTGTCAGCTAGACAGAGAGATCACACCTGAAAGTCCATAGGTTCACAAGTCACCTTGGCATTTATCTTCAAAATAACATTTGTCAGGCATTGGTCCATTGACTCTTTGAGGCGCAATGCATTGAGCGACAATACCAAATTCTAGCAAGTTCTTTTTCTTCCATGGACCTTCAGAAATGGCATAAACTCATACATTAAATGTAAAGTAGAACAAAAATAACAGTTTTCATTACATCTGCTCCACTCTAACAGTAGGTGGAGAACGCCTCCACAAAGGACTCTCTTCAAAGTAATCAAATGGCTAATCAATGAACTGAAATATAACAAATTGTAAGGGTCTAAACAAAACAGGCGAAATAACAGTATTCATTATCTACAGACACCTTGATCATATGGAAGCCCAATTGAGCACCAAGTCAATATGCACCCAAATATGGTATAAAAATTGGTACTTGTGGTTCATGTTCTAAAATATCAATAGACTTTTAGGTTTCTTTCTCTTTTTACCAAATAACTAAAAGAAAGAAAAATCATGTTAAAAAACGATACAAATGGTGTCTAAAATGGCTTGGTTATTACATGTCATTTCTTTGCTCTTTTTTTTTTTTTTTCAGAAACATTGGCAAAATAAAGTTCAATTTAAAATAGTATTAGGTTATAATTTTGAAGCCATGCCATTTTTATGCATTTTTCTATTTTAGCATATTCTAAAGATTTTAAACACAAAGTAGAAATTGTTGACCAGACAATCCATTTGATCCTATCTAGCATCCATAGAAAATAATATACATTGCACAAATTCAACTAATATACATTGCACCATCAAGTCTTTTGTATTTATTTCAACTGCCCTGTTTCTCTTATCCTCACAAATCTCAAACTCCACCTGACTGTGACACACCAGCTGGTCCCAAACCCATGCAAAGGAAGGTTGATAGTAGGTGAGCAACAGATCATCAAACCTCAGCGAAGAAATCATGAGGATGCAAGCCCCAAATAGATGGACAAGGTTATGATGATGATGACGAGTGCAATGAGAATTGGATTACACTCTTGAATAAAAACCGATAGAAACCTATGGAAAAAATTGTAGTGCATATTACATATCAACTTTCACAGAGAGGAATCTATCTAGCAATTGTTCATGTTCAAAAACAAAACCAATCAATGGTGTTTTTCACTGTTTGGACTGTTATCAACATAAGACAAGCAACCAAATTTCAAGTATTTAATTATACTAGACAATCCAGCATGTGGATCCACTGAATAACAGAAACAACTTATTCAATCACAGATAAGCATATGTGCATTCAATGACATAAACTAAGCCCCAAAACAGATTGAGACTAAGCAATATTTGAAACGAAAACTGGAAGTAAAGAACCTTGGATCAAATTATATAAAAATCAATAAATTGAGCATACCTATAACTGCGACGATCCCTCCTATATGGAGCATCACGGTACAATGAACGCTCGCTGCTTCTAATCTGCCATACTTGCAGAGGGCTCCTGCTACTATCTGCACTCATACTGGAAAAACCACCAAAAAGAACTCCAACACCACAGACTTAAAACCACCACCAGCAATAAGAACAACAAATCCAAAACCACCAACTGTTCCTCCTACTCCCTGTCCATATCACCCACAAAACCAAGCCACCTCCAATAAAAAAGAGACATTAAATCCCTAAATCCCTAAATCCCCAAATCGTTTCAATCAGTATTAAGATTGAGAGAGATGGAGAGAGAGAGAGAGATACCTCATGGTCAACCAAGCTTCAGAGGAAGAGAATAACTTCCTGTTTGAGTTGGAGCCCCGATCACGAGTCCACACCGAAAATAGGGTTCCCGAGCTCTGAGGGGGGAGAGAGAGAGAGAGAGAGAGAGAGAGAGAGAGAGAGAGAGAGAGAGATAGAGAGGAGGGAGAGGATGCGTGAGAGAAAGAGAGGATAGAGAGAGACAGAGATAAAGAGAGGATGCACGAGAGAGAGAAGAGGGCATTCACGGCTGATGCATTGGAGCGAGAGGGAGGAGAATGAGAGAGATGGAGCAGAGATCGGGAGGGAGAGAGAAGATTAGGGAAAGAAGAGCTTTCCCAAAGCTCTGATTAGGGAACGGGGAGAGAGAGAGAGAGAGAGTGAAATATGCATTTGGGCGCGGCTTTGTTTGAGCGCGCGCCCAAATTCAGGGGATTACTAATGGACAAACGTAAAACATGAGATCAGGGATACGTGGGGCCACCATGATGTATTTCGTTAATCCATTCCAATCCCTAATTTTAATAAATTATTTTACTTCAGAACACCAAATTTTAGATGTATTGAAGGCCCAATTAAACCACACCATAAGAAGCAACAGTAATTTAATATGAATGTTTCCTACCGTGTGGTTCACTTGAGTCTTAGATCTAGCTGATTTTTTTCATCCTCTAAAGTAATATTTACAAATATATAGACAGCTTAGATATAACATATAGTTTTTTTTAGGCCTCATAAAGCCCCTTACAACAGTATTAATTATTAATGGTGTATCAACCTTTTAGCTACGGATTAAAACCATAGCAACCTTAGCTAAGGTTTATATCTGTAGCAAAAAAATAATGTGGTCTGAATCCTTTGCCCCTTTTTTTGGTAGTGATCACTCACGTACTAAAAATATTGATGTGCGTCACTATTTTATCCGACAAGTACTCGAGGAAGGAGGCGTGACTCTAGAGAAAATTCACAAGAGCTTGAATCTGACTGACATGCTTACTAAGTAGTTCCCATAGAGAAGTTCAAGTTTTGTGCAACTTCTTTAGTCTTGACAAAGGCATAAAGAAAGATAAAGTATGCACGAGAAGTGATGGTGAAGTTTTGATGCAAGGCGAAATTAGAGATGATGATAAAGAAGCTATGAAGAATAAAGATTGAAGGCATGGTGGAGATTGTTGTTGATGTCTTAAATCTAAAAATCAATAGGTCCATTGATGGCAGCTCAATGCCATCGAGTAGACTTTAATGGCATCGAAGTTTACTTGATGTCATCAGAAAATTTTGGAAAATTCATGTTTTCTTACTGGAATGATTTGGTGTTATACTTGATGACATCAAAGGCCTTCGATGCCATCAAAGTGTCGTCGAACGATCGCGCAGAGTCACGCAGAGTTACGTAAGTGTATGATTTATTTCCTATTTCGATTGTGATTCTCATAGAGGCTATATATATGGGTGTAATCGGGAATATGGTGGATATGAGAGCTTTCTAATTCATCCCTAAAGGGTTTCAAGGGCTTGCAAGGGATATTCGAGGCTTGTTCGAATCGGGTAATCTCTATCTCTTGAAATTTTCTACTTTCAAAGTGCATTATTGTCACTTCGTGTCATGATTTTTTCCCACAAAAGTTTTTCCATGTTAAATTCGGTGTGTTTGTGTTTGAAATTGGTTGTGCGATTGGAGTACTTTGCTTGATTCATCTGTGTGCTTCTGTGGTTCCCTAACAGACCTATCATTATCTTTTTAAACTATAATAATATGTGAAAAATTTTGAATGTTTATAAGAACATGTGAGTATTATTATCTCATGGTTTGTTTAATTTGATGGCTAAATTTTTCAATTTTTGATGACATGTATTTTCTTTTTCAAATAGTTCATTGCATAAACACAAACTGATGAATTGAATGAAACTTTCTAATTTGTATTTATGATTTTATAGCATACATTATGGATAATAGGAAAGCTCATAAATTTCGCCCCAATACAATGTGTTTGCAATTGGGCAAGATCTATGGTATTAATATCTAAAAGCTCTGCCAATCTCAGACGATAGTTTTACAAATGTCCTTTATAGGTAACAAAGTTGAAGTCTTTGAAAAGTAGAATAAGTATAGGATATTAATTTTTTTCTGATGCTTAGTCGCGAAAGTTGTATATTAAATGAATAACAGAATTGCAACTGGTTTTGTTGATGTGATGAGTACGATTTAGACCAACATGGGTCGAAAGAAGAAGTTGAGGAATTGAAGAGACAACTAGAAGTCAAGGAGCATGATATGTTGAAGAAAGAACCAGAGATTCTGAAGAAAGAGTTGGAAGTTACTAAAAAAGAAATGAATTTATTTCGGATAATAGGGGAATTGGAATAACGACTATATATTTTATTAATTGCTACCAATGTTAACGTAAATGTCAACTTGAATGTGAACAAAACATGATGAGTTTTAATGTTAATATTTAGAATGATAAGGCACTTTCTTTTAAAATACTTTAATATGTTTGATTTTTAGATTTTTAAGGCACTTTTTGTATAAAAATACAACATTGCTGTATTTTTTTCATACCAAATATTATAGCGGCAAATTTGATACGCAGCCACAAGAATGCCACCGTAGAATGTTTTCATAGGTAGATATATCCACCACTACATGTCAACTACTTACAATATTCAGCGGCGAATGTATCCCCCGCTAAAAGTTATTCTGCGATGGACGAAAAGATCACTGCTATATGCATTTTGATGGTTTTCACCTCCCCTAAAAGAATACCGTTAAATGTTATCGACACCCCCTTATAAGTGGATAAATCTACTGTTAAAACTTATTTTATGATGGACAGAAAGGTTCGCCGCAATAACCATGTAACAATGGTAGATCATGTATCTACCGCTACACACACACACACACACAGAGCAATGGCAGATATGTTATCCACCACTAAATGTTACAGTGGCTAATTTTCATATATATAGTAGTGGAAAAATCTGCTGTTAGAAGTCACTATTGTTGTAGTGCAGGACGACATTCACAATCATTCCCTATCCCTAGGAATACAAAGACCTTGACTAAGCCTCTCAAGCAATCCATCTCAATCCTATTTGTTGATGCAAAAAATTGGCACGTAGCCCTCCCTCGTCCTATCACTTGCACAAGGAAGAAATAAAGGAGAACCTGGCTAAAGCTGGGGACCCTCCGATGCTAAAGTCAGTAATACGACTATGAAGGAAGGGTTATTTTAAGAGGTGTTTTCTGCGTACCTTTGAGCTTGGAGGTTCCTGTTTTTATAGGAATGGGAGGGTCCCATCGTACAAGGATTCTCTTCCTAATACCATGGAGATTTGATTTTGGCCCGCTTTTGGTCTCCATCCGATCCCGAGATTATCCAGATCGGGGATCCTTTTACGAGATATTAGGGATAGCGTTTCCATTTACATCATCTTTCCTTTGCTCGGCCTTGTTCTGACCGACTCATATAACGATTCAGTCTTGGCCGACTTTAAGGATTAAGTTGTTCGCCATCTGTCGGATGAGATGGAGTCGATCTGTAATCGAAATCCTTTCTTACTCCGATAGCTAACCTTATAACCGACCCACTTAGGTCGGTTTTATGGTCGATCAGGTGCCTTCTAAGCTAAAGGCCTTAATCGGCCTTTTTTGGATGCTACTACCTCATTTACCGAGTCAACTTCATGCATCTTATAAGCTTCACCTATGATTCATGACTTTATAAGTCTCTGTCGAGGTTCATCCCCTGCAACACGAGCTAAGTCTTTCCTTTAGGCATTTAGTTCACTTGATTCGATTGGGCTTGTTGCCTCGGATGTTCCGAGCAATGTTAGTAGAGTTGGTTCATTCCATAACCGGGACTCTGGACTTGTCATATTTTTCCTCAACAGTAAGCCCCCTTACTCCTTGCGTCGACTGCATAGACGCTAAGGAGTAAGCCCCCTTACTCCTTGCGTCGACTGCATAGATGCTAAGGAGTAAAGAGTTTTGGGTCGGCTTGAACTGGAGACCGATATTATGTGGAACATTTAATGTTTGTGTGTCGTCTTAAACATGCGTCGATTTGTTGATCGAGGCCACACGCGTGAGAAGCTGTCAGAACGCTTCTTCGGCTAATGAGCTTTGGACGTGTGGCGAAGGCGATCTCACCGTCAGTCTGCGCGTGCCACGTGTCGGGTGGGGGAGTCGAAACATCCGTCGATACGACTCTTCCTTAAATGCCCTTGCCACGTGGCCGGGCTATATAAGGAGGAACGGGATGCCTTTTTCTCATTTTTGAACGCGCTCCCTTCTTCCCTCACTTTCGTTTTCTCTGCGTTTTCCGCCATTTGTACCTTTTCTCTCCGATTTTCGTCCGTGTTGCATCCTTTCTGCCATCTCCGGTGAGTGTTAGTTCTCTCCCTCCCTTTTATTTTTAATTCCCATAACAATACAAGGTTCCCAAAGTCCCTGGGAGGGAGTTTCTGGCGATGAGGGCAAAGTGAGACATTTCTGGAATGTCTTGGAATTGCCCTCGTTGCTGGTAGAGATGGCTATTGATGCCAACATTGCCTTCCAGTACTCGGAGAGGGTAACTGGGTCTTCGGCCGAGTGCCCTGCTTCTGCGGGTCCCTCTCGCGGAGGGGCATCACTGATAACTACCCTTGGTAGGCCTAACCCTCCTAAAGAGGAAATGGAGGAAGAGGATGAGGAGATTGAAGGGGTCAGTGAGTCGGTCCCCACACAGAGATTGGTGAGAGCCGCTAAGTCGGCAGCCTAGCGGGGAGAGGCAGGAGATGAGCAGAAGGGTCCGGTTCCCTCGGTTTTAATCGAAGCAGACTTGGATAGGACCGGGGCCGCATACCATGTCCCGGACTTAGTCATCCTTCGACTTCCCCTACTGAGTGAATTGCCCAACCATCCTCCTCCTAGGATGGTTGTAATTTTTCAGGTCGCTTTACAATGTGGCTTGCGTCTACCCCTCCAGAGCATAGCTCGGGATCTGCTTTCCCGACTCCAGATTGCGTCTGGGCAGATATTTTCGAATGGATGAACTTGTTCAGATACTCGGTATTGTGGGCTGAGACTGAGTAGCCCCCACTGACTGTCGATGAGTTTCTCCATCTATATTAAGTACGGCTGAATCCGCAGTAGCCCGGCTGGTACTTTCTGTGTGCTTGGTGGAACATGGGCAGGCCTTTGATAACTGAGCCTCCTACCTCCAACAAGCACTAGAGAGATAGGTGGTTCTAGGCATATGGCCGCTGGGAGACTATAGAGCCAGAACTTTTTGAACCTCGCGTTCCTCCGGTGTTCTCCTGAGCAGGTGACTTGGCATGCACTTTTTCCTTTATCTCCTTACACTATTGCGTCTTTAAGTCTGACTGAACGCATTTCACAGATATCCATGAGCACGGGCTGAAACTTGGAGCCGATGCCCTAACTCGGATCAAGGATCTGAAGGCGTTAGATTCGAAAGAGCGATCTTGGAAGACACTTCTTCAACCGGAGCATCTTCTTCTCTTGGGTTTGGACTCGGCCATGATAGGTAACTTTTGGATGTTTGGTTATGATCTCTTCGAATTTTACTTAACTCGTCCTACTTTTCCTGATGCAGATATGACTGAGGCAAGGCCTATTCTTCGTCTGGCTTCCAAGATGAAGGCCCCTCCACGGTCAAAGACTCGGTCCGAGACTCGTCCTCCGAAGAGGCCGAAGACAGTCTCGAAGGCTAAGGGGTAAGCCACACCGGTTGTTCCGACCGTGATCCCGATCGTAATAATCCCCGACTTGGAGGAAGGGGCGAAAGTGGCAGACATAGAGGCTCCCGAGCCCTAGGTAGCCCCTGAGCCAGGACCTATTGCAGAGCGGGTCCCAGAGCAGAGGGAGGAGTAGAGAGGGGAGCACTCAGGAGGGGAGATGACTCAACAGGAGGCATTCTTTCAACGGGCTATGTCGGACATGGTCCCTTGGGCGCTTTCCCATGGGAGTGGGAAAGAATTCGCTGCCCTCTTCGAAGCTCCCCAGAGGCGGACTCTCTCTCATGCTGCCAAGATTCTCCTCAAGGTAAGACTTTGGACTTCTCACTTGTCTTCCTGATCCCTTCGATTTCAATCTGAATTTGGCTTTTCGCAGTTCGCTCCTTATTTACTCAGGGCTAGCGCGGGTCTGGTCGAGTCTCAGAATCAAGCGGCGGATGCTGAAGCAGCTCGGAAACGGGCAGCAGAGGCGGAAGCACAACTTGAAGCCACCATGGCTCGGGTTGGCATATTATCTGGTGAATTAAGGCTTGCCTAGAAGGCCACCGAGGATGCCAAGGCCGAGTGTGCTCATGTGGCCTCGCTATTACAAGAGGCCCAGGAGGAGGGTTGGCGAATTCGTCAGGCTCATGCCTCTTTAGAGGACAAGTTGGCTTGGCTCAAGGCTGAGACCTAGGCCGCCATTGAGAAAGCCAAAGAAGAGGCCAGGGATCAGGCCGTAAAGGCCTTTCTTGAATCCCAGGAGTATCTAGAGGAGCGGGATCGCTTGTATCAGGACAGTTACACCAAGTGTCTCGGATTGATGAAGGAAGCTTTCTCCGACCTTGATCTCTCGGGATTTGACGAAGGTGCCTCTGGGTCCGAAGGTCTAGAAGCCGAGCCAGCTGGGTCTGCTAATGCGGCAGCTGGTATCTAGGTCGATTCTGAGGCTGCTCCTGAGGCAGCGCTGGTGGTCGTTCCGGGTGACGGCAGCAGCTGAGTCCAGGCTACCTCCTGAGTTGGCTCCTGATGAACCTTGGAGCTTCATTTTGGGTGTTAAACACTTCAAGCACAGCAAGCTTCAAACACTTTAAGCACACTAAGCTTTAAGGCAGGCTCGAAAGCATCTACAATCGAGGGAGGACATCGCGTGTCGCGGCCGACTTTTTCCTCTGCCTTTATCTCTATTATTTCATCAACGTAATGCTAAGGCAAAATCTAATGTAACCCGCTGTAACACTTATACTGAATGCAATGTAACCCGATGTAACACTTGTACTGAATGAATATACTCAGTTTTCTCTTATTTTCTTGACTCAGTTTACATGTTTTTCATTCTTTACTTAATTGAGTCTTCCCGAACGCTCGATCGGCCAATCCTAAGGATAATAGATCTTCAGGTGCTCGGCATTCCAAGGATGGGGTAATAATCGCCCGGTGAGATCTTCCAACCGATATGTTCTGGGTCAAATGGTGCTTGAGACAACATAGGGGCCTTCCCAATTGGGTCCCAATGTGCCTACACCAACTTCCTTAGTGTTTAGGAACATTTTTCGAAGGACCATGTCTCCCACTCCGAAGCGTCGAATTTTAACTTGGGCATTGTAGAACCGAGCTACTTGGTGTTGCCAAGCCATCATCCGTTGCCGAGCTTTTTCCCTTTGTTCTTCCACGAGGTCGAGCCTAAGAGCCAGCAATTCTTTGTTGTCTTCTTCATTACACGAGGTGACTCGGGCTGAAGGCAACCCGATTTCAACTAGAGTAACGGCTTATGACCTATATGCGAGGGAGAAAGGAGTTTCTCCCGTGGCAGTTCGAACGGTGGTTCGATATGCCCACAATATTTTAAGAAGTTCCTCAATCCACGCTCCTTTTGCTTGGTCGAGTTTGGTTCGAAGATGCCGTTTAATGATCTTGTTGACTGCTTTGACTTGTCCATTCGTCTGAGGATGATGGGAGATGAGTAAACATTTTTAATCCTGAGATTATTGCACATCTCTTGATATTATCTGTTGTCTAACTGCTTCCCATTGTCAGTAACAATGGTTCAAGGTATCCCAAACTAGCAGATGATGTTTTTCCATACGAAGTCCGTAATCGTCTGTTCGGTTATCCTGGCCAATGGCTCGGCCTCGGTCCATTTTGTGAAGTAGTCTACCGCAACAACAGCAAACTTAGTCTAGCCTTTCCCTAAAGGAAGTGGTCTGATGATGTCAATTCCCCACTGCGCGAAGGGTCATGGGCCAGCCATCGGGGTTAGTTCTTCAGGGGGTTGTCTCGGAATGGTAGCAAACCGTTGGCATTTATCACATGTAACATCCCGAATTTTTACCAACCTGGAATTACACGTCCTTAGGCAATGGGTCGATCTTAACACCTTATTAACTGTGTTCTTTAAATGCTTCTAAGTATGTTCATATTAGGCATGAATCCTAAAGATTAGGTGATGAAGAACAGTACTTTAGAAATCCGTACAAAGACCTGAGTGCCACCTCAGACAGAAATCTTACATGACTAAATCCTTTAGAAATTAGACAAAGTTAACTAAGCGCTAAACCAGATCACATAGGAAATCCACACTAATCACTTTAAATTCGATCTACAAGATCCAAAACTTGTAAAATCAGTGACGCTATATTACCCTAAAATCTAGGATCAATCTCATTACTTGGCTGCTCTCGGGAGCATCACGAAACTTCGTATTAGATCTGGACCGCACGTTGAAAGTCCGAATAATACGAAGTTATAGAATTAGGACCGCCTTGCTGGGCTTGACAACCATCTCAGAAGTCAAATCCAGATAATGTCCCACGGCTATTCGCTAAAGCTCGGAGTGAAGAGTGTGAGAAAATGTAGATTTCTTAAGAAATCAAGTCTCATTTAAGTAATCTGAGACTTGTCACTTGCGGGCCTGATATAAGTAATCAGACCGTCAGAATCTGACCCAAATACACCCTCGGATCAGGGAAAATTTCATACACATGTCCATGTACTTGTAACCCTGATCGAGTTCCGGTGACCGTTGAACTGAAACTGGTCCACCATTCGTGATCTGAGAATCCAACTGGAACGAAATCTTAACTCCACCTAGATCCAAGGTTGATGAGCTTAAGTCTGACCGCACACAGAAAAGGGGATGCCAGAAGTCCTCCGTTGGATTGAAACAGACCCGCTTTGGAGATAACCTAAGTATACCTTGACCTAGAGTCTATTTTGATGATGTTTTAGCCTATATAAGGACCTTAAAACCTCTCTCATTCAGCCCATACGAATTTGGGAGAAACCCTAGGAGAGAGAAGAGAGAAAAGAGAGAGAAAGTGTGGGAGATGTGGGAGCATCTTCCTGATGCTCTACCCTGCTATCCTACGTGATTAATCATCATGATCTAGCCGCTTTTTCAGCGATTTCGGCTTCGTTTGTAGGTAAGAAAAACCTGACCCTAAGCTGTTTTAGAGTTTCCAAGAGTGTTGGTGATGTAATAGCTGACCTGTTTCATGATTCAGGTTGCCTAATCACCGTAGACGAAGGCTTAGAGATTCTAGCATATTCGTTACAATTCTACGACAAAAGGTGCGGACTTTAGATTATAGGTTATGGTTTTCAACGCTTTCAATGTCAGATAATGATAGATTCATGATCTGCATGCAATTGCACATGTACAAAGTGCTGCCCGTTTCATTTTTCGGTTATACATTAACTATGTTGAATATACTGTATTCCCCATATTTGTAGAAAGTACCGTATATGTATAAATTTTGAAAGTGTGTTTGCCATGATTAATCACTGTATGAATATGCTATATATGTGTATAATACTTACTTGACGAAAGGGTTCGCCCTAATACTTGTTTTTGCTAAGTATACGCTATATATGTTGAAAGAGTGTATCCTAAGTGTTTGTGAAAATGCTTGTAAGAGTAAGTGCTTAGAGAATTGTGCTTTAGGTAGGTGTTGAGATAGGATTCTCAGCTACCTTAGAGATGTATATGATTTCCTCCATGTTGTTTGTTTAATTTAACCTCTTACTTATGAAATATATGTGTTTGTATTTCCTGTTTATATTGTGCCTTATAACATGCTTTATAACATGTTTATGACATGCTTATTAACATGCTTGAATTACTTTGTTTATTCCACTTTACTCTACATGCTTCTGGTTACGGATGGATTATGTTTGGGGCTATGATTATAGTCCAGGCAATCGAAAATGGAAATGAATGCGTGGCTGAGATTCATTCGTCATGCGAGATGTGTTCGACGAACCCGAGTCGTACTTTGGTTGACGATAGTGGCTGGCCACATGAAGTGCTTATGCGCTTCATATCATTCAACTTATTGTGCACTCGAGCTAGCCGAGCTCGTCAAGTAACCCGATCTGTCTTATGTATATTCACCATGTTTGGACGCTACTGCTTGATCCTAAGGTACTGAACTTACCAGTGCAACCCCATTAACCTTGGTACCTCGATCCGCTAAGACTCATGAGCCGGGCATGGTGGTATGGGACACGTGGTCGAGCTGTCGGCCTACACTGGGGCCACGAGCCTCCCCGTAGTGACCATTGAGCAACTAGACTCGTGAGCCGATTATGGTGGTATGGGACACTATATTCGAGCTGTCGGCTTACACTGCTTTAATGGGTGATGGGGGAGTGGTACAACGATTCTGTGTAACAGCCCTGGTAGCCATGACCGTACCTGGTGTAGTGACCTCGAGCATACTCTAAATCTATGGTGAGGCGAAGAGCCTTCCCGTAGTAACAGAGTATAAACTAGGCCTATATTGATAAGGTGATGGGGGAGTGGTGTAACGATTCTGTGTAACAGCCCTGGCAGCCCTTGCAGTGACCTAGAAACACACCATCGTATGAGATTGTTTAGGACTAACGACCCTATAATGGATCATTATTTGGGAATGATATAAGGAAGGTACATTAGTTTCCCAATACTGCTGTTTCAAATGGACTAATAACAACTCAGTAATTATGCTCATCATTACATTGCATATGCCTTAAAGTGTGGAGCACTGAGGGTGACAGCATGCCGCGGACGTAAGATGGTGCCGCACGAGGGAGTATGTTGGCGAGGGCATGCATCATAATCGCATCTCATCCTTGCATTAATTACAGTACTTAGGAATGTTGATTGTACTACTTTATCATTACTGCTTGACTGAATTGATAACATGTTAACCTATGCTTTATTGTTCCACTGAGTTAATCACTCACTCGCACGTTACGGGACGGTGTTGTATACACCAACCAGACCTTGTTGTAGCCGCAGGTGATGGCGATGCTTATGAGGTGGAGCAAACTTTTACGACGACGAGGATGCCTTCTTGTATATGCTGTATTCTAGCGGCTTCATGCGAGCTGTGTCTTGATCGACGGGGTTACAAGGTTGCCGATTAGATGCCATTACCTTTTTTTGTATATTTTGGACTTGCACATGTAATTATTTAACCTGGCAATGTTATCACACTCTGGAGACTCACCACAGTCTATATATTTTATATATCTATCACAATCTTCCACTTGCAATTTAACTGTCTCTGGAGTATGATATGCTGTTTTGGTATAATCTCATTCATGTTTCAATGCTCTCATCATAATCATCATTATTTGTGTTGCATAAGTGATACGTTGGAACTCGGGAGTTGAGCTTTGCTCAACCTTCGATTTTCAGGGCATTACATTACAGCTCTGGACGTGCTTATGAGCATCGTGCTAAATAGTCGGCCAATAGTACCCTTGTCGTAGGATTTTTATTTGTTAACGATCGTCCTCCCGAGTGATTTCCAAAGATCCCTTCGTAGATCTCTCGCAACACATAATCGGCTTCATCAGGATTTAGGCATCGTAGTAGAGGAGCGAAAAATCATTTCTTATATAATACCCCGTTGAGTATGGTGTAATGAGAGGATCGGATCTTCAATCGTCGGGCCTAATCACAAACATCGGGTAACTTTCCACTGCTGAGATATTAGATGATCGGGTCGACCTAAGTTGGTTCTAAATCTATTGAATGTACGGTCGAGCTAACCGGGTCATCGATACTCGGTTTAGCAACATACTCGATTGGAATGAATCTGGGTATGTCGTCTTTGTCAGTAAAGGCAAGTTTTGCCAGTAGATCAGCCTTAGCATTTTCTGTTCGGGGGATTCGAGTTACAACACATAGTTGAAAACCATTGATCATCTCTTTGGCCGTCTTCATGTATACTTTCAGTTGCTCTTTGCATGTTTGATACACGCTAGGGACTTGATTAACGACCAACTGCGAGTCACTAAATACGTTGAGATGAGTAACAACCAGGCTGGCTGCTAGTCGAAGGCCGAGCAATAAGACTTCATATTCTGCTGTATTGTTCGAATCTTAAAATCCAAGTCTTAAGGCATACTACATGTAGGTTTGATCGGAAGTTTCCAAGACGACTCCTGCCAAGTCTTAAGGCATACTGCATGTAGGTTTGATCGGAAGTTTCCAAGATGACTCCTGGCCCACTTGCCTTAGAATTGAATGAGCCTCAACATAAAGCTTCCAGGGGATTGGGTCGGGCGAGGACTCGGGAGAAGCAGCCGTCGATTGTTCGCTTCCAAGCTCAGTAAGTGGATCGACTTAGGGTGCAACTTTAGTAATGAAGTTGGCCATAGCTTGTCCTTTTATCACTATTCTCGCCTTGTATTGAATGTCGAACTCACTGAGTTCGATCACCCACTTCGTTAGTCAGCCGGAAGCTTCTAGTTTTTGAAGGATCTGACGCAGTGGGAGGTCGGTCATGACGATGATAGTGTGAGCTTGAAAATATGGCCAAAGTTGTCGCGAGGAGACGACTAAGACTAGGGCCACCTTCTCTAAGGGCGGATATCTTGTTTCTGCCGGTAATAATGCTTTGCTAACGTAATACATTGGCAATTGTTTTCCTTTATACTCATGTATCAAAGCCAAGCTTACGGCTACGTCGGAAACCACTAGGTATAGTAGCAATGCTTCCCCAGGCTCGGGTTTCAATAAGACAAGTGGAGATCCGAGGTACGACTTTAACTGCTGGAACGCTGCTTCACACTCTTCCGTCCATTATACCATTTGTCGACCCTTAAGTTGTTTGAAGAATGGGAGGCACTTATCGATAGCTCGGGAGAGGAAGCGGTTGAGCGCAGCTACTCATTTAGTCAACCACTGTATATCCTTGATCATTTTTGGGGGTTCCATGTCGAGTAATGCTTTAATTTTCTCTGGGTTTGCCTCGATTCCTCGTTAACTGACAAAAAATTTACCCAGCCGACCCCGAAGGCACACTTGCTCGGATTTAGCTTCATCTGGTATTTGCGAAGAATAAGAAACATCTCTTCTAGGTCAGTAATATGATCAGCCACGTGTATACTTTTGACGAGCATGTCATCAGTGTATACTTCCATGGTTCGGCCGATCTGCCAAGAGAACATTTTATTCACCAACCGTTAGTACGTTGCTCCTGCATTCTTTAGACCAAATGACATCACACGGTAAAAATAAAGTCTTTTGTCAATGACAAAGGTAGTCTTAGATTTATCAGATTAATGCATTACAATTTGATTGTATCCAGAATAAGCGTCAACAAAACTAAGAAGTACATGTCCGGCCATACTATCCACCAGCTGATCGATCCTTGAAAGAGAGAAGCTATCTTTTGGGCAGGATTTGTTTAAGTCGGTATAGTCAATACAGACTCGCCACTTCCCATTGGCTTTCGTAACGAATACGACATTAGCTATCCATCCGGGTAGCATATCTCATCGATAAACTTAGCCTTGAGGAGCTTGCTGACCTCTTCTTTAATGATGGCGTACCTTTCAGGACCGAGTGGACGTCACTTCTGTCGGATCGGTTAGTAGGTCAAATCGATGTTGAGTTGGTGACTCATTATCGAGGGATCGATCCCTGGCATGTATTCATGACTCCATGCAAATACATCAGCGTATCGTCAGAGTAGTAATATCAACTTGTCTTTTAGAGGCGACTGCAGAGACGAGCCAATCTGCACTTTTTTGGACTCGTCTGTCTCGACCAAGGGTACCGGGATAGGGTCCTCTACCGGTTGTCCTCGCTCGTATGTCTCGGCCCGAGGGTCTAGTGATTCAATCGTGGTTACTTCGGCTGAAGCCTTTATGGTCGTCGCATAACAATGTCATGAGTCTTGTTGATCGCCTTTCATGACTCCTACTCTTAACTCAGTCGGGAATTTCATGGAGAGATGGTAAGTTGATACCACAACTTGGAGAAGACTCAGAGAAGGTTGGTCGACTATTGTGTTGTAGACCGATGGTTGGTCGACTATCAAGAAGTCGACCATCACTGTCGTCTGGTGCAGAGAGTTACCAGCAATAAGTGGCAATGGAATGAGTCCTTTGGGGAGAGTTCGTCCACTAGAGAATCCGATTAATGGGGTGTGAACTGGCCGTAAGGCCGATCGTTCAGCACCCATTTTATCGAATGCTTGTATAAACAATACATTTGCGGATGACCCTGTATCTACCAGAATACGGAATACCTTATGGTTTGCTATAGTGAGGGTGACGACCAATGCGTCATCGTGCAGATGATAAATGCCCTGAGCGTCTTCATCAGTGAATGTAACGCCCTGAAAATCGAGGGTCGAGTATAACTCAACACCTGAGTTCCAATGCATCACATATGTAACATACATAATGATGATTAAATGTTGTCTGTGTTAGAGCAATAAACATGAGTGAGATTATACCAAAACAGTAATTCATACTCCAGATCAATTGTATAAAGGCAAGCGGAAGACTGAAAACTGTATATATAATGTGTGTAAAGGAACAAAACCATCTTGATCTCCAGAGTATGAACACTAACTGAGTATCCATATACATGTATTGTTTCTGAATAAAAAGGTCAAAATACAGCTAAAATTAAATCCTGAAATCCCCGCGATCCAGTAGGCCTAAACATAGCCGTCAGAGTACTGCATGTATGAGAACTCGTCCTGGTCCTCATCATATTTTGGCTCTACCTCCTGAATCGACGCATCCTCTATACCTGCGACAGAGTCTGGTTGGTGTGTAAAACACCGTCCCGTAACGTGGGAGTGAGTAGATAACTCAGTGGAACAATAAAGCATAAGTTAACATGTTATCAATTCAATCAAACAGTACATTCAAACAATCCTAACTATTATTAAATGCAAGTATGAAATGACATGATGAATGCCCTTGCCAAACCACCCTCATGCGACATCATCTTACATTCGCGGATGCATACTTCCCTCAGTGCTCCACATCTACCAGGCACATGCGGTGCGATGATGAGCATGATTACCGAGTAGTTATTAGTCCATTTCAAACAGCAGTATTGGGAAACTAAGGTACCTCCCTTGTATCATTCCCAAACACGATCCATTCTAGGGTCGTCAATCCTAGTTAATCTCATACGATGTTATGGTTCGAGAGGCATCGCGAAGGCATCGCAAAGGGCTCGTCACCCGTCAGCACGGATACAGATCTCACCGTATGCAGCTCAATTGCAGACCGTCAGCTTGAGTATAGGTCTCACCGTACTCGGCTCAATCGCTGGCCGTCAGCTCGAATACAGGTCTCACCGTACTTGTCTCAACTCATACTCTATCTACTGTGAAGGGCTCGTCACCAATCACAGACCTTAGAGTATACTTGAAGACACTACGGAGGACTCGTCGCCCGTCAGCACGAATACAGGTCTCACCGTATTCGGCTCTCGCCGTAGGTGTCGACAGCTCGAATACAGTATCCCATACCACCGTATTCGACTCACGAGTTTGGTTGCTTAATGGTCACTACGGGGAGGCACGTGGCCCCAGCGTAGGTCGACAGCTCGACCACAGTGTCCCATACCACCATGTCCGGCTCATGAGTCTTAGCGGATCAAGGTACCATGATTAGAAAGGATTTCACTGGTAAGTGTGGTACCCTAGGTTCAAGCAGTGGTGACCAAACATGGTGAACATACATTAGACATATTAGGTTACTTGATGAGCCTGACTAGCTCGAGCGCACAATCAACTAAACGACATGAAGTGCATAAGCACTTCGCATGGCCTAACCACTGTCGCCAACTGACATACGACTCGGGTTCGTCAAACACATCCTACGTGGCGGAATGGATCTCAACCACGATCTCAAGTCTGGTACCGATTGTCTGGACTATAGACATAGTCTCAAACTCAATCAATTCTCATCCATAGCATGTGGAGTAAAGCATGATAAACAAAGTAATTCAAGTAAGTTAACAAATATGTTATAAAGCATGTTATAAAGTATGTTGTAAAGCATGTTATAAGGCACTACATAAATAGGAATACAAACACATATATTGAATAAGTAAGCGATTTAAGTAAACAACCACATGGAGGAAATCATACATGTCTCTAAGGTAGTTGAGAATCCCATCTCAACACCCTCCTAAGGCATCAACATCCAAACCCTTACTCACACAAGCATTTCTACAAACACTTAACATACACTATTTCAACATACATAGTGTATGTTAGCAAACATGTTTTAGGGCGAGTCCTTTCACCATGTAAGTATTTTATGCATATGTAATATATTTATACGACAAATAATCATGGCAAACACGTTCCTAGAATATATATGTATACGATACTTTCTACAATACGGTATTTCTACATACATAGTGTATTTTAGTAAAACATGTATTTGGGCGAATCCTTTCGCCAAATAAGTATTTTATCCATATAGCGTATATTCATACAATAAATAATCATGTCAAACACATTTCCAAAATTTATACGTATATGGTATTTTCTACGAATACCTAGAATATGTAAATTTCCATAATCTACATCGTTAATCGAAACAGAAAACGGAAAGCACTTTGTACATGTGCAATTACATGCAGATCATGAATCTATCATTATCTGACATTGAAAGTGTTGAAAATCGTAACCTATACACCTAAAGTCCTCACCTTACCCGTGGAATCGCAACGGATCAGCTAGGGTTGCTAGGCTTCCGTATTCGGCAGTTTGGTGGCCTAAAGAATGAAATAGGTTAGCTATTTCATAACCTACACCCTTCATATCACCAAAACAGGTTAGGGTTAGGGTTCCTTACCTAGAAACGGAGTTGGTATCACCGGAAAAGCGATAAGAAATAGGTGGTGCAGCTTGTGTGGTGGCAGGGGATGGTAGTAGGAAGGATCTCCCACAACTCTCTAACTTTCTCTCTCTTTTTCTCTCTTCTCACTTAGGGTTTTTCTCAAATTCGTATGGCTGTGAGAGAGGGTGTTCTAAGGTCCTTATATAGCCTAAAAAGTCTCCAAAGTAGACTTAAGGTCAAGGTATACTTGGGTTATAACCAAAGCGGCGTTATTTCAGCTCAACGGAGGGTTTCTGGCGGGCCTCCTTGAGCCAAAAGTTGGACTTAAGCTCACTACCGTGGATCTACGTGGAGTTAAGTTTTCGTCTCAGTCGTATTCCCAGATCACACGTGGCAGACCAATTTCAGTTCAATGGTCAGTAGGCCTTGATCCGAAATTCCAAGTACATGTAAATGTTCCTGAAATTTTTCTTGATTCGAGGGTGTATTTGGGTCAGATTCTGACGGTCTGGTTGCTTACAAATTGACCGCAAGTAACATGTCTCAGATCACTATTCCAGATATTTATTTTAGAAAGAAAACAAGGGTTTTCACACTCCTTCGATCCGGACTCAAGCGAACGTGCCGTGGGACACTGTCTGGATTTGATTTCCGAGATGGTTGTCAAGCCCAGCGAGGCGGTCTTAAGTCCTTAACCTCGTATTATTCGGACTCCCGATGTGCGGTCCAGACCTGATACGGAGTTTCAATGTGTTCCCGAGAGCAGTCGGGTAATGAGTTTGATCTTAGATTTTAGGGTAACCTGGCGTCAATAATTCTACAAGTTTTGGGTCTTGTAGATCGTATTTAAAGCGATTCAAACGGATTTCATGGCTAATCTAGTTTAGCACTTAGTTAACTTTGTCAAATTTCTAAGGGATTTAATCCTAAGTGATTTCTGGTCGAGGTGGTACTCGAGCCATTATATGGAAATCTACGAGTCGTTACAATCTACCCCCCTTAAACAAAAATTTTATCCTCGAAATTTGTACCTTTTTGTATTTCTCGAGAATCTGAGGGTAGTTCTTTCTGACTTCGGTCTAAGTCTCCCAAGTGGCTTCCTCTTCTGAATGATGCGTCCATAGTACCTTCACAAGTGGAACCTTCACAAGTGGAATGACCTATCTATGCAGTACCTGCTCCTTCCTGTCAAGTATACGCGTCGGACGCAGCTCATTTGTAGCATCCTCACTCAGCTGTACCTGCTCCTATCTGATGATATGTGAAGGATCAGGAACGTACTTCTTCAACATAGATACATGAAATACGTTGTGTACAGCCGCAAGTGGTGTGGGCAAAGCGAGACGATAAGCCACAGCACCCACTCGATCCAGTATCTGAAACAGACCGATAAATCTCGGTGTAAGCTTCCCCTTCTTCCCAAACCGAAGGACTCCCTTCATAAGGGAAACTCTGAGGAATACATTGTCACCGACCTCGAACTCAAGCGATCGCCGCCTCGTATCGGCGTAACTCTACTGCCTGCTCTGCGCTGTAAGAAGTCGACGCCTGATGATGTCGACCTCTCTGTGGTCGCCTGTACAACTTTGGACCAATCATACTACGCTCACCAACCTCAGCCCAACAATGCGGTGCTCTGCAAGGATGACCATACAGGGCCTCATATGGCGCCATACCAATACTCGCCTGGAAGTTATTGTTGTAGACGAACTCTGCATAAGGAAGACAGTCATCCCAACTGTCCTTGAAGTCCAACACACATGCTCGTAACATATCCTCCAGAATCTTATTCACCTGCTCTATCTATCTATCTGTCTGAGGATGAAACGCCGTACTAAACTTCAACTTCACACCCATCGCTTCCTAGATACGAGTCCAAAAGATAGATGTGAACCGAGTGTCTCTGTTCGACGCGATCTCAAGTGGAACTCCATGCAGACGCACAATCTCTCTGATGTACAGCCTAGCCAGCTCGTCTGCAGAGTTCGTGACTCTGATAGGGAGGAAATGGGCCAATTTGGTCAACCAGTCCACAATCACCCAAATAGAATCATGTCCCTTCCTTGTCTTCGGCAACCCTGATATGAAATCCATGAAGATGAAGTCCCACTTCCACTCTGCTATGGGCATGGGCTGAAGCAGTCTAAGAGGTCGGTGGTGTTCTGCCTTGACCTACTGGCACGTCAGACAACGAGAAACGAACTCAGCGATGTGGGCCTTCATGTTATCTCACCAATATGACTGTCTCATATCCTGGTACATCTTCGTGCTACCAGGATGCATCGCAAGCTTCGAGTTATGGGCAGACTCGAGAAGCTCCTGTCTCAAATCAGGTATATCAGGAACGCATAGGTGGCCATGAAATTGTAGACCCCCACAGAACCAACCCTCCAGTCGGAGTCCCCGGCGTTGCTAGCTTGCTCTCGAAGCTCGGACAACTGCTCATCGCCCTTCTGGGCCTCGATGATCCTATCAACAATAAGTTACTGCACATGAACATGCACAACACACTCAAATGGCTCCTCCACGGTGAGTCTCTGCTCGAAGTCCCGCACGAACTCAACCATGTCCCACTCTGCTATCATCAACGGAGCCGTAAATACTATAGCCTTCTTGCGGCTCAACGCGTCTGCCACAAGGTTCGCCTTGCCCGGATGGTAGGAAACCTCGAACTTGAAGTCCTTCAAGGTCTCCATCCATCGGCGTTGTCTCATATTCAAGTCCCGCTGTGTGAATATATACTTAAGGATCTTGTGGTCGCAGAAAAGCTCGAACTCCTCTCCATAGAGGTAATGTCTCCAGAGCTTCAATGCAAAGATGACAGTTGTCAACTTCAAGTCATGTGTAGGGTAATTCTCCTCGTGCTTCCTTAATTGTCTCGAGGTATATGAAATTACCCTGTCCTTCTGCATAAGGACACAACCCAAACCAATGCGAGACGCGTCATTGTATATCGTGTACTTAACCCCTTGCTCTGGCAATACTAGCACAGGGGCGGACGTCAACCTGTCCTTCAGCTCCTTGAAACCTGCTTCCGCCTTCTCATTCCAGGCGAACTTCAGGTCCTTCCGTGTCAACTGAGACAACGGCCTGGCAATCTTCGAGAAATCTCGAATGAAGCGTCTATAATACCCTGTCAGACCAAGGAAACTCCTCACCTTGGTGATCGAGCCAGGCTGCTGCCAATCCTGAATCGCGGTTACCTTAGCAAGGTCCACTACTATCCTATCCTTGGACACCACATGTCCGAGGAACTTGACTTCCTCCTGCCAGAAGTCGCACTTCTTATACTGCGCGAACAACCGGTTCTTCTTCAACGTATCCAACACCGCTCTTAGGTGCTCTTCGTGCTCCTCCCAACTCGTAGAGTATATCAGAATGTTATCAATAAAGACGATGACGAATTGGTATAGGAATGGCCGAAATACTCGGTTCATCAGGTCCATGAACACGGCTGGTGCGTTCATAAGACCGAACGACATCACTAGAAACTCATAGTGACCGAAGCATGTCCTGAAAGTCGTCTTCTATACGTCCTCATCTCTGACGCGCAGCTGATGATACCCTGACTACAGATCAATCTTTGAAAAATACTTCACCCCCTTTAACTGATCAAACAGATCATCAATCCTGGGCAAAGGATACTTGTTCTTCACGGTGACTTAGTTCAACCTACGGTAATCAATTAATAACCATAGCGACCCGTCCTTCTTCTTCACAAATAGAACAGGTGCTCCCCAAGGAGACACACTAGGTCATATGAAACCCATCTCTACTAGCTCGTCAATCTGTCTCCGCAGCTCCTCCATCTCACATGGAGGCATATGATAAGTCGGTAATGAGATAGGTGTCGCACCAGGTGTAAGATCAATGGTGAAATCGATCTCGCGCCGAGGAAGTAAACCAGGAATCATTGTAAACACATCTGTAAACTCCCGAACCACCGGTGTGTTTCCTAATGTCGGACTACCAATCGGCTTTAATAAAGTAGCATAACACTCAACACGGTAGGGCCAACTACCTGCACTGGAAACGTGAAAACTGTGCCGTCAGATCTATAGGCCGTCACGACCCGAGTATCACAATCAATCTCAGCCTTCATCTTCGTGAGTCAGTCCATATCGAGAATGATATCGTAATGCCATAGTGGAGCAACAATAAGGTCGACGAGCACGGTTCTGCTACCTAAATCCATGGAGCAACCCTCAGATACCTGTGCGATATCCGAAATAGTCCCAGTAGCCATAGTGAGTCTCATTCTCGTCATGGGAATAGTACGTAAAGCTAGACGCTTGACTGCCTCATATGAAATAATAGAAGTAGTGGACCCAGTGTCCACCAACAAGGAGATGGAAGTACCATGAATGTGGGTCGTACCCTCAAAAGCCGTTGGGGCCGAAATCGACATCTCAGATGCCTCGACAACAAGCATATGTACTCGAGCCTGCTGCTGACGGTTCAGCTATGGAACCAAGGGTCGTTGAGGCGGCCTGAAGCGCAATACAGGAGGTCTGAAAGAAGGATGAGCAGGGGCAGTCTATAAAGGTGGAGCTGATATGGCCTGAGGGTAAGGGCGATCCAGCCTCTGCGGTGGTGAGAACCAGCTAGCCCTCATACGTGAGAAATAACTCTCTGCAGGATGCCCCGGTTTCCCGTAATACGTACAAGTCACAAGAGGGTGCCTCATAGGAACTACTGGCACCGCGGCCCTGAGGGGAGAGTCGATACGAGGCGTCTTGCCTAAGAAAGGCCTGCCCTGCATCTCTGGTCGCGGTCTCGTAACCATAGCACCACGAGAACGTGCCAGCCGATCCACATCCTGCTTGACCATCATGGACATGTGAACCAGCTCCGCATAAGACGGTATACTGATGCAGCACATCTTCGACCGTATATCAGGTCGCAAACCCCCAGAAAAATGACGCATCCGCATCTGCTCATCAACCAGGATGGTCGAGACAAAGCGGCCCAACTCTGTAAAGCGGTGCTCGTACTCAGTGACAGTCATGCCTCCCTGCCTGAGGCGTAGAAACTCATCCTCCCGCTCATGTCTGTAGGTCTGTGGATAATACTTCTCGTGGAACCGAAACTCGAATGCCGCCCAGGTCCACACATAGTCCGCTGCGACAGACCGCAGCATACTGTCCCACTATAGACTGGCCTCCCTCTCAAACATGAAAGTGGCCAACTCGACCTGCTCTGCCTCAGTACAGTGTAGCATCCGTAGCATCTTGGAGATGCGGTCGAGCCAAAACTCAGCCTCCTCGGGTCTGTAAGAACCCATGAATGAGGGAGGCCTCAAGCGCTGGAATCGCTCGAGCAAGCCACATGTACCAACATCTCTAGTAGGGGGTGCGACGGGTGTGGGCAGAGGCACATCCTTAAACTGAGCAGGAGGCCCTGTATGCTCAGCAGGACGTGCAGATGTCAGAGGTGGAGTCGCACTCCCACCCTGAGATAAGGCCTCAACAATAGTAGCCATAAGCTGGTGGTGGTGCTGCTGCTGCATCTGTTGCTGCTGCATCTACTGCCGATGCATCATCAACATCAACTGCTCAATCCTATCAGTCGGTGGAGCAGCCTGTGGGTCATACTGTGAAGATGACGCCTGGTTCTGCTCGCGAACCGGGGGTGTATAAGGTGGCAGTCCACCAGTAGGACCAGCAGGAGGCTGATCAGAGTCTAACCCTCGGTCCGCAGGACCACCTCTACCAGAAGGAGTCTGGTCCATCGAGCCAGTAAGAAGGAGGTGTGCCGTGCTCCGCGTATACTGCCGCGGCATGCCCTACACAACATAGGGTGCAACGTTGGTGAGATTAAAGCATATCAACACATTATATAAGCACCTTAAGCATTCCACACATCTCATAGCAAAAGAGGCTACATGCTTTTCATTTACCCAAAATTGTCATAATACATGGACTACAGAGTTACATGAATCATGACAGAAATTACATGTGAGCCAATTACATCCAAAACATCAAACACTTAAAACATATTACTAACTACTACATCATTAACATGAAAGCATAAACCGCCGAATGCGGTAACCAAAACAACCACAACAACAACTTAGATGACTAGGCATCCGAATCAGGCAATGGAGGAGGAGCATTCTTGTCCTGTAGACAGCACAGAATGGCCTTCAAGGTGCGAGACATCTTGCTGAGCTTGGTTTTGACCCACCCGACTTCCTGTCATAGGGCGGCTTGGCCTTCCTCAAGACGGGCTAAACGTGCATCTATGGAAGCCCGATCGATACCCTGCTCCTGAGCCGTAGGAGGTGAACTCTCCTCTGTATCCTGGGCCTCAGGTTCCTCTTCTTCTATTTCATCGCCACTACCATCCCCAGTCTCTTCTTCTTCAGTCTCTATTTCATCCTCACTCTCCTCATGGTGGGCCCGTCTGCGCCGCGCCCCAAGTTCCATCTGATGGAGAGTACTTTCATCGATCTGGTGGATCGGTACTGGCCTTTCCACCCCCAGACTGTAGCCGAACTCCCGTGCAATCCTGCAAATGAGTCAACCAAAAGGAAGCGAATCATAGCTCCTGGTGGAGTGTACAATATTCACGATCTGTCGCAACACGAATGTAGGTACACACAAGTTCGCCCCCTGCCCCACTTGGTACAGAAAGTCTACCATGAGTCGCATGCACTCGCTGTGATTATTGTGCCTGGGGTAGAGGTTGTACGTAAAGATATGATGTAGTAGGCAGAAGTCGTCTGACATGTGGGATGCTAGCAAGCTTTTGTTCGGCTGTCACTCTGCCAGTTTGCCACTACAAAGGTAACATGTGCGACGATCCTTTTCATGAACAGTCCCCAGATTCTGCTCGCTAGCATGAACATCACCAAGAGGCATATTCATAAGCTGCGCAATCACTCTCACGTCAACAGTGACAAACAGATCCACCCCAACCAAGAGTCAGAACTGCAAAGGGTCCAGTGTAGGCTCACGAATGTTGGCATAGAAGGCCCAGACAGTACTAGGATTTGCGCGACCTCTGGCCTCAAATAGCGGACCTCAGTGGGTCGCCTCCACTTGCTCAAATAGGTAGTATTCACCGAAGAGCCGACCATCCACTTGGGCTTCAAAGAGAACCCTGCGGTCCTCATACACTCCATGAGGTAGTGCCGCCAACTGAGCTCGTTAGCAGGGATCCGGGGATCAAGGTTCCGCTTCATTCAAAATTCTCGAGCTAAGCTCGAGCTAGCGGCGGTGTCTCTCCACTGCCTTGATCGTGTAGGTCGACTAGACCCAGCCTCATCAGCGGCACTCTTTCTCTTGCCCATCAGAGAGAGGATAATGGAGATGGAGAAAATGGTCGTAACAACTTCAAAAAGGGCCATGGAAAATGAAGGAAAACGAGAGAAGGGGTTGGAAATATGGGTTCTCCACGGACTTGGGTCCCAACAGACGTTGTAGGGGCCCAAAAGATAGGGATTTAAGAAGGGAAATGGAAAGATCAGGTGGGTGAGAAAGCTCACGCAATTTTTGAGCTCCAAATGGGCATGTGGGCATCTAAATGAGAGAAACGAAGAGGAAATGGAGGAGAGAACTTCTGTGGACGATGGGGATGGGTTGGTTGTGGTCGAAATCAACAGGGAGGATGATTGGAAGGGTGGTTTTGAAGAGAAACAGCAAGGTTAGATAGAGAAAACAGCTTGGAGGGGAGGCTTGTGAAGGAGGTGTTTTGGGAGGTGGAAAGGGAACGGGAGCTAGGTCAGAGGGTATTTGGGACCACCAAAGGCGATCGGCCTGAGCCGCGGGCCCGGCCCAGCCTAGAAAGTGGCGAGGCCTCGCCGAAAAACTTTGTGATATTCAAAGAGGGGCCCCATAGTCGTGGTCCACTAGTCCCCTAGGCCCCAAAAAACACTGGGTCCCACCCTGGGTACCCCTGGGTCAATGTAGATAGGCCCCCGACTCCGATTCGCTCGATTTCGGATATTTTCGGGTACCTTCGGACACATACTGACATTTGTAGATTTTTGACTGCTGGGATAAGGTGTATTGTGATCTAGACACATCAATAAACAGTCTAGAAGTGATTTGGGATCGACTCGTGCAATCAGGATCGAGTATGAACTCGACCAAAACACACATTTTCGATGAACTTCGCCAAATGGCGAAATCGGGAAAACCTAGGACTTTCTATATTTTTCTCGCACCCTCCTAGGTTGAAATGCGTCAGCGTACGTCATAGGAACATAACTCAGGTCCGGTTTAATCAAAATCATGCTCTGATACCAACTTGTAACGCCCTGAAAATTGGGGGTCGAGTATAACTCAACACCCGAGTTCCAACGCATCACATATGCAACATACATAATGATGATTAAATGTTGTCTATGTTAGAGCAATAAACATGAGTGAGATTATACCAAAACAGTAATTCATACTCCAAATCAATTGTATAAAGGCAAGTGGAAGACTGAAAACTGTATATATAATGTGTGTAAAGGAACAAAACCATCTTGATCTCCAGAGTATGAACACTAACTGAGTATCCATATACATGTATTATTTCTGAATAAAAAGGTCAAAATACAACTAAAATTAAATCTTGAAATCCCCGCGATCCAGTCGGCCTAAGCATAGCCGTCAGAGTACTGCATGTATGAGAACTTGTCCTGGTCCTCATTATATTTTGGCTCTGCCTCCTGAATCAACGCATCCTCTATACCTGCGACAGAGTCTGGTTGGTGTGTAAAACACCGTCCCGTAACATGGGAGTGAGTAGCTAACTCAGTGGAACAATAAAGCATAGGTTAACATGTTATCAATTCAATCAAGCAGTAATGATAAAACAGTACATTCAAACAATCCTAACTACTCTTATTAAATGCAAGTATGAAATGATATGATAAATGCCCTTGCCAAACTACCCTCATGCAACATCATCTTACGTTCGCGGATGCATACCTCCCTCAGTGCTCCACATCTACCAAGCACATGCGGTGCAATGATGAGCATGATTACCGAGTAATTATTAGTCCATTTCAAACAGCGGTATTGGGAAACTAAGGTACCTCCCTTGTATCATTCCCAAACATGATCCATTATAGGGTCGTCAATCCTAGTTAATCTCATATGATGTTATGGTTCGAGTGGCATCGCGAAGGCATCGCAAAGGGCTCATCACCTGTCAGCACGGATACAGATCTCACCGTATGCGGTTCAATTGCTGACCGTCAGCTCGAGTACAGGTCTCACCATACTCGGCTCAATTACTGGCCGTCAGCTGGAATACAAGTCTCACCGTACTCGGCTCAACTCATACTCTATCTGCTGTGAAGGGCTCATCACCAATCACAGACCTTAGAGTATACTCGAAGACACTACGGAGGATTTGTCGCCTGTCAGCACAAATACAGGTCTCACCGTATTCGGCTCTCGCCGTAGGTGTTGAGAGCTCGAATACAGTGTCCCATACCACCGTATTCGGCTCACGAGTTTGGTTGCTCAATGATCACTACGGGGAGGCACGTGGCCCCAGTGTAGGCCGACAGCTCGACCACTGTGTCCCATACCACCATATCCGGCGCATGAGTCTTAGCGGATCGAGGTACCATGGTTAGAAGGGATTTCACTGGTAAGTGTGGTACCCTAATTTCAAGCAGTGGTGACCAAACATGGTGAACATACATTAGACATATCGGGTTACTTGATGAGCCTGACTAGCTCGAGCGCACAATCAGCTAAACGACATGAAGTGCATAAGCACTTCGCGTGGCCTAACCACTGTCGCCAACTGACGTACGACTCGGGTTCGTCAAATACATCCTACGTGGCAAAATGGATCTCAACCACAATCTCAAGTCTGGTACCGATTGTCTGGACTATAGACATAGTCCCAAACTCAATCAATTCTCATCCATAGCATGTGAAGTAAAGCATGATAAACAAAGTAATTCAAGCAAGTTAACAAATATGTTATAAAGCATGCTATAAAGCATGTTGTAAAGCATGTTATAAGGCACTACATAAATAGGAATACAAACACATATGTTGAACAAGTAAGCGATTTAAGTAAACAACCACATGGAGGAAATCATACATGTCTCTAAGGTAGTTGAGAATCTCATCTCAACACCCTCCTAAGGCATCAACATCCAAACCCTTACTCACACAAGTATTTCTACAAACACTTAACATACACTATTTCAACATACATAGTGTATGTTATCAAACATGTGTTAGGGCGAGTCCTTTCGTCATGTAAGTAGTTTACGCATATGTAATATATTTATACGACAAATAATCATGGCAAACACATTCCTAGAATATATATGTATACGGTACTTTCTACAATACGGTATTTCTACATACATAGTGTATTTTAGTAAAACATGTATTTGGGCGAATCCTTTCGCCAAATAAGTATTTTATCCATATAGCGTATATTCATACAACAAATAATCATGTCAAACACATTTCTAAAATTTATACGTATACGGTATTTTCTACGAATACCTATAATATGTAAATTTCCATAATCTACATCGTTAATCGAAACAGAAAACGGAAAGCACTTTGTACATGTGCAATTACATGCAGATCATGAATCTATCATTATCTGATATTGAAAGCATTGAAAACCGTAACCTATACACCTAAAATCCTCACCTTATACCGTGGAATCGCAACGGATCAGATAGGGTTGCTAGGCTTCCGTATTCAGCAGTTTGGTGGCCTAAAGAATGAAATAGGTTAGCTATTTCATAACCTACACCCTTCACATCACCAAAACAGGTTAGGGTTAGGGTTCCTTACCTAGAAACGGAGTCGGTATCACCGGAAAAGCGATAAGAAATAGGTGGTGCAGCTTGTGTGGTGGCAGGGGATGGTAGTAGGAAGGATCTCCCACAACTCTCTAGCTTTCTCTCTCTTTTTATCTCTTCTCACTTAAGGTTTTTCTCAAATTCGTATGACTGTGAGAGAGGGTGTTCTAAGGTCCTTATATAGCCTAAAAAGTCTCCAAAGTAGATTTAAGGTCAAGGTATACTTGGGTTATAACCAAAGCAGCGTTATTTTAGATCAACGGAGGGTTTCTGGCGGGCCTCCTTGAGCCAAAAGTTGAACTTAAGCTCACTAACCATAGATCTACGTGGAGTTAAGTTTTCGTCTCAGTCGGATTCTCAGATCACGCGTGGCGGACCAATTTCAGTTCAACAGTCAGTGGGCCTCGATCCGAAATTCCAAGTACATGTAAATGTTCCTGAAATTTTTCCTGATCCGAGGGTGTATTTGGGTCAGATTCTGACGGTCTGGTTGCTTACAAATTGACCGCAAGTAACAAGTCTCAGATCACTATTCCAGATATTTATTTTGGAAAGAAAACAAGGGTTTTCACACTCCCTCGCTCCGGACTCAAGCGAATAGCCGTGGGATACTGTCTGGATTTGATTTCCGAGATGGTTGTCAAGCCCAGCGAGGCGGTCCTAAGTCCTTAACCTCATATTATTCGGACTCCCGATGTGCGGTCCAGACCTGATACGGAGTTTTAATGTGTTCCCGAGAGCAGTCGGGTAATGAGTTTGATCCTAGATTTTAGGGTAACCTAACGTCAATGATTCTACAAGTTTTAGGTCTTGTAGATCGTATTTAAAGCGATTCAAACAGATTTTATGGCTAATCTAGTTTAGCACTTAGTTAACTTTGTCAAATTTCTAAGGGATTTAATCCTAAGTGATTTCTGGTCGAGGTGGTACTCGAGCCATTGTACAGAAATCTACGAGTCGTTACAGTGAACGATATGCAGTATTTTTCTCTTTTCTTCTCCTTCGGAGGCTGAACTAAGATTAAGATTTTAGACTTAGACCGACTAATGCTCCTGGTATGATTTTTCCGAGCATTATTTGAGTCGTCTCCGCCTCGGGGACCACCGACTATGGTCTTGATTTCCTCCGTGGGTCGGTTGTCCCCTGGGCGTTCTTCCGTTGTCCCAGTTCTCTCAACCTGCTCTTTGAGACGTCCTTCTCGGATGAGTCGCTTGATGTCCTCTTTCAAGTGGTAGTGGTCACTCGTATTATGCCCATGATCATGATGGTAATGATATACTTGTTTTTGCTCCATCGGTTCGGGTTGCTTCGGAGCCTAACTGACTAGTTGACAAATCCTTCGCCCTTAATTTCTATCAAAACCTACTCTTGTGACTTATTGAGAGGGGTATAATCGAAAACTTGCGGTCTGGCTGTTTACCCGACTTATGCTCATCACGTGTCCGATCATCTTTATGCTTCTTCCCACTAGCCGAGTCAACTTCTTTTTTGGCTGACTCTTTGGCTAGAGCTTTTGTGTTCAGAGCGACTTCGTGCAGGTTCTGAGTTTCTTCGGCACCTGCATACTTGTCTGACCGGGCCATGAATTCTGTCAGAGTCATCGGTGGGTTTTTATCCAGGAACGCCAGAAACGGTTTGTCTCTGACACCTTGCATGATCGAATTGAGAGTTGTTTCGTCTGAATGTTTCCGGACTTAGAGTGACTCGAAGTTGAAATGCTTGATATAATCTTTCAGTAATTCTCCCTCTTTTTGAACTATATTATTCAGGTGCGCGGGTGGCTTCAACTTTTTCTTCCCATCAATGAAATTGGTGAGGAAAGGATCGCTGAGCTCCATGAACGAGCTAATGGACTTCGGTTTTAACTGTTTGAACCAAAGCCAAGCTACATCGGCTAAAGTGAGGGAGAAGGCTTGGCACATCACCGTTTCTGAGGCATCATGCAGTTCCATATACTTTCGGAAAGACTTGATATGCTCGGTTGGATCGGTTTTGCCGGTGAAGGGCGTAATTTACAGAAGACGGAACCGTTCCGGTAACCGAGCCTGCATAATCTCCTCTATAAACGGAGAAGTTTTTGTCTCAAGCCTTGTTGGATGTGCATTGCGGCCTTACTTCATGACAGCGATTTCTTCCCGCACTTCCCTCCTGAAGTCCTGGAGGTTGGCTTTCCAGGGCTTGTCACTATCAACCATACCCTCAACCGGAGACCTGCTCTGCCTTCTCCGATCTATTTCGTGTCGTAGATCTGAGGCTGGTACCGGGGTAGTTACGGAATGAGCAGGCGTAGGCTCGGTCGGATCCTTGTGCTGACTCGGCTGAGGAACAGGTCGCAGAACGGCAAGCTTAGGGTCGGCAAATTGTTGTGGAACGCTTGCTCGGCCACTATCATATTGAGGCGAAACTTACTGGTGATGGATCTGCTCAAGCATTTGCTTCATATAGTTCAAATCGGTCCTGAACTTCTGGACTTCCTTGTCTAACAGACCGTTTCCTCGATTTCGCTGATTGTGCCTGGTTGAAATAGAGGTTACTGGATGAGGGGCAGAACCTTGTCGATTATCGGGTTGGTTCTGAGCCCCTTAGGCTCCGTTCGTACCCGGCGGGCCTTCCAGTGCTGGTGGTCCAGTAACAACGACCTCAATTGGCTCGTTTTGAGTAGTCCTTTTGGTTCTTGTCATTAAAACTCGCTTGAAGCTTATCGATAAATCATGAAAAATGACTTTTTGTATCATTTCCCACAGACAGCGCCAACCTGTTGATGCAAAAAACTGGCACGTAGCCCTCCCTTGTCCTATCACATGCATAAGGAAGAAATATAGGAGACCATGGTTAGAGCCGGGGACCCTTCGATGCTAAAGTCAGTAATATGACTATGAAGGAAGGGTTATTTTGAGAGGAGTTTTCTGCGTACCTTTGAGCTTAGAGGTTCCTGTTTTTATAGGAATGGGAGGGTCCCATTGTATAGGGATTCTCTTCCTGATAATCTCCATCCGATCCCGAGATTATCAGGATTGGGGATCCTTTTACGAGATATTTGGGACATCGTTTCCATTTACACCGCCTTTCCTTTGTTCGGCCTTGTTATGACCAACTCATATAACGAGTCAGTCTCAGCTAGCTTTAAGGATTAAGTTGTTCACCATCTGTAGGATGAGATGGAGCCAATCCGTAATCGACATCCTTTCTTACTCCGATAGCCGACCTTATTACCGACCCACTTAGGTGGTTTTATGGTCGGTCAGGTGGCTTCTAAGCTAAAGGCCTTAATCGGCCTTTTGTGGATGTTGTTGTCTCGTTTACCGAGTCAACTTCATACATCTTATATGCTTTGCATATGGTTCATGACTTTATGAGTCTCGGTCGAGGTTCATCCCCTACAATACGAGCTAAGTCTTTCCTTTAGGCATTTAGGGCGTGTTTGGGCAGTGGGATTAGAAGGGATTAGCTGGAATGGGATTCATTTGGGATGGGATTCATCTGGTCTCGTGCCAATTCCACTCCATGTTTGGACAAGCTTGGAAGTAGATCAGATGGAATTGCATTGGGTCCTGTGCCAATTTCACTCAATGCTAGCAAGTTGTATAGGTCCCACCAGGATGTGTGGGCTATATCCACATTGCCCACCCATTTTTCGAGATTATTTTAGAGCATGGACCAAAAAATCAGGTAAATCTAAAGCTCAAGTGGACCCACCACAGAAAGCAATGGGGATTGAATAATTACCGTTAAAAACTTCTTTGGGGCCACATAAGTTTTGGATCTACCTCATTTTTAGGCCCATGCCATAAAATGAGGTTACAAAACATATGAACGGTTTAGATATAACATATGTGTGTTATTTTAGTAATTTCAAATGATGGTGGGTATATCCATTCAATGTACCACCTTATTACCAATAAAGTAGGGCATTAATCTTATCCCATGGAAAGAGGGGACAATCCCTGCCATGGGTAATAATGATATTTTTTTGAATCCCATCCCATCTAATACCGTGGGACCGGTGACCGGTCCGGCCAAACAAGCCCTTAGTTCACTTGCCTCGGTCGGGCTTATTACCTCGGATGTTTCGGTCAATGTGAGTAGAGTTGGTCCACATTCCATAATCGGTTTGGACTTGTCATATTTTTCCCCAACACTAATCATTCCATATATGCAAAATAACAAAGAGCAATAAAGAAGGCATTGATAACAAAAATATAATTCATTAAAATAAAAGGCCATACATTCCAACATAACATTCCACACGTCAACGCATCAAGGATTCTACTAAGTCTCTTCACTCTTAAGTGGAAGTAGACCGCATCAACTTACACTCAAATCACATCACAGTCACCTCATGGATGATTCTAATGAGAGACTCATACCGGTTCACACTAATTTCTGCAGGATCGACAAGGACTGAACGGTTTTTAAAACCATAAATAAAAAACTAGCCGTTGGACTCGACTATGTCCAGCAAAGGTGGGTCGACTCAAAGGCCCATACAGGTCTTACTAATATATGGTTGCTTCATTTAAGTAGCTATTATAAGTAATTTGCAAACACATTATTTTCGAAATATGATAACATGCTAAAATATTGAACTTTGCCCTTCAGTATCGATGACCGAGGACAAGAATGCCCTGTCTGAGTTGCGGGCTGAGCAATTTGCACGTATCTCGCCTTGTGTCCCCGTCAAGACGCTCAGTTGGCTCATCTTCACCATCGAAAGTGCGAACTTCTCAAAGAACAGTGTCTGGTTCACTGCAAAACTAATCACAATGGGCCGCGTCCGTTTGTCGGTGTACAAGTCCTGATCGGACGTGAAGAGTCCCTGGCGGTTCATGAGATCGACGAAGTACTTGTTATCGAAGACATCAGGGGATCGGATGTCCAACACGGTAGTGTTTGGGGAGTCTGGGGTTGGGCACCGATTGTATAATTTCTTAGCGAAGGTCTTATCCATGATTGAGTCTTGCTTGGGGTACAGGCGGTCGGAGAAGGACGAGCAGTGTCCGATTCCAATCGTGTGGCCACCGGAGAGTGCGACAAGATCCGTTGCGTCTAGGTTCTTTCTGCTCAATGCATCGAGAAGGACGGTCGTGCGGGAGAAGGGGCCTGGGAGGTTGTCTAGTGTTGCATTTACGGTGGCGAAACGCAGGCCATCACGCCTACCTAGCGGGACCCGGTAGTCCGGGCCGCCTGACTGCAGAAACAAGAAAAAAAAAAAGGCTTGTTAGATTGTTAGACCAACATCTTGTGAACTTGATCTGCATTAGTTGAACTGTTTGGTGGTGAACCGAAACTAACCACCGTCTGATCAGATTAAAGAACTGTTTTGAGTGTACCCACCTAATTTATGTATGGTCCCATCACTATTAATGGGACAAGAAAAATCAAAATTTTGAACCAGTCTCATCCTGCTAGTTAAAAATCCGTCCATCTGTTATTATTTTCAGACCATGTTATGACATGCGCCCAAATACGATGCAAATCGAAAAATCAAGTGGACCACACGACAGATGATTGAGCGTCCAGTTGAAACATTCGTAGGTCCACAAAAGTTTTGAATCAGACTAATTTTTGTGTTTTCAGTTCATCCAAGCAGATATGACCTTATGAACGGTATGGATGGCATATAAATACCACGGTGGACTTCAGGGAGGTTTCAACGGTAGGCAATTACCTACCCGCATTTTCTTGCTGTTCGGCCGACTTGATTTTTGTATTTGCATCATTTTTGAGCGCATGTCCTAAGATGGACGAGGTGGACTTCCCACAAATTCACGGTGGGCCCCACCTAACTTAGGAAGTTCCCGTGAAAGACTTTTGCTTTCGCAGGGTATCCGCGTCCGATTGGCACGTGCATCAGCAGACTTTTGCGCGTGGATGATTTTAAGCAAAGCTCCTCTTTTATGGTTTTACCACGTTAGGCCCTGTTTGGGCAACTGGATTTGAAGGGATTAGGTGGGATTGTATTCAAAAAAACATTATTATTATCCATGGCAGGGATTGTCCCCTGATTCCATGGGATTAGATTAATGCTCTAAACGTCAATGGATATACCCACCATCATTTGAAATTATCGTAATAACATATGTATTATATCTAAACCGATTTGTTTAACCTCATTTTATGGTATGGGCCGAAAAATGAGGTAGATCCAAAACTTATGTGGCCCCAAAGAAGTTTTCAACTAAGTATTCAAACACTCTTTAGATTACCCAATTTTTGGGCCATGCTCTAAAATAATCTCAAAAAATGGGTGGACGGTGTGGATATAGCCCACACATCAGGGTGGGACCTACACAACTTGCTAGCATTGAGTGAAATTGGCACTGGACCCAATGTAATTCCATCCGATCTAATTCCAAGCTTTGCCAAAGGAGTGGAATTGGCACGGAACGAGATGAATCCAATCCCACCTAATCCCTTCTAATCCTGTTGCCCAAACAGGGCCTTAGAGACATTCGCTTAAACGTCAATGAATAAAATAAGAAAAGACATAATTTAAAAATCGAAAATGCCTGTCAAACACTTGATTCTTAAAAAATATAGTATGCCCCGTAATCAAGTGTGCTAAAGAAATAAAAGGTTAGGAAAAAGGTCATCAATGCTCCACATTTTTTCACATGTAGAGCCCACTCATTGAGTGGCCTGACATGATTTTTTTTATTATTATTATTTTAAGTCTGATCCGCATTCTGGAAGACCCATGTGGCCATGTATATGAAGGTTCTGGACCTCACACACGAATACCATGTTGTTACTCACACGCGCATAACATGTTGCTACGTATCCACAGGTGAAAATGCTTTTTACTCGGCTAATAGCTTAGTAGGTCTTACCCTTACCACGTGGGGCCACATTGATGAATGAATTTAATATCCATGCCACCCATCCGTTTTCTAAGCTAATTTAATAATTTTATCCAAAAACTTAAAGCAGATCCAAATCTCTGTGGACCACACCACTAGAAAAACTGGTGAATGACTATTAAAAGCCTTTTGTAGGCTAAGAAAGTTTTGGATCAATCTAATATTTGTATTTTTCCTTAATAATGTTCTGGTTGACCTTATCAAGGGATTGTATGGAAAATAAACATTATGGATATGCTTACATTGGGCCTTGGGAAGCTTTCAATGGTGAGCATTCAATCATCACTCTTTCTTGTAGTGTGGTCTACTTGAGATTTGGTTATGCTTAATTTTTTTTGATGGTGTCCTAAATGGCCTGTAAAAACGGATGGACGGAGTGGATATACGATATATGATAAAGGTAGGCCCTACGAAAGGGTAACACCCATTAAGCTGTTACCCGGGTAACACGTAATCTGCTCCCGGAAATTTGTCGGGAGATTTCAAAATTTGAGGTTTTCTCGGGATATTATCAGTAAAATCTTATCAAAAATAAAAATATTTAATATAAATCAATAAATAAATTTAAAATTTAAACATATTTAAAAACACAAATTCCTTGAGGAATTTACTGTTTTCGAGTACATCGCAATTTATCACGATATTTTAAAACATACCGATATTATGAAAATATCGCGATAATATAGTTAAGTGTTCTCGTCATTAAATTATCGCGATATTTTCAAAATATCGGCGACATTTGCCGTCGTGAGCGTAAGAAACAGGGAGAGAGAGAGAGAGAGATTACCAAGAAAACAGAGTCCCGAGCAGCAAGAGCAGCAATGTCGGAGCAGGAGACGACACGGCCGCATCGCTTCTCTACACGAGCGCGGAGGTCATTTATAATAGTGAATGCCTCAGGCCTCAGTGTCAGGTTAGGAGGCGCGTCCTTCTCACTCGGTCCGCTCGCCGAACCATCTAACAATACCGATCCATCACATCCCTTTACCACAACATAACCAAAATCAATAAATATCAGTCATCTTACAAAATATCATCCGACAAGAAACCAATCCGACGGTTAGCATCCCATCCCCATTGCTCCGTGTTGTGGGTCACCTAAGTCGTGGATCTGGATGAATTTTGGCCCCAGGTACTAGACTCGAGGATACAACAAAATGGACGGAGTGTATTGTACGTACATAGCTGGTGGGCCACACAGAGCTGGGGTGTTTTAAGCGCTGTATAAAACAGGTGTTGTAGAGGATTCCGGTCCGAGTGCAGCAGCCCTTCAGCCATTTTTTTACACACTCACACCCCCACTCGATCCCTGGTCTCAGTGTTGAGTCTCTCTACCACTGAGCCATGGGTTCAGACCCAGCAGCGCTTCAACCTACCCGCGAATGTACCAACAACATCGACCGTCCATCATGAGGCCCAGCTCCTGGATCTATGTCCCCAAAAACGTACGGGTCCAAATCAGACAGCCGACAGTTTAAGAAACAAGCGAATAGCTACAAACTTCATTTAGCTGTCCATTTTCAAATTTATATTGTGGACCACCTGAAATGTGAAACACACTCATTTCTGGGAAAAGGAAAAACATCTAGACGGAAGGGTCCACCTGATGGATGACTAGGATGATCTTACGGACTGCATCAGAGGAAGTTAGCGCGGAGCAGGGGGTTACCTGAACAAAGCAGTCGTGAAAGTGCACTCGCAGCAAGCCTGCAGCTTGACCGATGTCCTTCTTGAAGGCTTTCCGAAGCTGTTTCCGGACAATGGTTTCCAGCTTAGGGCAGTTGGATTTGTAGAAAGTCCAAGACAATCCCTTCACTAGAGGAGGGCTGGTTTGGGCTTGAGAGGATGAGAAGAAAGCCAATGAGGACAGTACAAGCAAGAGGACAGTCATCAAAGCCATTGCTATTGCTTTGGTCACGCCACTACTCGAGCTCCTTTTATAGGCCAAATGGAGAATAAAGTAAGAGAGTAATATATGGTGATAGTTCACGATCACTTCTTATGTTGTGGTGTCTCATCCACTGTCGCCTGCCTTATGGCAACTGGACTGTCCAAACACCCGGATGCTGTATTGACTGAATTCTGCACGATTTTAGGGCCTGTTTGGCCCATTGCATCGGAAAGGATTAGGTGGGATGGAGTTCAAAAAACATAATTATTACCAATGGCAGAGATTGTTTCCATGGGATAAACTTAATTATATGCTTTGTTTGTAATAAGGCAGTGCATTGAATAGATATACCGACTATCATTGAAACTTTGTAACCTCATTCTATGGTATGGGCCTAAAAATGAGAAAGATCCTAAACTTACGTGGACCTAAAGAAGTTTTCAACAGTAAGTATTTAATCCCTGTTGCTTTCTATGATAGGATTCACTTGAGCTTTAGATCTATTTGATTTTTTGGCCCATATTCTAAAATTATCTCAAAAAATGGGTGGACAGTGTAAATATAGCTCACACATCATGGTGAGACCTACGCAAATTGCTAACATTGAGTGAAATTGGCACAGGACCCAATGTGATTCCATATAAGCTCTAGAGTTTAGACGGTGGATTATTTAGTATTCATTGAACAATGGTCACTATGGTTTGATTAACTTCATTATTTAACTATGGTTGAGCTCCTAAGGGATAAATTTTATTGCAGACAACAATGTACTGGATAGGCTGGCAAAATCGATTGAAAGTCACTAATAGTTCTGTCCAATCCGAATCGTGTAACGGCGGGAATCGGATTGGCTACTCCCTCTGCTACGAGGCCGGTGGTCGGTGCTATGTAGCCCTGCAATGATGTATTTTTTTTATCCATTTTTACGTGTCATTTTAGGAATTGATCCAGAAAATAAGAGACATAAATATTAGGTGGATCACACCACAGGAAAGAAATAGTGATTAGATACCCACCATTTAAAATCCTCCTAAGGTCCACTGTGTTTATTTGACATCCAATCAGTTGATTAGGTCATACAGACCCAAATTAAGGGAAAAAACAAAGATTAGCTTGATACAAAACTTTTATGGCCCCCAAAAAGTGTTTAATGGTCGACATTTATTTACCACTGTTTCCTATAATGTAGTCCACTTGAGATTGGTATATACCTCATTTTTTGTGTCATATCATAAAATGACATGTAAAAATGGATGAACAAAATGGATGAAACAAATACATCATAGTAGGGCCCAGGGAACACCGAACACCATGGGCCGGTGATAGGGAAGTAGCCAATCCGTTTCCACAAGGGAAATGCTGATCTTCAAAATGAACCGCTAATTGGAAACGGATTGGCTACTCACCTTGCCACGAGCAAATGGCCCTTGGTCAGTGCTACATGGCCCCACCATGATGTGTGCTTTTCATCTATGCCATCTACCAATTCTTACATATCATTTTATGATATTAACCCAAAAATGAGGTTTATTTAAATCTTAAGTGGACTGTAAAGTGTTAATTAAACTCCCACCATTAAAAACTTCTTGGGAGCCACAAAAGTTTTGGATCAAGTTGATATATATTTTTTCCATTCATCCAAGTCTCTATGACCTAATCAACAGGTTAGAAGTCAAATAACCATTACAGTAGGCCCCAAAGGGTTTTTAATGGTGGACATTCGATCACAACTGTTTTCCCATGGTGTGGTCCACCTAAGATTTATATCTACCTCATTTTTAGAATCAAGCCCTAAAATTATATTTCAAAATAGATGGACAACGTGGATAAAACACATACATCATGGTGTGGGGGTCCACATAGCACCAACCACTAGCCACCTGGCTTCGGGGCAGCGTCATTAGCCAAACGCGTCCCACTGATCGGGTGGTTAAATTGGAAACGGATTGGCTACTCCCCTGCCACCACCCAATGGCTGGTGGTTGGTTCTCTATGAGCCTCACCACGACGTATGTGTTTCATCCATTCCGTCCAAGGTATAAGACCAAAAATGAGGTATATCCCAATCTCAAGTGGACCACATTACAGGAAACAGTGTTGAATGAGCGTAGACCATTAGAAACTTTTTGAGGGCTGTGAAAGTTTGGATCAAGCTGATATTTGTTTTTTCCTTTCATCTAGATCTATATGACCTAATCAACTGATTGGATGTGAAATAAACAGTACAATGGGCCTTAGGAGGATTTTAATGATGGATATCCAATTACTATTGTTTTCCTGTGGTGTGGTCTACCTGGGATTTATATTGCTCTCATTTTTGGGATCAAACCCTAAAATGATCTGTAAGAATGTATGAACCGCATGGAAGAAACGCATACATCATGGTAAGAACCACACAGTAACGACCACCAGCCACCGGGCTGGTGGCAGGGGGAGTAGCCAATCCATTTCTGTTTAAATCTGCCCAAATCAGACTATAGCGTGGATGTACAAATCTGACCAAATTTGGACAGACAATTGTAGACATTGAAAGTGGACAAATAAAGTCCAATTGATCACAAAAGATGGATAGATCTTGACCATATAAATGCTCCAATTTGGTGACAAATTGGTACTCCATTCTATTTTATCTAGAAAATTTGTAAATTTGATCTTATAATTGTGTCCAAGTATCATGGCATGATGTGATTCTATCTATACATTAGGGCTTGCAAAATTTTCATTATTGGACGTCTGATGAGGCTTACAAGTGCATTTCTAGACGTTTAATGAGGCCACAAAATAGGTGTATGGCAGGAGCGTTTTGAAACCCAAATGTAGTGCCAAAAAAATTTAATTTTTGATTAAGTACATTATATTAATTTGTGAAATGTTGTACAAATTCTTATTATTGCTAAAATGCGATTTTATATAAATTCTAGTTGTTGGATCGTGTACAAGATGGGTACAAATCAAGTCATTATTTAGTCAGAAAATTGTACAAGCTCGACCATTGAATTGAGTACAAAATGTGTTCAGATTTACCTAGTTTTGTACATAAAAATTTCTCAAACTTGACCATGCACTTGTTCTTAATTTCATGTAAATCTAAATCACAATTTGTGCTCAAGATCAAGGTAAAAGTAATTGTGCCCTGGTATTGACTAAATTCAATCAAACATGAGGCCACACGTGTGATCGAGGACCTGTTTTTAGATTTTGTGTGCATTTAAGAAGTGCAAGTGTGCCAGAATCGTACTCGACTCAATGTCTGATTGAACGTTGGTGCCCCACGTTGAGTCAGACTAATTAGAAACTATATGCTGATCCAGTTATCCTCTCAACCACTGGTTGTGATCAGCGGTCAAACAATTTGTGAAAAGGTAAGGGTTAGTCCTTCCTGATGGATTCTTTTTGCTTTGTGTGTAAAGGGTTGTTCTTTCATTAGTAAAATAAATAAATTCCTTAAAAGAATGAAGATAAACAAATAAATAAGGCTTAACAATGTTAACTTCATTAATTGAATATATGGCCCATTATAATCAACAGGTTATTGAAAATAACCTATAGAAATAAACAAACGAGAGATAACTAGCTGATATGTTTATATGAATAGATGACCAAGGTGAATGGTCCGCAGGACGTGACCAGATAAGTGTGATTGCTCAAGTAAGAACTCAGTTGATCATGATCTAGTAACTTAGAGTTGTGAACATTTAATCTAATTTTATGGTACTATAGCGGTAAATGCTGGACAGTAGCGATTTATGCTAGATCTAGGCTTAGCTATGCTAAGATAAAAGTAAAGATAGACGATAAATAAAAGATAAATTATAAAAGTAGATAGATGTGTTCTTATGTTAGATTCGAAGCTTTTGGCTTCTTGGATCTTCATCTCATAGTTGATCACTTTTAGGAAACAACTATAAGAATTGCATCTAGGTTCAAAAATCCATCAAGGAAACCTTTATTGTTGATCCCAGACCTCAAATCGAGCATAATTTGCATCTTGTTGGCCCAATCAACCACCTCCTGCATTTATCTTGAATTCTCTCCCCTAGATGATGGGGATCTTAGAAGGATTGATGGATTAGGGCCACTTGATCTCGATCTGTTATTGAATGGGTCGGATCAGATCTTTTATCAAGCTTTCCCAGTCTTTTAATTTTAATTATTGTACGGCTTGGTACCCGATCTACCTAATGTTCGCTCTCTCTTGATTTGGGTCCAAACCACAACTAAATTTATTTGGATATCGATCCACTCTTCGGATATCAGGATCTTCGAAGCCTTCGCAAATTCTCTGAACGTCTTCAAGAAAATATCCCATTTCAAAAGGACCACGAGAGACGGCCTTACCAAGTATATCATAACTAGATCAGTGATAGAATTTGTCTTTTCTTGTTGGATCTTCATAGACGTACCGAGCACCCTATCGTATTAATTAGCTCGCTAATTATAACATGTGACACGCAATTGTTCACTCTCCTAAAGGCATGCGTAAGGGTCTATGCCACTGCATTAATAATGAAATGTGTATCACTTGAGGAAGATTCGTTGAAATCTTCGAGCATGAGTAAGATTTCCGTGATTACTAAACCCATAATGTCAACACGTGGTGGCTTTCCATTGGTCCACGTTAAGGTGCCAAAATGGGTGTAAACAATACCTCCATGTCCATTTGTATTGAGAGATGCGACGGAACATTTAATGTTCAGTTTTCAGTGGCCGCTCCAATGTATAACGCGTGACAGCACAGGGCTCGTGCTCAACTATCATGCGAGTTAATACGAGCATCGAAACTCTCCTAGCATGATTGCTAGCTTTTATTACGAATGTGAAACCCGACATTTCATTTTTGAAACTGAAAATGGCGCTCTCAATGGGTGGCAGCCTAAACTTGAAGCTTGGCCACTATTTATTATTCGGATGAAGACAAAACTTACCAACTAGATCGGCAAAAAAAAACTAATTTTGTAAAACAAAACAATGTTTAGTACCAAATATTTGTGAGGTCGATCTTTTACTTCCCTTACTGCTTTATTCCTTGTTCTAGATGACCTGATTAGTGGCCGTCCTTTTTTAGGTTTGCATGGACTCCCATAGTGTTGGATAATACTTTTTTCAATATCGGTCGTTAATAGGATTTCTATTTTCTCGACCATTCATATCTTGCAATAGATATGCACCTCTACATAGGACTCTCTTAACTTTTAGTGGTTCTTCTCATGTTGGCAACCACTTTCTATATTTTTTTGTCTTTTTCTTTAATTGAAAGCTTGGTTTTCTACATTATTTCTCAATCAGGAAAGCTTTTCCCCTTTACCTTCTTATTGTAGACTCTAGTAACCTTGAGTTTGTAAACCCTTACGTTATCTAAGGCCTACAACCGAATGTTATCTAGCTCTTTTAGCTTCATAAGCATGGGCTCAGTAAATTCTTCTAGAGTTAGCTTGTGCTGATATGCTACCCTCAAAGAGGAAATGTTAACCTCCATGGGTAATACACCATCGTGTCCATATGTCAGTGCAAAAAGTGTCATCTTTGTACTTGTCCTTTGTGAGGTTCGATAAGCCCATAGCACTTCGGACAACATCGTATGCCACAATCATGGATTATCCTCTACAATCTGTTTAATAATAATTTTCAATATCTTCTTGGTCGACTAAGCCCGTGCATTGGCCTGAGCATAATGCGAAGTAGAGTACACAAACTTGACCTTGTATGTGGCAGAAAAAGCTTGGATATGTGCTCTTGAAAAGGCTACTCCCATGTCTACTGTAATTGTCTTGGGAATGCCGAATCGGTGAATGATGTGTTCCTTAATAAAATTCATAACTTCTACCCATCTCGTTCCTTTTGTTAGCCGCGCCTCCACCCATTTGGTGAAGTAATTAGTCGCCACGGTGGTGAAACTCTACTGCTTCAAGGAAGGCAAATATATCAACCCTATGATGTCGATGACTCATCATCAAAAAAGTTGTGGTTTCACGATCGGATGGAGCTCTGGTGCGAAGATGTGTTATAACGAACTGTACCTTTAACATACCTGACATTTGTTTGCATACTTCATACAATCTTTCTAGATAGTCGGCTAGTGGGAAACATACCTTGAGGAAAACTCTGATAAGGCTAGAATTCACTTCCCAGTCCTTCCTCGCAAGATTGGCCACATGAGCATGAACTTTATTTGATCAGTTGATGAAATGACGCAGACCGACTCTATCATCAGATAATGGTGGAGCTTCATAGTAGCGAAATACAACACTAGGCATAACTTCTCAATAGCCAAACATCTTCATTTAGCATCATGCAATGTCCTGGACAAGTAGTAAATAGCTTGCTCATTTCTGTCATCATTTTCCTACGCAAGAAATGCTCTGAATGACTCATCCATAGCTGAGATGTATAAAAGAAATGGCATGCCTTCCTTTGAGGAATTAAAATAGGTGATTTCTTAAGGTACTCCTTTAAGTGGTGAAAGGCGGCCTGATGTTCTTGCTTCCAAAAATATTCCAGGTCAGCCTTCAGCTTAATTAGCGGTGAGAAGGGGCTAATTTTCTTACAAAGTTCGAGATGAATTGGCACAAGAAATTTATCTAGTCGATGAACCTCTACAATTCCTTCTTATTTTTAGGAGGGGTTGGCTCTAAGATTGCTTGTACTTTATTTCAATTGACCTCGATGCCTCATCGATGGACGAGAAACCCTATAAAAAGTGTAGAAGAAACTCCAAATGTGCACTTCAGAGGATTCATCTTCAATTTATGATCCTCATATGCTCAAAATATCTTCTCAAATTGGTAAAGTTATCTCCCAAATCGATTCATGTCACCGTGACATTGTCAATGTATACCGCCATAAACTTACCATTCATGTCATGAAAGATGACATCCATTGCCCTTTAATAGGTCGCGCCTATGTTTTTTAGCCTCAAAGCCATCAGACCCAACAGTAGGTCCCGATTGCTCTTGGACACAAAAACACTGTCTTAGAAACTTCTTCTTCCGCAATGAAGATCTAGTTGCAATCGGAATGGTCGTCCATGCAGGACATGATCTTGTGCCTTACGGCTCTGTCGATTAGTTGATCTGTCATTAGCATGGGATATTCATCTTTTGGGGTTGTGAGATTTAGATTTCTAAAATCAATGCAAACCCTCAATTTTTCGCTCTTCTTAATCACTAGGATTATGCTCAAAATCCAATCAGCATACCTAATTGGCTTGATGAATCTGGCCTTTAGCAGTCTCTCGATTTCTTTCTCGATTTTAAGGGTAACCTCAGGAGTCATAATTTTTATAGGCTACTTAAACAGCTTGAAACCCTCATCGATTGGAAGGCGGTGCTTAACCAGATCCCAATTTAACCTTGATATCTCATGATAATCCTAGGAGAAATAATCTGCGTAATCTAGGGGAAGATAGATCGTCTCCATTTGCACTTTTGGATCTAGCTCTGCACTGATGAATGTAGTCCACAGATGTTCCTCCGACCCAAGGTTTACCTCAATGAGGGTATCTTGGACAACATCTTTAGCATCATCCATCTTAGCCCCACAATGTCTTCCTCTGTCAGGTACTTTGTAATGTGGAAATGGTAGCTATCGTGATCGGTGGTGATGCGGAGGTACTGCTCCAACCTGTGATCATGGTCATGACTTCAACCTCTCTTTCTTCCTTGTTGTTGTGATCCATCAACGAACTTCCTCAACAAAGTATTGGGATTGTTATGGGAAATCTGAGCCAAACTAACGAAAGCTGACTCGGCCAAACCGAACCGATGAGTAAAACCACGAAAGGACAGTGCTACATCAGGGCCGACTATGCTTCCACACTACGGTTCCACAACTAGGGTTTTGGAAGAGAGGCAGACTGGGCTCCCCAGGTGGCCCTGGATCGGCTGACCCGAGGTCTCATCCGAAGAACTATGGCCCTAGATCGGCTGACTAGAACCCTCATCCGAAGAACTACGGCACTAGATTGGCCAACTGGAACTCTCATCCGAAGAACTGCGGCCTTGGATCGGCCGACCTGAGGTCTCATCCGAAGAACTACGGCCCTAGATTGGCCGGCCCGAGCCCTATCTTCGACCTTTAAGCTGGAGATCAAGTCCAAGATAGACACTCCGACCACAGGCCCTGATCACAGACTCTGACCACAGGATCCATGAGATCCGACCATAGGTTCGGATGTGGTGAGTCAGAGGTCTGAACAAGGTTAGTCCCACCACGAGCTCGGGACCGAGTTGCAAGACCAGCTCGGATGAGAACGTGGCCAGAGATCACGTACAAAGCACAGCCCAAAAAGGCATATGAGAGAATAATCTGGAACATGATCTAGAGGATAACGGTCAATATCTCCCCGCGCGTAATGCCCACTTGATGGAGAAGATCGTGCCTGAAAAGGCCAAGCTATATGTCCTAGAGGGGGGGGGGGTGAATAGGACAATGCCAAATTTTTAATAAAATCAGCAGAACTAAAATAAACCAATACCCTTACAATATTGAATCAATACACAATGCTAAATTTAAATCACCTTGATAAATAAGTATTGAGAGATTGATACAAATTCAGTTCTAAGGACAACCTTACACCATAATCAACAAGGGCTTATGGTAGGACAACCTTATTTCTAGAACCTCTTTTAAATCAAGGACTCAATGTTAATAAAAGTAAATGAAATAGCAAGGAATTGAAACTAAATGCAAAAGTAAAGATCTAAATTATTACAACAATCCCCACACTTGCTTGAAATGAAAATAATTACAACATTCACATCCACTTGTACATTCCACACAATCGAATGATAAAAGATATGAAAATTAAGCAAGCATTCAATCCACAAGACAAAGAGTTATAGTGGTTACTCATGTGTACACCAACTGTTTTCCAACAAACCACACGAATGCTACTCCACTCCTAATATCCTCACACAGGGGGATATTAGCGTTCACTATCAAATAGGTTTTCTCAGGTTCACCAAAAACCTTTACAATTGTGTCTTTTTCACTTGGGCTTACACAATTCAAAAACCCCTTTTTCTCGAGTTTTTCGGTTTTCCTCGGACAACCAATACAATGAGATTTTTCCGCTCAACCTCAAACAAAACCAAGACAATGAGATTTTTCTCTCAACCTCAAACAAAACCAAAAATAAATGAATTTTACAAATTGTAAAATACCGATTTCTCCTTTAGCGACCGGTAGAACCAATTGGAGTAGATGATTGAATGTCAAAGTTCAATTTCCAATACTCACATTCATAAGGTTCTAAATTCTAATAGATTTTAGATTTAACTCACGTGGGCGTAGCTATATTTGATTTTGATTCCAAGAAGAAGGAATAAGATAATTCCTCTTTTCAAATAAGATTGGAATATAGAAACAAAATCAAATTAAATAAGCTAGCAAAAAGGAATATTAAATAAGCACAATTTAGCTTAAAATAAACACAGACTTATCTCAGAGTGATTACTTGAAAATTCTTGAAATGGAATGGAGTTCCGATGTTGAAAACTCTGAATTTCGTGTTCAATTTATAGAAGAAAAAATCGTTCCTACGACTGGTCTTAGAAACCTAGGACAGGTCGTAGCTCTAACAGATTTTTGAAAAATTGAGCGCGATCTTTGAAAGCCGTTCCACGACGGTCGTGAGAACCCTACGAGTCGTGGGTCACCTACGACCCGGTCGTGATACCTACGACCGGGTCGTAGGACCATGAAATAAGTTCTTTGGATTTTTGAGTCGTAGCTCCACGACCGATCGTGGACTAGTCGAAACCAACCTACGACCGGTCGAAGGACTTCTAGACGGTGGGCGTACTCAAAATTCTCAAAAATCTTCAACTACTTAGGGCTGATCGTAGAATTTCTTGGACTAGTCGAACCAATGCTAGGACCGTCGAACAAGAGCTAGACTGGTCTTGGAATAGACCAAACTTATGTAAAATAAACATTTGATTTATGTATCCAAAATGACCTACTTAAAGGGTCAACCTAAAGTCATTCGAACCTGAAACATGTCGTATGGACATTGAACTTCAACCATTCAACGAATATAGATTGTTTGAATCATATCAGGCTTGAGATCTTGTAGCTTCAAACTTGAGATCTTCATCAGCATAACAACATGCATGCATTGCTCATTAATCTTGAAGTCATGAGTCGTTCTCTAAGACTTGAACATCAACATAGTAGCTTTTTGAACTTTAACATCTTGAGCTTCAAACTTGTAGCCTCTTGAAGAATTTAAACAGTGTCTTGAATAAAAATCATCATACAAGCACAAGACACAGATAGATGTTTTGACACATCAAAATTTGACAACCAAAGGAGTATGAGACCATAACCCTTACAGTGTCAAGTTTAATGACATCGACCCTCTCGATCCACAGGTTTAAATACTAGGGAAACCCATTGTAACAGGTACACAATATCTCACACCCCCACTCTACTCTACATAAATTAGACCCAGTTTCCTTAGCCTGACTTTGACATCGGAGGGTCCCTTACTTAAGCCAGGGTCTCCTTTGTTTACTGTTCTGTGCGAGACCAGGGTTCGTCCCGAGCATGCAGGGCTCACCGGAGGGGGGTCCAAATTCTTGCAACAACATTTTAGCGTTGTCTATGGGAAATAGAATAAAAAGACTAGAAAGCTCACCAACAATGGTGAAAAGAAAGAAGAAAATACTGCCTATGGCAAGTACGGAACCCGAGCCAAATGGGCAACCGCGTTCGTCCTCCCAACAGCATGTTGAGTCAACTCCAATAGGGCCATCTCAGAGGTCCTGGAGCCAAGGAGGCAAGTACAAGGCCATGCAGAATGAGATTTAAGCATTGAGGGATGAAATTAACACTTTGAGGCAACAACGGACGCAACGGCCGCCCACGATCTAAGAAGAAGTTACCCCGGTAGCTTCAAAAGAACCTGTGTGGATCAGCTTGCAGGCTAGAGCATCTCAGAACTTGTCTGCTAGAGCTAACCCCGGACAGAATGCGACAACTCGGGCCCCAACCTACGTATCGGTGACCTCAGCACTGGCTCCGACCGACCTTTGCCACGAGATAGAGAGGAGAAGAAGGGCAAGACGCCTGAGGTCGAAGCCCCTCAGGAGACTTGCTGAGAACTAGAACCCTTGGGAAGCCCGACTTAAGGAACTTAGGAGTCAGATTAAGACTCTGCAGCGGAACCAATGGACCCCGACCACGACTGTGGTGCAAACAATGATGAAAGAGACCGAACCTCCGTTCACCTCGAACATTATGAACGAGGTGGTGCCTCCGAGGTTCAGGATGTCTCCCATCATTTAGTACTCAGGGTCTGGGGACCCTACAAAGCACGTTAAGTCCTACCGATCATAGATGCAGATCCAGTCAGCCTCGAAAGTAATGATGTGTCGAGCCTTCTCAATAACTCTAACCGGGGCTCCAAGGAATTGGTATCGACAGCTGAAGCCGAGGTCGATCAGCACCTTCACCGAGCTCAACAGACTATTTCTAACCCAGTTCATCGTGGGCAAGAAGAGTCGAAAGCCATCAACTCACCTGCTTACAATAAATCAGGGGAGCAGAGAGTCGTTGAAGGACTTTATCTCTCACTTCAATGAGGAAGCTCTCTAGGTGGATGACTATGATGATAAAATGGCATTGTCCGCCATGATTAGTGGACTCAGGGAAGGAAAGTTCCTCTTTTCCATAGGGAAGAATCCACCGACCACCCTGGCCGAGCTCATCAACCGAGCTCAAAAGTACACAAACGCTGAAGAATTCTTCAGCTCACGTAAAAATGTCCAAGCTGCAGAGCATTCGTTTAAAGGGAAGAGGCTGAGGGAAGATGAGCCACAGTCGACTAACAAGAGATCGGATGACAGAACCTCTCGAGACCAAAGGCCAAGTAGGAAGCCCAAGAGTAAGTTCAGCTCATATACTCCTCTCAACATGTCTCCGGAACAGATCCTATTGGACATCCGAGATTAGAGGCTACTACATTGGCCGAGTTGCATGAAGACAGACGTCGGCAAGCGAGATAAGCGTAAGTACTATCACTTTCATCGCGATCATGGGCACAACACTAGTGACTGTGTTGATCTAAAAGAAGAAATCGAGACCCTCATCTGCAAGGGTCACTTGTGTCAATATCTGAAGGAAGAGAAATTAACTCGAAAGGATGATTAGTCGAGTTGGCCCATAGAAGAAGCTACAGAGATCCGGACAATCTATGGCGATCCCTCCAGAGGCGGCGACTCCAATAGGGCCCGTAAAGCCTATTCCCGGAGTTCCGACCCCGAGCACTACGTCCACTTGGTAGAAAGGCCGAGGGAAGAGCTCCGAGTAAGCCCTTATAGCCTTACATCCATATAAGATGACGAAAGCGGAATCCAACATCCTCATGATGACTATGACAATAGCCAACCACAAAGTCTACTATATCCTAGTTGACACGGGAAGCTCAGCCGATATAATCCACTCTAAGGCATTCGACAAGATGGGGATTGATAGGTCACACCTCCAACCTGTGAAGACCCCACTGCATGGATTTGCCGAAGAAAAGGTTATCTCCGAGGGTACTATTTCCATCCCAGTCACGGCGGGAGAAGGGCAGAACTAGGTGACTCTGCTAGTGGACTTCTCGATAGTGAATGTGCCATCAGTCCACAACGTCATATTGGGTCGGTCGTCCCTTAACGCAATGAGGGCGGTTGTATTTATTTATCATATGATAATGAAATTCCCCACAGAAGGAGGGGTCGGGTACGTCCGAGGAGATCAACGAGAGGCACGAAGGTGCTACTCTATGGCAGCAAGGAAGGGTTCAACAAAGCAAGCTCTCACCATAAATGTACTCGACTCCAGAGACCCTACGGAAGACTCCTTCACAGAGGATCTAGTGCCCTTCTAGCTCGAGGAGGCCGATCTGAGCAGCACTATTCAGCTCGGGTCATCGCTGAATGTTGAGCAACGAGTTCAGATGCTAGTCTTCATGCAAGAACACAAGGACGTCTTCGCATGGTCATATGAAGACATGCCGAGCATCCCTCCGGAATTAATGGTTCACATGTTGAACGTGGATCCGGAGCACAAACCAATGAAGCAGAAGAGGAGAGCGTTCGAGCCCGAGAGATACGCAGCTATAGCCGACGAGGTATCAAAACTCATTAGCGTCGACTTCATCAAAGAAATCCACTACCCGGATTGGATCGCGAATATGGTCCTCGTTAAAAAGGCTAATGGAAAGTGGCGTGTTTGTGTAGATTACTCTAATCTAAACAAAGCATGCCCCAAGGATAGCTTCCCATTACCTCAGATCGATCAGCTGGTTGATAGCACAGCTGGCCACAAGCGGCTCTCCTTCCTAAACGCTTACTCCGGGTATAATCAGATCACGATGTACCCCTAGACAGGCAGAAGACGACCTTCGTCACATACAAAGGACTCTACTGTTACCAGGTTATGTCATTCGGCCTAAAGAATGCTAGGGCGACATATTAAAGGCTGGTGAACTAGATGTTCGCCTGACAGATTGGTCGAACCATGGAGGTCTACGTCGACGACACGCTCGTTAAAAGTATCAGAGCATCCAACCACATCATAGACCTCGGAGAAACCTTCTTGGTCCTCCGAGAGTATCATATGAAGTTGAACCCCACCAAGCGTGCCTTCAGTGTAGGCTCGAGCAAGTTGCTCGGGTTTCAAGTTAGCCAGAGAGGTGTCGAGATGAATCCCGACAAGATCAAGGCGTTGCTCGACATGAGCTCATCGCGGACGATGAAAGAAATTCAGCGCCTCACGGGACGAGTAGCCGCGCTTGGACGGTTCATATCCAGAGCCACTAATAAGTGTCTCCCCTTCTTCTAGTAGTTGAAGGGTCACAAGAAAGCGGAATGGACCTCAGACTGTGAGTAGGCTTTTTAACAGCTGAAGCAATACCTAGGATCACCACCTCTCCTATTCAAGCCCAAAAAGGGTGAGCCCTTATTTCTGTACTTAGCGGTCTCAAGCTCGGTCGTTAGCTCAGTGCTCATCCAATAAGTAAAAGGCAAGCAGCGCCCTGTCTGCTACACAAGCAAAGCAATGGTCCCAGCCGAGACCAAGTACCTGAGCATGGAGAAGTTAGTCCTCAGCTTAGTCGTCTCTGCTCGGAGGTTACGTCCGTACTTTCAGGCGTATTCCATCATCGTCCTCATGGATTCTCCCCTCCGACAGGTCCTCCAGAAGCCCGAGGTGTCCGGGCGGCTCACCAAATGGACGATAGAACTCGAAGAGTTCAATATCCAATATCGTCCGAGGACTGCGATTAAGGGTCAAGCCGTGGCCGACTTTATAGCCAAATTCACCATTCTGAGTGACGAGATCAGGAACACAAGCCTGGAGACCACCCCTGAAGTTCCTCTAGCTCTCCCTCTTCTCAAGGATACAAAGTTAGGAGGGGGAGATTGTAGATGGACTCTTTTCGTAGATGGATCATCCAACTCGAAATGAGCCAGGGCGGGGATCATCCTAGTCGCACCCGACTCGACCACCATCCAGTATGCGATCAGGCTCGATTTCAAGGCCTCCAATAATGAAGCTAAATATGAAGCTCTACTGGCAGGACTCACACTAGCCACTAGTCTTAGAGTCCATCTCCTCGACATACGTTGTGAATCTCAGATCGTCATGAACCACATATCGACAGAGTACGAGGCCAATGAGGCAAGAATGATAGCTTACTTGGCCGATGCCATGAAGCTGACTGGGAAGTTCAAAGATTATGTCATCAACCAGATCCCAAGAGCTGAAAACTCTTGGGTCGACGCCCTCGCAAAGTTGGCCTCGGCTACTGAGGGGAAGACCCAAGGATTGTCCCCGTGGAATTCTTGGATAGCCCGAGCATCAACCGAGCTGACCAGGAGATGGTCAATCTAATGCAAGTGACTCCGAGCTGGATAAAGTATCTCACCGTTGGTGAAGTTCCTCAAGACAGGTTGGAGGCTCAACGTTTGAAGGTTAGAATGGCACAGTACGTGATTCTAAACGACACGATATACAAGAAGGGCTACTCTCAACCATACCTTAGGTGTCTCTGACCCAACAAAGCAGATTATGTGATCTGCGAGGTCCATGAAGGGATCTGCGGAAACTATTTTGGGAGTCGTGCTTTGGCCCAGAAGATACTTCGTCAAGGGTACTTTTGGCCAATAATCCAAGAAGATTCCAAAAGCTTCGTCCAGACGTGCGACAAGTGCCAAAGGTTCATTGTCGTGCCGAGGCAACTTGCAGAAGAGATGACCCCCATGAGAGGGCCATGACCGTTCGCCCAGTGGGGAATTGACATTATTAGGCCTCTGCCTCCCGGGAAGGGGTAGACCAAGTTCGCAATTATGGCAGTCGACTACTTCACTAAGTGGGCTGTGGCAGAGCCAGTGGTGAAAATTACTGAACAGAAGGTGACAGATTTCATGTGGAAGAACATCATCTTTCGGTTCGGAATCCCACACACTATCATGACTAATAATGATAAATAGTTTGACAACGACAAATTCTGAGGCATGTGCCGGAGGCTCGGCATTACCAACGCTTACTCCTCGCCCCAACACCCTTAGTCCAATGGGCAAGTGGAAGCGTGAACAAGGTCATCAAACACCACCTTAAGATGAAGCTGGAAAAAGCCAAAGGCAACTGGGCCGATGAACTCTCGTTCGTTCTCTGGGCCTACAGGACTACGACTCAATCATCCACCGTGGAAACCCCCTTTCTCCCTATCTTATGGCTCGGAGGTGATCGTCCTAGTCGAGATCGGCCTCCCCACTGCGCGAGTAAAGAGCTATCAAGAAGACCAAAATGTTAAGCAGATCTCGACAAACCTTAACCTGCTTAAAGAAGTGAGAGACGTCGCCAAACTCCGAGTTGCAGCTCAGCATCAGTGAGTCACCCGATTCTACAATTCCAGAGTCTGAACAAGGCAATTCAGACAAGGAGACCCCGTCCTTCGTTGTGTCTTCCAGAACATCGCGAAACCTGGGGTGGGGTCCCTAGGCCTGAACTGGGAGGGACCCTACCGGGTAGTCGGCTCAGCAAAACTGGGATCGTATTGCTTAGAAGATTTGGAGGGACGTCCACTACTCCACCCCTGGAACGTCAAGCACTTGAAGATCTACTACCCCTGAGGGGGAAAGTTATGTACTCAGATCTACTATGTACGACTCAGATCAATTATGTATGACTTGAGTCTACTTGCCGTTTTGGCTTTCAATAAAAAAATTGTCTACTTTCTACTTCAAATTATCTACTAAATGATCACTCTAAGTACGCTACGGGGGACCATTTCTCACGTGCAAAAATGATATCCTTCAACGAATTAACCCTTTAAAGAAGAGGTTAGCTCGTCATTTGACAGACTTTACAAAAGTAATTCGTCATAAACGATCAATAAATCACCATCCACATGTCAAAAATTAAAAATTGTTAAAATATCCTTTGTGTCAATGTCAGAGAAGTAAAAGAAAAATATATCATTCCCTCCAAGAGGAGGGGCCAACTGTTGAGCTAAAGGGTGAGGCATCGGGGGCCGCATCGGCGATACTTGGAACTTCTCCAGCCTCCTGGGCGGAGGTCGAAGCTGCTTCGGCTTCCTCGGTAGGAGCTTCCTTCGCGTCATCCGTGGCTAGGGAATCGAGGTCAATGTTGGGATGGAGATCCCGAACATCGGCGAGGCAGGCGTTGTAAGCAGTGTTGCAGGCGTAGCAATATAGCCTATCCAGCTCCTTGGATCTTTATGAGGATGCCTTATATTCCTCAACTGCCGCAACAACCTGCGACACAGCCGATCCCTCAACATCAGCCTACTTCTTGGCCAGCCCCTCGGCAGCTAAGGCCTCCAACTCAGCCCGCTGCTTAGACAGCTCTTCGGCAGCTTCACACCTCACCATCCTGACTTCAAGTGAAAGGCGCGCATTGTCTACTTCATGTACTTGACGTAAGCCTCCATGCGCTCAACAACATCCTTTAAGCATACGAGCTCGGGCTTTGTTGCATCCAAGCTAGCTTGAAGCTGGTTAACCTCACCCTGAAGAGCTAACTCCCTCAACTGGCCTTCCTCCACGAGCCCTTTCAATTCTTCCTACTTGCCAGCCGAGGCCTTCAAGAGCTTTTTAAGCTCGGCCTTTTTTGCCTCAAGACGACCTATCTCCCTCAGCCTGTCTTGGACTGCAACAAACATCGGCAATGACTAGAATAACAAAGAGAGTTAGAAACTATGAGTGACAAATGAAGTCAACAAGTCAGCCTCAAAAACTTACCATATAGCAGACCGAGGCGTAATTGTTCAAGAATGAATCGTAGGCTCGGGAGATGGTGTTGGCAATGGACGTCTCAGGCGCATGCTTAGTTGCCCAATCGTTCAGCAACGATATGCAATAGCCAGGGGAAAAAGTCTCTGAAGGAGTCGGGTCAGCTACTCTCCCCACACTACTGGCTTCGGAAGCCTGGTGCTTAGCCTCGGGCGCAGCAGCATTCCCTACCAAAGTATCTGTCCTGCCAACCAAGAAATCAACCTCGGTGGCAGTAAGGTTGTAACACCCCGGTTCTTAAAACCCGAGTACACTACTTATGTTCCAAAAACCCGAGCATTAACCTTTGAAAACACCCAAATTCCACGTACATTTTTAAATTTTTTTTTCTTTTATCAGAGTAGGAAATTTAGGCGGAATATAAACAAATCAAGTACAAGAGGGAGTTTAAATATATATAACCCGGATTTCAAGTGGTTACCCAAAAACTTATACAAATCAATGTCTTAAGTTTTTATAATGCATAACACTACAAATTAAATACAAATATAATCGAGGATAGAGAGTCACAAGGTAGTCTGGCCCCTCCTTTTCACATGAACTCCAACATGCGCATCCTCTGTGTCCCCCGCACACTGATTACAGTTTGCTAATGTCAATAGCTATCCAGTGAGGTACAACCTCCAAGATTTATCACATCATCAAAATAATTAAGCATAGTTATCAGAGGCAGTATATAACAAATATTATACAATGAATATCATGGGAATCAGATAAGGTTCAATAAATACGCATTCATTAAATAAATCACATAAAGTAATCTTGTTTAAATGCATGGATGCATGCATATGCTCACAGACCTTTGGATGCACATCCAGCTGGTAAAAAGTCACCCAAGGAGAACTAGCCACCCGGAAAAGTACTCAAAGGTACGCCTAAGGAGAACCAGCCACCTGAAAAAGACTATGATGTATAGATCGCCCAAGGAGGACTAGTCACCTGGAAAAGTACACAAAGGTATGCACAAGGAGAACTAACCACCCGAAAAATACCATAATATATAGATCACCCAAGGAGGACTAGTCATTTAGAAAAGTACACAAAGGTATGTCCAAGGAGAACTAACCACCCGAAAAAGACCATAGTATATTGGTCACCCAAGGAGGACTAGTCACCCAGAAAAGTACACAAAGGTAGGCCCAAGGAGAACTAACCACCAGGAAAAGACCATATGCCATGAAAATGCATGATTAGCCCAACGATTATTATTCCAATTTTAAAAAATCATTTTAAGAAAGCTCAAAGGTCACTATGGGGGGTTTGTCACCTAACATAGGCTAACAGCTCAGGCATAGTGTCCCATTCCACCATCCCTGGCTCAGGAGACTAACAAATAGGATGTTTAAAGGTAACCTACATAACTAATAGCCAATTATAGTTGTACAAGTGAAACTTATCATCGTAGGGTTATATAAAATTAATCCATAAAAGCCACAAAATGGCAAATAGTCAATCAAAGCCATAAGAGGCAAATAGTCCATTCAAGGAAGGGGTTGTCTCAAAAGGCTATAAAGGCACCAGCGATCCACACGATGAGAGTCCACAACAAAATCTCAATCTGTCCATTACATAATTCGCCACTAGTTTGAGGACCCTCCAAAAATACTATCAACTAATCACATGTAACACCCTGTATTTTCTATACTCAGGTGTTGCTATAGAGATCTAAATTACTTTAGACATGTGTAACAACCCTCAAATTTTACCGTAAATTTCAACTCGAGATGGGACCGATCACCTCACTTTCCAACAACTACGATCTACCCAGTAACAAGGTCCCAATGCTAAGAAAGATTCTATCCTCCTGTAAATGCCCCTTAGGATTAATAACTTAATATCGAGAATAAAAACTAACAGCCCAATTGAAATGATCAACCCTCATCTAGGATAAATTCACAAGTAGGACCCACCTTTGAACTCACTAACCGCTTTATAAAATAAGAAAATCAGAAATCCAATATCTACATCAAGTGTGCATGCCTACCTAGCCTGATCACAATCCAACAATTAAACTTGACTAATGCATTTCACATCTGTATCGGGACATGTTAAGAGTCATGTGGACAATCAAATCATATTTGAGACAAATCTAAACCACCCGAGTTAGATCAACGAGTCACGAACGTCTCGTAATGATCCAAACTGTCACCCTAGCGGCCCATTTTCATGATATGCAATCCTAAACTCAAGGTACCTACCAAGAAGTGTAGGTCCCACGTGTTAAATATAAGGATAATAATAATGTTATTTAAATAGTATGAAATCATAGGATCGATGACCCAATTACTTTCACAAAAAGAGGCACACAACATGACAAAATGAAATAATTTATAACAAAGTAACGTAATTCTATAGTATTCTAGTAATACACTACGTGGAAAAATTCTTGGTAAAAACATACATATGATCCCCGTAGGACTTCATGACTGTTGATTTTCAGATTTGAACTGATCCAACCGTCGGATCGATGATAATTGGCACTTAACTGCCATATTTTAGGCAGTATGGCCCACCTAAGTTTTAAATTTGCATGATCTTGAGTCTTAGGTCCCTATAGAGTCCTCTAAAGTGAATGAACGGAGTGGATTGCGCTGGGAAGTATTTGGACCCCACTTTGGTGAGTGAATGTGCACAAAACCCACGAACAACCGCGGTGCACGGGACCTCCACACCTGGTCAAACCTTGTTTGACCAGAACTAAACCAAAAATGAGGATTTTCCTTTGTCCTTTCCGCGATTCCTGCCCGACTGCAGTTTAAACGAACGGTATCCGTTTGTAACCGTTGTTGCCCACCATCTACGATCACTTCGAAGATGTAGACCGTCCATCACGGAGCTAGGAATGTACTGATAAAACCCCTGTTGATTTCACGTGAAACTACACACGTTTGTGTTCACAAACATGAAAGCAAGTAGAGTTGGGTGTGAGTGTTTTTTCCCAAAACGGAAATTCTGTTGCGCTGCCAGGCTGGCTATGCACATGCGGGATTCTCCTTCAATCCTAACCCTCCATGCAAATCAATCTCAGCCACTAATCTCTCTCCGCACTTTAGGGTTCTCATTACAACAAAACAGCCGCCGCAACACCAAAGCACGCTAACCACCTGGGGTTTCGTCCAGAATGTCCAAATGGTGGTTCCTATAAGGCCCTTATGACCCATCTGAGCCACCCAAACGCATCAGATTGTTGGATCAACCGACCCTTGCAAAAGTGTCATGATCAGTCGATCATCTTCTCCAAATGGCCGTGGAACCCATCTTCTTTAAAACCACAGCTAATAGGCCGATTAAGGGTTGATGTTTCTAAGCTTCTATAAGGCTATAAGTAGCCGGATTTTAGGGTGATTCCTAAGAGAAGAGAAGGAATAGAGAGAGTGAGAGAAAGGGCATTGTTGTGGGTGCCACAGTCGGTCGGGTCGACTCAGTTCGAGTCACGGCCGAGTCCAGCACTGCTTCTATCTCCCTAACAGAGTAAGAGAAAGAGTGAAGCAGAAGGAAGAAAGAGAAGAAGAAGAGAAAGAAGATCAGAAGATAGAGAAGAGAAAGAGAGAGAGAGGCGATGTTGCTGCTTGTCTCGACTCGAATCAAATCCACCGACTCGTTGTTGGGTCGCTGCCCCAACTGGGTCAACTCGTTGTCTCTGGCACTGGTTGGGTTGCCAGTTCGAATGGAGAAGAAAGAAAAGAAGGCGGAGAGAAAGAGAAGGGAAGTAGGAAGGAAAGAAGAAAAAGGAATAAATAGAGAGTGGATGGCCAAGTTCACCACCTGATGCTGCACTGAGTTAGTTCAGCGTCCATTCTTGGGCCTGCTATAAGAAGAAAAGAAAGATAGAGGTTGCAGAAAGAAGAAGAGAGCAAGGGAAGAAAGAGGGGAAAGAAGAAGAAGACGGAAGATAAAGAAGGAAGAGAAGGCGTGTGACTAGCGGCACTAGCTCGAACCGAGCGAGTCAAGGAACCGAGTCAGATTTGGGTTTGGCAGGGTTATTACGTGAAATTCAGTAGAGAGACAGAGAGAGAAGAAGGAAAAGAGGAGAGAAAGAAAATGGAGAAGGAAGAAGAAGATCAGAGAGAAGAAGGAAAGATGGGGCAAGTTTCTGAGTCAACTCGGTCCAAAACCGAGTCAGGACTCTGATTCACTGTCTGGTTAGGTCCAGACCTTGCTGGAACCCCGCAGCACAGGGAGGAAAGAAGAAAAGAAAAAGGGAAAGAAAGGAAGAAGAATGGGAGAAAGAGTAAAATGGGGTTGTAATCGGGTTGGCACTGAGTTAACTTGGTTTGAACTCGAGCCGAGTTTGGGACACATTCAAGTTCAATACATCGAATTGAGTCAATTTAAGCTAGTGAGGGTGGATTGAGTATGTTGAACTCCTTTATGATCCCTAGGATATCCCACTTAGCTTCCTCATTTCATGAAATTCTAAGATAGTTTGATCTTAAATGTATAATAATATTGTGTTTGTGTGAATGGTAATTATGTCTCTTCAAATTTTAATTGATGAATGTGCCCCTAATCCACCTTATGAGAATAATGTTATACTCATTATGCTACACTTAGAATTGCTTATATCCATGTACACTCCCACTAGTTACATTAGGAAGTAAGAGATCTTGTTTTCATTTGAAGAATGAAAGAAGGATTATGGACTTGTTATTAATTTAGAATGCTTGAAATGTCTCATGTTTAAATGCTAGATATCCTATTTAAAGACCACAAATCTTGATCATGCTTATGAGATTAATCTTGTTAATCCTATGGAATGTGCATGAGCATCATGGTACATGACATTCACGCATGACATATGAGCTTTTCCGAGTGCTCAATGTAAGCCACACTCTGTTCGATTTACTGAAAGTTCTAACACTTTAGTTTAACTCACAGAACCCATGTATTTGGGTCACTTTGGTGCTTTTCTTTACATGAAGCTTTTCCGAGATTAGACACTCCTCGGGCGTACCCCGTGTATTTTTTCATGAGATATCCTTGGACGCACTCACTTACATGGATTTTTCCACGTAGATAATCTACCGCGGGCGGTTTGCATGGTCTTTTTCGGGTGGCTACTTCTCCTTGGGCGTACCTATGAGTATTTTTCCGGGTAACTAGTTCGCCTTGGGCGATCCTTTATTTTGACAGCTGGATGTGCATCCCTAGATCTGTGACTTGTACATACATTCATTCATTTATAATTTCATGATTAGTCTCCTTATAATTTGAATATGTTGATTTAAATTGTTTTAGAAAGATATGATATGCCTAAATCCTTGTGGGAAGTTCCCACTGAGTTTTCACTCACCCAATCGTGCAGTTGTACCAAATAGACACAGGTATGAGGAACAGGTGGAGACCCCTATGACGGGATCCCAAGGACGGCTGAGGTGGAATTTAACGAGGAAGAACTCTATGTGAATGTTGTTGAGCTATTGGAGCTCAACTGATACTTTAGGATTTACTTACTTTTGTACTTCAGATTTTGTATTTTTGTGTGAATTGTAATAATAATCCCCTACTGTGAAATTCCATTTTTCTTTCCTTTACTTGTATTAAATACCCTTATTGTTACTTTTGATATCCTTAGTTTACGTAGTGATTGCTTTACTTCATGCTTTAGAACTTCCTATTAATTGGATGTATGATGGTCCATTTTATAACGTAATACTCGGGTTCTCAATGAGAATCGGTTATCCTCGGGTTTTGAGAATCAATGTGTTACATCACTTGTGGCCAAATAAGCTACGAATAATAATAATGACACATACACATCTAGAATATTCAGTTTAAACTTAGGGATATTTGAGATTCGTAGCATGTTCCAATAATGTGAATTTAAATCCAATCACCATCTATTTATAAATAATTACTCATTTAGAGACTACATTTATAATCATTTCTACTTAACACTATATTAAGCAATCAAATAATATAAATAAATAAAAATAAATAAACAAGGCTAATTATCATGATGTAGTAAAGTTTGTAGGGTGATCCTCACCTTAAGATGTGGATTCATTCCTTGCTTGATTAGAGGTCATTAAGGACACTAAACACCCACTTTAGCCTAAAATATCATACGTGAATGGTTAGGATCTAATAGATTTAAATGTACTCCAACGGTCATTAATCTAATTATAAAAATTTGGAAAACTTACTCTCCACATTCCAATCAGAAATTTAGCATATATTTTCCTATGAAGAGCTTAATTGAATGGTCTAAGAGGTCATTTACCTTACTCATTTGGGACAACCCAAAGGTACCCTCAAACTAGGTTCCAAGAGGATATAGTTAGCTAGATTTGCATTGAGAACTTAGAAATCCTATATTCAATTCAAAGAGGGCTAAAAGATTACCTCAATTGATGTTGGACGAGATTCCCACCAAAGCTCTCGATCGCTGGTTGAAGAAAACCCATCCAAATCCCAACTCTCCTACCATTCAACTCAGTAAGCTAAGAATGAGTCGACTCGGCAGCAAGTTGATGTAACCTATGATGACTCGACCCGACACAACTCAAACCTGAACCAAGTTCCTCTAAAAATGAATGGAGTTGTATGCTAGTAGTAGAGATGGAGAAACTGAGCTGACCAAAACCATCCCAGACCTGGCCTAACTCGATTTGGTTCGAGCTCGACCCGGCAGTCGCACAACCAATCAATCTCCTTCTCTTTTTCTTTCATTCCTTCTTTTCTTTCTTATCTTTCTTCTTCTTTCTCTTTAGTTTCTTTCTTCTTCTCATTTTTATCAAGTCCAACGGACTCTTGGCTTGATTCAACTGAGTCCCGATGTGTAGCAACTCGAACTAGTGAGTCACGAGTTTGACTCGACAGTGACTCTAACGAGCCGACTGGTTTGGCGTTGGTGCAACAGCCACCAGAACCTCCTTTTCTTCTTCAACTTCTTCCTTCTATCCTTGATTTCTTCTTCTGTCAGACATGCCCAGCAAGGTAACTGGACTTAACAAAACTCGACCATGCGTTTGACGTTTTTTGATGGAGAAGAAGAGGGCTGGCAATGGCGGATCTCCATTTAAGAGGTATTTCTTCAAAACGAAGACACTAGATAGCTTGGATGGATGTGAGGGAGCTTGTAGAAGGAATATTTCGAAGTTCAAATGAAGATTTCCCAATGGGTTTGGTGGTAGAAGAGCTTGGAAGAAAACGACTCGATTTCAGAAAAACAGGAGGAACTATTGCAGTTGTGGTTTCTCTCTTAGAAATTAGTGCTTTCCTTTGGATAAAAGCCTCTGAATGGATGGCCTAGATTGATTTAGAGGAATTTTTAGTAGTGGAGGGGTGGCTGAGATCGTGTCAACCCACGCAGAAAACAGATTTTCATTTTCAGAATGCATTCGCATGCACAACGGGTCAAACTAGTGCTTATGCGTAAACATGCGGTCAGATACTCGTGGGACTCATGGGGTTTTGGTTATGTTTGTGTCGTGAAAGTGATGGATGGTTCAAATCAGCACAATAACCGGGATGGTGGGCCACGCTCGAACCCAAACGGTAGTTTCCATTTCAAATCACAAACGCGCAGGAGAAAGAGGAGGATTCCTCCTTTTTTGCAAAATTTACAGGTCAACACCAGTTTGACCTGTTGGCTTGTTCAGTGCATTGTGAGAATATGCACGTTTGTGCACATGCGGTAGTGATGGGACCCACTCTGACGTATATGAATGAGATCTAATCCATTCATCAGTTTTGTGTGGTTCTGTTAGGGTAATGGATGAAGAGTAGGGTCAATCAAGTGCTTAAGTGGACCATAATGCTTGATTTATGTGCTAAAATGGCACCATTTGACGATCCTCAAAGTTTCGACGGTCAGATCATTCTCCATTTTCATATCAACGGTTAAAAAGTTCCAGGGTTCACTTAGATAGGAATTGACTATTGGATTAGGCTTTAGAAGACTCAATACACATTCATTATTTATTAATTATCATTATTAAAATCGCATTATCATTATCATTACCAATATTATTATTATTATTATTATTATTATTATTATTATTATTATTATTTAAAGTTTTAAAATTGCTAAGTCTACTTTTAAACGAAGCTGTTCTCGTAATAGATTAACACCTATGAGTCGTGCGCTTAATTCTTAAAGTATTTTAACTGTTTAGTGGCCCACCACTGATGTTTAATTTAAACCAACACGATTTAAATGATTTTTAAACTCGCAAGTATACGAATCAGATGTAGATATGGTACGTATTACGAGATCGTTCCCACGAGGACTAATCGTCACAATTCAAATCTATGACTCTCCTTAACTAATCCAACAAATAATGGAATAAACTACTAAGCACAATTCTAGAAAAAAAAACAATTAAGAACAGGGAAGAAAATTTCATCAGAGAAAGAGCATTAGGACTTTCGAATCCACCCCTAATTATCCTAACCCTTGTTTTGTCTGTTGATTCACCTTGATCTAGATTGATACCACTTATATAGTGAAAGCACATCTGTGTCCTTAATCGGACATACAGAATGTCTAATTCCTTTAAGCAATGCCATGAATAACACATCCCATGTCCTTGGTCGAGCACATGGAATGTACAGTTCATTAAAGCACCCTGTTTCTTCCTCTATAGGAAACCTGTTCTTGATCAGACACAAGCACCTATAATAAGCATCCAAACAACATCCATATATATACTTTAGTCAAGTTCATAGATGGAGAAGTATAGAATTTAAACCAATCAAGCCCACTTAGAGAAAGAAACAAATTAATTAATGTTCAAAGTAAATTCCACCAATACAAGAGCTAATCAAATTAGGGGCTTCATCTCAGCCCTAGCTGAGAGATTAGTGACCCGTAAAATCCATCAAAAAGATTAAACAAAATTCATAAAAACAAAACACCAAACCAATCGATCTCTCTCTCTTCTTTCTTCTCTTTCTTCTCTTTCTTCTCTCCCTTGCTCTAGATCTGGAATTCCCTGTTTCTGAATGAATTTCCCACGTCCATAATTCCTCTTTTATAGCTGCTGGAGGGCTGGAGTCGGTGGCAGAGTTGTAGCAGGACATGGAGTGCAAATTTTCGCAGCCATGATCGGTGGGCCCCACAGAGGTATTTTCTGGAAAATCCACCCCGTCCATTGGATTCAGGACAAAATTTTGTTTAAGAATGGGTGGTTTTGAACGTCCATTGACGCGGCCCAGAGAAGAAATCACGAAGAGATCAGTTTTGAACATTGTAGAGCAGTCCGTTTGTGGCATCTGTATCATGCACGTGTGCACGCATGAGAGTGGAATATCAGCATAGTTTTGAAGCTCTCGAAGCCTTCTATACGATGAACGGCTTGGATCGGCCGGAAGGATGACGTACGGGGCCCACTGTCTTCAGCAAAAACGGACAGCGTCTGTCGTTACACGGACGTGAAAACCGACGACTGCTGATGATGGTGGGGTCCGTGATCAAAGTCTTCAGCGAAATCCACTCCGTTCACCGAATTTCTCTCGGAATTTCGGTCGGAACTACATAATTTTTCTCCGTTTTGGTCTGGGCCACAGAAGATCTCATTCCACCTCCAACCTGCGTTTGAACGGCTAGATTCCAATCTTGATGATCATTCACGATTCTAACACCTAGGCATTGATAAAGGCCTTCATTTAGACCTGATAGACGGTTCGGATTGGTGCTCTGGATGATAGGTGGGGCCCACAAGCGAAACCCAAATCGAGACAGAGAGACGTTGTTTGCGTTCTTCTCGTTTTGAGAAGAAGAGTCGGGTCAGCGCTGGTGTACACTCACCACATATGGGGCCCACTATTATGTTTATGAGAAATCTGCACCGTCCATCCTTTTTCCCATATTATTTAACCTGTCAATACTCAATTTTAGGCAGTTCCAGATATCAGGTGGGCCCCAAATTGAAGATTAATGGGCTGATCAGTCCGTTGGACCACTTCCCGATATCTTCAATGGCTGAAATTTAATATGTACGGTTAATTTATGGCCCTCATCCCATGTATGAAGTTTCGAACTGATCGGATGGCGGGAACCATGTGATCTCACATTTTGCACCAATTTCATGCCTCTTTATCGTGCTTTCCTCAGATCCCAGGCGTGTACATTCTTCACCATTGGTTCTCTGGAGTCCATCCCGTGCTCTGGTGACTTTGGATCATGAAATCCATGCTTTTAATTCTCTTTTCAGTCTAACGCTCATTATTACGTCCTGCAATGAAAACGCGATTAAAACACTCCATTAAACCTTATTATGTACGTAAAATTAGGCAATTACTGGGGTCTGATATGCAACATTCGACACTCACCACAACCCCTAACCAGCATTTTGCTAGTCCCGAGCAAAACATGCAAAAAATAATTTCAGAAATAAAAGACAATTCCTGTAACTCAAGTGACCTGTGAACAGATAGCTGAGATGTGAAAATTCTAAGATTCATGATTGGTGTGTGGTATTTTTCTCTTGGAATCAAGTTCTCGGCAGATTTCATAATTAATTTCAAACTATTAATCCATTAATTGGAACAATTCTGAACATCGAGCTCCATGAATGTAAAGTGTAATCTCGACTTACAATCATTAAGAGATCCAATTGTCAATTTCATGATATCATTAGTAATTCGTGACAACCAAACCTGAAACTAATACTAGCATTTTAGATCATCGTTTCGTTCTATCAGCCTTTGATTTCCTTTATAAACAGTGATGCCAAGGAGGGGGATCAAATCCACACCTATGGGGAGCAAACCTATGGTGAAAACTTGTCGCCTAAATCTTTTCTCATGTCAACTATGAGGAATCAAATCTTCATCTATAGGGAGCAAACCTATGATGACGATTATGCGACTTACTCTTTCAATTCTTCTTTATAAACTGATGTTAAAAATTTTATTTTTCAGGCTGGTTCCTTTCATGCCTAATGATTACCAAGTTACCATTTAATATCGAACTGAAAACTTAATGTGTAAGTGAGATCTGATATGTGAAATCATGGCTCAATCAATGTTTACAACTTCTAATTACGGGTTAACAATTCAAAATTGACTATGAAATCAAGCAGATGGCCGAATCCAAGAGTCATAAGTTACTCATGTTCTCGACTATCCTTCAAAATCACTTTGAATTCATTAGAAATTCCAAAAAAAAAAAAATTTAAATTGTCACAATTTTGCTCAAGACCAAAAAAATACTGATTAGGTAACCTAATCTCTCACCCCCAACCTAAAATCTACATTGTCCTCAATGTAAAAGAAATAATCATGCGATGCACATGGGACAACGAATAATAAAAGAGGAATGAGGGAAAGATAGTACCTGGACGGAGAATCAAGAGGCTTCCTCAAAAAAATATCATCGTAAAAGCAGGTCGACACAAGAGAGAAATCAACAAAAATAAAAAAATAAAAGATCCTACCTATACCACTTTCGCAGGTGCTCTCGATTGCATTCAGTGTATGCAACAAGCCTTTAAACCCCTAGGTTACCCCTAGCGGACGAGTTGTAGTCTCGTGAGGGTTTGCAGTAATGTTACCCACAAACATTGAAGTAACTAACTAAGAAAAAGTAATACAATAAAATAAAAGGCTGGGTTGCCTCCCAGGAGCGCTAAGTTTAACGTCTTCAGCCAGACAAGAACGGACCATAAATGAGCTAATCTTTATAACCAGGGTTCGCCAAAGAAATTACCTCAACACCTTAATTAACCAATCCTAGACAAGTGATGTGAGTTCCCATGAGCTGTGCTATCTGCAATGAGGTAACTGACACTGTCGTCAAATAATTTAAGGACTTCTGCTCGAACGACTTCTTCCATGTTAGGATCACGCTTCCTTTGCATTTCATGCGATATTTTCACAGCATGATCCATACATACAGTGGGGCATACTCCCTGTATTTCCGCTATCTTTCATTCAATTACTGCCTTATATGCTCTAAGAACATTAAGCAGCCTGCTCGCCTTTGTCTTCTTAGAGTTAGAAACTGTGCTGTCAGGAAGAGTCTCAGAGGCAGGAAGAGGTTCCACTTTCGCTCTCCATTTTTCAGTCTCCAATATAGGAGTAGAGTCGAGCAGTGCATTGACTTCGTGGATGGGACTATCGATGTCAAAATTCATGCCATATTGTGCTAAGCAGGTCTCAAATGGATCTTCAAAAGATGTACGGAAGGAGTCCTGCACTAGACTCTCGATCATGTCCACTTCAGATATGTCATCCAAATCTGCGGATTGTTGTCCTGCATTAAAGACATTGAGTTTAATATTTATGTTACTAAAGGACAATTCATAACTCCATTCCGGCAATTTATAATAGCATTAGATGTGGCCAAAAATGGATGACCCAAGATGGCTGGGATCTGACTATGAAGATTCTGGACAGGCTGAGTATCTATAACTATGAAATCTACTAGAAAATAAAATTTATCAACCTGGATTAACACATCTTCAATAACACCCCGGGGCACCTTGACAGATCTATCAGCTAGTTGTAATGTTACTTTAGTCGGTTTCAACTCACCAAGTCCTAGCTGTTCATAAACCGAATATGGTAACAAATTGACGCTTGCCCCTAAATCAAGCAATATCTTCCCGATGTTATGATCTCCTATGCCACAAGAAATGGTGGGAGCTCCTGGATCCCTAAATTTAGGAGGGGTGTTATGTTGAATCATGGAGCTGAGCTGCTCTGCAAGGAAGACTTTCTTATGAACATTCTGCTTACGCTTTTGAGTGTATAAATCTTTAAGAAACTTAGCGTAAGCAGGGACTTGCTTGATAGCGTCAAGCAACGGGATGTTGACTTGCACTTTTTTAAACACATCCAAGATTTCATCAAAGTTATTTCTTTTCTTTATTGGTGCCAGACGTTGAGGAAAGGGTGCTTTGGGCACGTAGGGTGGCACATTAGTGGCTCTTGGAGAGTCAGAGAGCTTTTAGACTTTGGATGCATTGGTGTGACTTTCTGCTTCATCTTGATCTTCTGTTTTAGAATTTGATTCATCCCTAGGCATCTCTATTCTATTATCAATCTGCTTGCCTGACCTAAGGGTAGTGATCGATTTGGCCTGTTCATGATATTGCCCTTGGTTGGAATTAGAGCCAATCTCATACTGTCCCTTTGGATTAGCCTCAGGTTGGCTAGGGAACTTGTCATTCTCTCTCTCACTCAATGTGGCAGCTAGTTGACCCATTTGTACTTCCAGCTTGGCAATGGATTGTGCATTTGCATGTAAGCTTTGCTGGTTGGCTAGTAAGGTTTGTTGGGTGTCTTTTTGGAATTGGAGAGAACTCTGCATAAAAAGATGGAGGGTATCCTCAAGAGATGGTTTCCTTGATTGTGCAGGCACTTGTTGATATTGTGGAAACTGTTGAAGTTGTTGACTGCCAACTTGGAGGTGCGGTTGCATGGGAGGATTTTCAGATGGTCCTCCTTGTTGTGGTCCTTTTGTCCAAGAAAAATTTGGATGTCTAGCCCACCTTGGGTTGTATGTGTTCGAGTAAGGATCATTCCCAGGTTTTTGAAAAGTGTTCATAACATGTACTTGTTCAGAGAGAAGTTCTGGGGATGCTGCACCAGATGGACAAGACTGCATAGGATGGGCAGGACTAGAACATGTGGCACATGCCTCGACTTGAGCTGTTTGTGGAGGTCCATTATTTAATACCAGAGCATCAACTTTCTTTGTCAGGTTATCAAGCTTGGCGCACAGCTCTGGCATGACTCCTATCTCATATATACCACCTCTCTTTTGTGGTTGGGGACTTTTGTCACCTCTATTTGAATAGTCCCATTGCTGGGAATTTTCGCACAAGGTTTCAAAGAAGTTCCATGCTTCGACATCACTTTTGGTCATGAATGACCCTCCACTGGTGGCATCAACCATGCGACGGTTCTGGGGTGTCAGACCGTCATAGAAGTATTGAACTTGTTGCCATTTCTCAAAACCATGGTGAGGACATTTAAGAAGCAAGTCCTTCCATCTTTCCCAACATTCATGAAAGTGCTCGCCCTCTTTTTGTGTGAAGTTAGTAATTTCTCTACGGAGGGCATTGGTTTTGTGAATGGGGAAGAACTTGTTTAAGAACTTCTTAGAAAGTTGGTCCCATATACTGATAGATCCAACTTATAGAGAATTCAACCATGCTTTCTCCTTATCCTTCAAAGAAAAAGGAAACAGGCGTAGGCGGATCGAATCGTCTGAGAAGTTTTGGAACTTAAAGGTGGAGCAAATGTCTAGGAATTCTTTCACATGATGATATGGGTCCTCCTTGTCCAATTCGTAAAAGGATGGCAACAGTTGTATGACTCCAGGTTTAAGTTCAAAGTGTGCTGCCGTAGTGGTTGGCAACACTATGCATGAAGGTGCATTAAATTGGACAGGAGCTGAATAATCTTTAAGAGCTTTAACTTCATTCTCATTCGCCATTTCAACAGGATTATTTCTCAATCTTTCACGAAATGTTCTTTCTATTTCAGGATCAAACAGTGTTAGTTCTATATTCAGAGATCTACGTCCCAACATAAACTAAGTTACTACAATGTAAAAAAAAAAATAAAAAGAAAACTAAGCTAAGATGCAACCTAAGAGAAATAAAACTAGAACAAAAATTATGTAAGCAAGGATTGGAAGAAAGAACCCGAAAAAAAATGAGATGATCAATGTCTGAAGAATAGGGAGCTCCTCCTTCACTTCCAATTTAGAAATCTATGTTAGAATCAACTTAGAAATTTATGTCAGGACCCTACAAAACAGGAAATATGTTAGTTTCTAAAAATAAAATAAAAACTTTAACCTAAAGTTAGTAAAATCCTAAGACTATGAATTATGATAAGAGAGAATCCTAAATTCAATTTGGAATGAAACAGTCCCCGGCAACGGCGCCAAAAACTTGATGTTTAATTTAAACCAACACGATTTAACTGATTTTTAAACTCGCAAGTATACGAATCAGATGTAGATATGGTATATATTATGAGATCATTCCCATGAGGACTAATCGTCACAATTCAAATCTATGACTCTCCTTAACTAATCCAACAAATAATGGAATGAACTACTAAGCACAATTCTAGAAAAAAAATTTTAAGAACAGGGAAGAAAATTCAATCAGAGAAAGAGCACTAGGACTTTCGAATCCACCCCTAATTATCCTAACCCTTGTTTTGTCTGTTGATTCACCTTGATCTAGATTGATACCACTTGTATAGAGAAAACACAATCTGTGACCTTAATCGGACATACAAAATGTCTAATTCCTTTAAGTAATGCCATGAATAACACATCCCATGTCCTTGATCGAGCACATAGAATGTACAGTTCATTAAAGCACCCTATTTCTTCTTCTACAGGAAACCTGTTCTTGATCAGACACAAGCACCTATAATAAGCATCCAAACAACATCCATATATATACTTCAGTCAAGTTCATAGATGGAGAAGTATAGAATTTAAACCAATCAAGCCCACTTAGAGAAAGAAACAAATTAATTAATGTTCAAAGTAAATTCCACCAATACAAGAGCTAATCAAATTAGGGGCTTCATCTCAGCCCTAGCTGAGAGATTAGTGACCCGTAAAATCCATCAAAAAGATTAAACAAAATTCATAAAAACAAAACACCAAACCAATCGATCTCTCTCTCTTTTTTCTTCTCTTTCTTCTCTTTCTTCTCTCCCTTGCTCTGGATCTGGAATTCCCTGTTTCTGAATGAATTTTTCACGTCCATAATTCCTCTTTTATAGCTGCTGGAGGGCTGGAGTCGGTGGCAGAGTTGTAGCAGGACATGGAGTGTAAATTTTTGCAGCCATGATCGGTGGGCCCCACAGAGGTATTTTCTGAAAAATCCACCTCATCCATTGGATTCAGGACGAAATTTCAGTCAAGAATGGGTGGTTTTGAACGTCCATTGACGCGGCCCAGAGAAGAAATCACGAAGAGATCAGTTTTGAACATTGCAGAGCAGTCCGTTTGTGGCCTCTGTATCATGCACGTGTGCACGCATGAGAGTGGAATATCAACATGGTTTGAAGCTCTCGAAGCCTTCTACACGATGAACGGCTTGGATCGGCCGGAAGGATGACGTACGGGGCCCACTGTCTTCCGCAAAAACGGACAGCGTCCGTCGTTACGCAGACGCGAAAACCGACGGCTGCTGATGATGGTGGGGTCCGTGATTAAAGTCTTCAGCGAAATCCACTCCGTTCACCGAATTTCTCTCAGAATTTCGGTCGGAACTACATAATTTTTCTCCATTTTGGTCTTGGCCACAGAAGATCTCATTCCACCGTCCAACCTGCGTTTGAACGGCTAGATTCCAATCTTGATGATCATTCACGATTCTGACACCTAGGCATTGATAAAGGCCTTCATTTAGACCTGATAGACGGTTCGAATTGGTGCTCTGGATGATAGGTGGGGCCCACAAGCGAAACCCAAATCGAGACAGAGAGACGCTGTTTGCGTTCTTCTCGTTTTGAGAAGAAGAGTCGGGTCAGCGCTTGCGCTGACCCCTCAGCCGTCCGGTGCACAGCTCGACTTCATGCGAATGGTGTACACTCACCACATATGGGGCCCACTATTATGTTTATGAGAAATCTGCACCGTCCATCCTTTTTCCCATATTATTTAACCTGTCAATACTCAATTTTAGGCAGTTCCAGATATCAGGTGGGCCCCAAATTGAAGATAATGGGCTGATCAGTCCGTTGGACCACTTTCCGATATCTTCAATGGCTGAAATTTAATATGTACGGTTAATTTATGGCCCTCATCCCATATATGAAGTTTCGAACTGATCGGATGGCGGGAACCATGTGATCTCGCATTTTGCACCAATTTCATGCCTCTTTATCGTGCTTTCCTCAGATCCCAGGCATGTACATTCTTCACCATTGGTTCTCTGGAGTCCATCCCGTGCTCTGGTGACTTTGGATCATGAAATCCATGCTTTTAATTCTCTTTTCAGTCTAACGCTCATTATTACGTCCTGCAATGAAAACACGATTAAAACACTCCATTAAATCTTATCATATACGTAAAATTAGGCAATTACTGGGGTCTGATATGCAACATTCGACACTCATCAACCACGCACGAACATCTAATTACAAATCTCGACTTCTTAACCGTTCAAATGACCCAACGGTTAGATTGACCCGTATTTAGCTACCAATAACCCTAGGGATTTTAAGAATGTTTAAGTGAAATATGTGAGTTGAATATGAAGCCAAATAATATAATGTGTGTTTTCAAAGGATAAACCAATGTAAACCCGATGAACAGTGGATCTGATGAATTGATAAATCGTCTTGAAGAGTAATGGATGGACAGCTTGACCAATGGATGGAGATTACTAACCATGATTAGACTTAGGACAGATGTGGGTGAATGTTCACAAAAGCTAGGTTAGTATTTATACTATGTTAGGTTACATGGAAACAACTGACACTTCTGAAAAGTATAGGGTGTTACAAAGGCCGACGGCTTCATGGGCAGGGACCATAGAAGTGTCCCCATGCTGGGAGAGTTCGGCGTCAACAGTCTCTCCGACGACCTCCCTCCCAACCCCAGGAGGGCAGGAAGGAGTTGCGAGTGGAGCCTTAAGGGGCTGTGTCTTGGGGGCAAAGGTTTGAGCGGTCGCGAGCTTGACTTCGACCATGGCCTGGGGGAGCTGGGTCTCGAGGGCAAAGGTTGGAGCGGTCGGGGGCTCGACTCCGACTGGGGTTGTAGCGCCCCGAATTTCAGAGGCCGAGTAGGAACTCGGCTCCCAAATTTTTAAGTGTCAAGTATGCCCTAATGGGCCTCAAATGCATATGAATATAAGGTATCCTGTGGACGATGGAGAATTAAACCAAGAAAAATTTATCATTTAAACCAAACAGAAGATTCAAGTGCTACTATAAAATAAAATATCCAACATTAATCCAAATATCTAAATGTCATCTATCAGGGACCCAGTCCCATCCTCACATCACTCTCCAAAAAGATTAGGGCCCTGACCCAATCCCGCAGTCATCCACCGAACTAGTAAGGTTTGTCAAAAGTCTGGAAGTATGCCTGTTCCTCTTCGTCATCCACACTAATATCTTCCAGCGCGTCCCGCTCTAGTGTTCCTGCATCTATGTCAGATTCTAGTTGGTGTTTTAGAACACCGTCCCAGAGTGGGAGTGAGTAGCTAACTTAGTGGTACCATTAGCGATAGGTTACACAAATTATCATGCATAAGAGTAAATTTAGTTAACAATATACATGATAGAATCCTAGGTACTCTTGGTTAATGCAATGCATGGTTTAATGATGTGATGCATGCCCCTCACCACCAACACTCCCTCAAGCGACAACATCTAACAATCGCAATGACCAACACTCCCTCATGCGACCTCGACTGCCGAATCACCATAATAGATAATGCAATGTCATGTAAATGTTAGCTAAGTTGATTACTTAGGTTCATTCATCCAGCAGGTTGGGGAAACCAGAATACCCTTGTCAGAAACATTGCCCTAATCCGATCGCGCGGCTCGAAGGTCATGGTCGTATGACTCTCGAGATCCTTAACTCTCGTGGGTTCAGACGAAAGTAGTTAGAACTTCAAGTCCTACTCACGGTGACTATGGGGAGGTCCTCACCCTAGCATAGGCAGAGAGTATGGGCATAGTGTCCCATACCACCGTCCCCGGCTCATGAGTCTTAATAGTCACTGGTCACTACGGGGAGGCTTATTACCCTAGCGTAGGCCGACAGTACCGGCATAGTGTCCCATACCACTATCACCAGCTCATGAGTCTTATGGGCCATAAATTATAATTAATAGTGGGCGTAAGGGTCTCAGGGTACCTCCGGTTCATACAAGCGTGTACAACCATGGTTAACATACATGGATGGCCGATTTATGAACTAATATGCCCCCACAAGCTAAACCATAGACTAAACAACCTGAGAACGGTGTCTCGTGTAGTCCAACTATGGCCGACAATTTATGGTTTAACTAGTCGGGCCAGACTTACCCGTGGGCTGATCTAATGAAGATTGCCTAGATAATTCCGGTTGATCGGCCAATCCATGAGGGGACATGTTCACAGACAAATAACATATATTCAACAAATTCAGGAATAATTTCACAAATGACAAGCATAATTCATCATTCTAGGCATATGGACAGCAATATACTAATCTCCATTAAACCATGAGGACCATGTTCAACATATTCTAACAGTTTAATAAGATGGACAGCCATACACCCATTCACAATAATTAAATTTCACATGTGCCGGCATGAATCATATAATTCAGTGATGTAACGGGAATCAAGTGCAACTAATTCAACAATTCAACAATTTGACAATGATTCACTCCTTCTATGCCTAGCATATTTTATATGCAACAAGGTTCAACAACATTTGAGGAAAATTAAATGCTTACACCCTAATCAAACATGCAAGCCAACATTCCACACATTCGGGGGTATTCGGGGCCTAAACCCCTTCCCACATTTTTGGGAAATCCTAAGTCTATAGTCCAAATCAAATAGTCCAAAAATCCAGCAACATGCAAGGATAATACACCATACACATTCACTATAATCTACGCTAGGCACGATAATCGGCCACCTAAAGGTAATGGTCCGCATCTATTGTTGACCGAAAGCCTTTGCAATCATCCTAACGTCGCTGAGTCCGGAAACTCGATGTGCCGGGGCCCTGCATTATATGGAGTTGTGGTGAGGTGCATGCATGTGGCTAGAGGCTAGAGAGGGATGGATTGGAGTTTGAATCTTACCTTAGACCGGATGGGGTTTGTTCCTACAGTGATCGAGTCAGAATTTTTGGCAATAGAGGGGCGTAGGTGCGAGGAATTTCAGTCCCCAAGCACCACAAGCACCACACACCACTCTCTCTCCTCTCTCTCCTTCTCTCTCTCTCCTTTTTCTCTCTCTTCTTTCTCTCTCTCTCCCTCTCTCAGCTGCTAGATTTTGTGGGAGTGAGAGAGGTTTAAGTATTAAATACCCTGAAATTAAATCATTTGGCCCTATTCTTCATTAATTGCCTCCAACGGCCTTGTAGGGCCCATATCTAGCTGTTGGGGCTACCCTGATGGCCCCCTAGCCCATCTAATTCGTGGAACAAGTGCCCCATGGTCTGATGAAGGGCTGGGTAAAGTTCGACCACAAACGAATGAGGGATTTTGTCGCAATGGCCCGATTTGCGATTAACGGTCACCGATCCTCGATCAAGGGTTAGATTTTATGGGCGAGTGCAAGGAAATATTTCTAGCCTTCAGTGTAAATTTAGAAGAGATCCGATGATTAAAATGCCCAGATTCATTGACTCAAGTAACAGAGCCAATTGATTTAAAATTCCAGCTATTTATTCCCAAGCAGGGCAACTATGGCTTCTAGGTGCCGACTGGATTGCATGATTTGTCCATTTTTGGGCATCGATTGATCCTGACGTCTCGATGGACCACAAGCCCAGTGAGGCCCCTGGCCTCCCTAAGTTTCAGAATTTTCTGTCCTACCTCGGGCAGTGCACGACTTGTACAAGCAGCTGCCAAGTACTATTGGATTGACCGGCCCTACGGCCCGAACGTAATTGGATCGCATCACATTAGTAGCTTAATTCAGATTAATTTACCGGTAATACATCCGCACGTGTGATCAATTCGTATGGTCCTGTGCCAATTCGCATGTGGGCACCTCAAGACATTGTTTCGTTTTGGGCCGGGCATTACAGGGGTGGACTCCGTGGCAGGAGTCTTCCTCTTCTTCACTGTTATCTTCACCCTTGGCTTAATGGCTAGGACTATGCTCAGAGGGCACACTATAGCCAGCCTCCTTCTCTTCGAGCCAGCTGCCTCGGCCATTCTTACCCAAAAGAGAGTCAGGTTGAGCATAAACACAAAGAAATCATTGAATAAAGTAGCATGACGCTTACCTAGAGCAAAGGGGTGAGGTTTGAACCTACAGAAGCCTAATGATGGGAGGTTATCTACGCCGATGAGGTCGTGCCAGATGCGTTGGTCCTCTCGGATTACCCGAGCTCTGGCAACCTGGGCTCGATGGAAGGGAGAGAGATCGAGAAGCCCTTTTAGTTGGGTTGTAAATAAAAACAGAAAATGAGTCAGAGTACAATTGACAAATCAGATGTAAGAGATACAACATAGAATAAAAGGCACTCAACCTAGGTTAGAAAATCTTGTGGGAACTCGGACCCGCAAGTTACCGTGCTCAGCGGCGGGCGCTTCCCATTCCCCAGAGGCCCAAAACCATTTTCCCTTCCAATCCTTGTTGGAGGTGGGAAGTTGGGTTATCAGACTCGGGGTACATTGGAGTCTATCCGAGAAGTAATACCAAGCCGGATTGGACTTATCGTACTTGGCAGGTATAGATACAAAAACTTATCTGGCGTTAGGTGTTGGTTCTGCACCCGGTGCCCAAGGATGAAGGCAGAAACCAAGATCCGCCAGGAGTTCAGAACCAACTGACTCAGAGCCAGCTGTAGGAATGCAGTCACTAAACGCACAAATGGATGGATGGAGAATTGGAGTCCGCACTGAAGGGCGCAGACGAATATCGCAACGTCCCCGTTAGCGGGCGCACCCAGTTGATCCAGAGGAGAGGGAGCTCAGATATGCACTGATTCAGGAATTTGGTAGTTAGTGCGGAGTTGGGCCATCTAAGACTCAGTCAGAACCGAGCCCCCAAGAACTGCCGCTTCAGATCTGCCTCCTGAAGGGCCAGCTTTCCCGTCAGGTCTCGAGGCGCCTTCTTTGGTCTTGTGTCTCGAGTCTTGGCTCTTAGACCCGCAGTTTTCTTGATTGGTGGGCGTAGCTGTACGGCTTCCAAGAGACCTTCGGAGTCCTTGAGCTCCGAGTCTATAGCCTCTAGCTCAGAGTCCACATACGTTCCTTCGACCTCTTGGACTTCATCTGAATTACTTGACATAATGGAAGAAAAAGCTAAAACAGTGGAGGTTTCATAGCGCTTAGGGTGATTTACTCCGGTGGAAATTCTCTCTTCTTCGACTGCTTTCCCACTTCGACTGACAAAATCCCACTTCCCGGCAAGAAAAACCCTTTTTCCGGTAGAAGGCGATTTAAGGAAAGCAAAGAAAATGGAGAGCGAAGAAGTAAGAGTGCAAATGCAGGATAGTTCAAATAAGGGCGGGGAAGGGTTTATATAGCCTTCGCTAGCCCAGCGCCATCATTGCATACAGTCTTCGACGCTGGAGCGGCTCGGTACCGAGCCTATTGGGACATGTGCAAGGAGACTATATGATCAGGCCCTTGTGCCCAGAGCCAAGTATCGTCGACATTGAATGACATTTATGGCATACACGGCCTCTCGCCTCCCAATGGGCACGCGACATCATCCCGCTTGCCCTATCGATTAAAATATGTAACCACCGCCACGTGCCCACCATCCAGAGGTCAGAAGACAAAATACTACGGCCGCCATACTGTGTACGTATCCTGAAGCATCATCATCACGGCGATTGCGCTTCGATTACCCTGACCCGTCATCATGAGTAAAAGCGTCGCTTCATTTCCCAGAGCATTTACTCCCTAGGTCCGAGCTCAAACCAAGAGAGTAGGGGGCTTCTGTTATGGAAAATATGAGCCGAATCGATGAAAGCCGACTCAGGTAAACCAAAACGATGAGTAAAATCACAGAAGGACAGTACTACATTAGGGTCGGCTATGCTTCTAGACTACGGTTCCACAACCAGGGTTCTGAAAGAGAGGCAGACTGGGCTCCCCAGGTGACCTTGGATCAGCCGACTAGTACCCTCATCCGAAGAACTACGGCCCTGGATCGGCCGACTGGTACCCTTATCCAAAGAACTACAGCCCTGAATCGGCTGACTGGAACTCTCATCCGGAGAACTTCGGCCTTGGATTGGCCGACCCGAGGTCTCATCCGAAGAACTATGGCCTTGGATCGGCCAGCCCGAGCCCTATCTTCGACCTTTAAGCCGGAGATCGAGTCCAAGACGGACACTCCGACCACAGGCCCTAATCACAGACTCCGACCATAGGATCCATGAGATCCGACCATAGGTTCCGATGTGGTGAGTCGGAAAACAAGGTTAGTCCCACCACGAGCTTGAGACCGAGTTGCAAGACCATCTCGGATGAGAACATGGCTGGAGATCACGTACAGAGCTAAGCCCAATAAGGCATATGAGAGAATAATCCGAAACACAATCTAAAGGATAACGACTGATATCTTCGCGCGCGCAATGCCCGCTTGATGGAGAAGATCATGCCGAGTTTAACGACATCGACCCTCTCGATCCACAGGTGTAAATATCAGGGAAACCCATTGCAACAGGTACACAATATCTCGCACCCCCACTCTACTCTACACAACTTTGACCCAGTTTCCCTATCTTGACTTTGACATCGGAGGGTCCCCTGCTTGAGCCAGAGTTTCCTTTGTTTACTGTTTTGTGCAGGACCTGGGTTCGTCCCGAGCACGCAGGGCTCGCCGAAGGGGGGTCCAGATTCTTGCAATAACAAGGATTATTACCGATATGGAGTGATTGCATTCGACTCTTTAGAGGATTCTAGGGATGCCTTAAATGTAGAAATATTCGGCTCCATAGACCACCCCTCTATTATTATAATAACCAATGGTCGAGACCATTTTTTAATTGGGGTATGAACCAGACTGAGAAGGAAGTTTTTCAGTAAAGTGGTCATGCTATTAATGAAGCATCCATTTTAGCCTCTCTTTTTTCTGCCGAACCCACCTTTGTAATCAACGAGTCCCATTCTCGATCTGGGCTCGTTACAATAATTACATTAAGGTCCTGCGCATGGTCTATCACAGCCCTAACTGCTGTCGGTTGGCCATTCTTATCACAGACAATCAGGCGTAAAGGACGAAATCTTCTGTTATAAAGTCTTACCTCATACAAATTCAAATATACCTTAAACAACCATTTATTAGCCCAAACGGTTTCATCTTTGGATCCATTCCATTAAATTAGGAGCCGATGAAATGATGACAAGATGCACCAATTGGAGTGGATCTAGTCTCTTCCAAGGAGTGCATTGTAGTTGGTAGTTGGCTCGATGATGAAGAAAGCAGCCATGACTTTGCTACTCTCAACTTATAGTTCTACAACAAGTATCCCTTTTGTATCGGTGACTACCCCCGTGAACCCTGACACCTCGACCTTAGTGGGTAACAAGTCACTGGCTGACTTATTTAGTTTCTTGACCATTAACATTGACATGATATTCACCGCTACTCCATTATCAACCATGACGTGGGACATGAGATATCCATCCATGTGAGTGGATACATACAGGGGCTTTAAGTCTTTGGACAATGCTTCTGGGTTTCAAATCGGGTAATCTCTTTCTCTTGTAATTTTCTACTCTTATAGTGCATTACCGTCGCTTTGTGCCGTGGTTTTTTCCATAAGGATTTTTCCAGGTAAATTTTAGATTGTTTGTGTTTGAACTAGATTGTGTGATTGGAGTACTTTGCTTGATTCATCTTTTTGTGCTACCGCGGTTCCCCAACATTTGATACCTTAGAAAGGTTGGAAGCTAATGGCTTACCTTTTTTTTAAAAAATAATAATAATAGTGTTGGAAAGCTAAAGGCTTAGTTTTTATTGAAAATGCATATGATTAATGATTGAAATTGAAAATTGGATCTCTATCATAGTCTTGTCGGGCGGGTAAGCATGTCAGGATCGCAAAAGGTTGTCGTTGTTAGGCTTGATAGGAGATATATAAGAAATTAACCGTCTCTTACCAATAATCATTTGGATGGGTGTGTATGTTTGTAAAATGTTCATATTACCAGGCGCATGTTTGCCTTTTGGATGGGCGAGCATCGTACAAAAGATTCTCCTTGCCAAGCAAGGTGGGGTGTTGAGAAAGGTTGGCCAAAATGATTAAATAAATTGTGCAAATTCTAATAATTAATTGAATTGCAGTAATAATGTATTTTCTACATTGCATACGCATTCTTAAAGGCATTGTTTATGCATTTCTTTTCAAATAAATCTTGTTTACTTGTATATTTCTATGAAAATTCTTTTCATGATTCCATAACTTCGGTTGCATGTGATAAATTGTGCAATGCTATCTCATTAAGGTAAAGGAGAATTTTTCAGAGAAAAGATTCTAGAAAATTTAATTTATAGTTTCTCTTATTAGAAATAGAAAAAAATGATGCAATAAAGTCCCTATAAATGACCATTGAGTTATTACTAGAAGACTTAATTAGTTGATTAAGGAGTAGTGATTGATGAATTAAATATAAATATTATGGTCGTGATGATTAATTAATATAGATTAATTTATTAGTTTTAATTGATGTAAATATGAATGAAAAAGTGAACGAGAATATGAAGTTAAATGTGAAATGAAAAAAATTATGAAATCATACTTTATATTTGAGTATCAAATTTTGGAACGTTACACTTATTCTCTCGTTCTAGAGACTCATGTTTACTATTTCATTTGTTCTTCTCATGGAATGCATTTATAACCAAAATCTAGACAATGAATGATTACTCAAGGCGACCAAGAAACAATAGCCACTGAAAAACTGCTGCACGCTAGATCCTTCAGCCCCTCCACCCCTGTGGAGGGAGAGGCGACTCCACGAATATTATCAAGCAAAAGTAAAAAAGCACGTGGCTATGTTCTCCCAAAGCTGGAGTACTGTACGAACGGTTCAAGGGAGATCAAAGTTACGTGGGTCCCTCAATAATGTATTTATCATATCCACACCGTTCATTCATTTTTCAAGATCATTTTAGAGCATGAACCAAAAAATAAATCATAGCCAAAGCTTAATTGGACCACACCACAAATAACAGCGGGGATAGTGATTTTCACCGTTAAAACATTCATAGGGCCCACCATAACGTTTGTTTTCCATCTAATCTGTTCGGAATGTAACGAAGACCTGGATGAAGAGAAAAAACAAATGTCATGTTGATCCAAAATTTTTGTGATCCCCAAGAGCGTTTCAACGGTAGATGTTCAATCCCCCAATGCTTTTTGCAGTGTGGTCCACTTGTGGTCTACTTGATATTTATGTCTTTTTTTTGGGCACAATCCTTAAGACGAGCTCACCAAATGGATGGACGGTTTAGATATAACATATACCTCATGATGAGATCCACATAACTTGCTGATGTCAGTACACCGGAATTGGATTGCCTACCGAGTAACTCAGTAGGCCCTTTTCATACGGAGTAAACTCAGTTGGGCCTACCTTGAATGTGTGTGGGTTATCCACACCGTCCATCCATTTTTCCAGCTCATTTCAGTGGTTGAGCCAAAAATTGAAGCATTCCCAAAGCTCAAGTGGACCACACCACAGGAAACAGTGGGAATAATGACTTCCACCGTTAAAACCTTGTAAGGGCCCACAGTGATGTTTTTTTGTCATGCAGCTTGTTCATAAGATCACACAGACATGGATGAAGGGAAAACACAAATAAAATATTGATCCAAAAGTTCTATGGCCCCCAAGAAATTTTGGACGGTAGAATTTCAATTCACACTGTTTCCGTGGTGAGGTCCACTTGAGATTTGGATGTACTTTGTTTTTAGGTTAGAGCCCTAAAATTATCTTTTAAAAATGAATGGACAGAGTGGATAAAATATTTAAATCATGGTGGACCCCATGGAGTTTACTCAGTACGCTTAGTGTGCTGAGTTACTCAGTACGCAATCTGCGTCCCAATACACAAACTATATGGCTGGTGTATGGTACACCAACCAATATGCTTCCTCCAAAAGTTGGAGTACTGTTCGGTAGAGGTGGGCATCGAGTCGAGTCGGACCGGATTGGGTCTAGCTCGACTCGATCCGATTTTTTAAGAACTTGACCCGAACTCGATTTGATCCGGGACCGAGTTCACCAGGGCTAACTCAATTTGATCTGAATCCTTGCTGGCCTAACCCGAACCAAGTTCGACTCGGTTTGATAAACCGAATTGAGTTGAGTATGTTCAGTCGATTCGGACTGAGCTAAATCAAGATCGGGAGAGAGAGTGAGAGAAAGGAGGAGAGAAAGGAGGTGATGGGGAAATCGGGAGAGAAAGAAGGAGAGAAAGGAGGAGAGAAAGAATGAGATGAGAGAAATCGGGAGAGAAAGAGTGAGAGAAAGGAGGAGAGATGAGTAGGTGCGGCGCCGCTCGTTCGGGTAGAGAAAGAGAATGGAGAGATTAAGGCTTCATTCGGGTGAGGCGGGTAGTAAAAAAGCAAAAATAAAAAAGTAAATATTAATTATATAGTATCCGATCGAATCAGATCGGATCGGATCGGTCTGGATTAGCCACTGATCCGAACTTGACTCGATGTACGTTCGGATCTGAGTGGGCTTATTCGAATTGGCCCAATCCTAGCCTTCGGTTTGGATCGGATCGGGTCGGATCCATCGGATTGGGTCAGATCCGTCGGATCGGGTCGAATTCTACCCGGCTCTACTGATCGGGTAGTACTAAATGCAGAAGCAAATCCTAACCTATTTACTGTGGCATAGTGAGGACGGAACAATAACAACAGAAGCAGTGAAAGCTTCTTCATGTGGTGGATTCCAGTGGTCCAAATTGTTCCCCATTAGAAGTTGCCGTTACGCAACAATCTTTTATTGAATTTGGTTTTTTGTTAGAGTTGGATTCTGGTCTATGTGCCATCCACAATAGGCCTTAGGGCTTGGACGGTCTAGATTGACATGTATGCATGCCACAATGGGCCTTAGGGTTTGGACGATCTAGATTGACATGTATATATGCATGCCAAGTGCGTGATAGAAATATCTCCGGAAACGGATTGGCTACTCCCCCTGCCACCGGCCAACGGCTGATGGTCGGCGCTCTGTGTGCCCCACCATGATGCATGTGTTTCATCCATGCCGTCCATATATTTCTCAAATCATTCTAGATTATGAGACGAAAAAATGAGTTATACCAGAACCTCAAGTGCACGACATTACTGGAAACAGTGTTGAATGAACATCGACCATTAAAAACTTTTTGGGTCCATGAAAGTTTTGGATCAAGCTTATCTTTGTTTTAATTCCATTCATGCAGGTCTTTATGACCTAATCAACGGATTGTATGTCAAATAAACAGTACAGTGGGCCTCAGGATGATTTTAATGGTGGATATCCAATCACTATTGTTTTCCTGTGGTGTAGTCAACCTAAGATTTATTTCCCTCTCAGTTTTGGAATCAAGTCATAAAATGATATGTAAAAATGGATGAACGGCATGAATGAAACACATACATCATGGTGGGGCCCACAGAGCACCGACCATGAACCAGCGGGCCAGTGGCAGGGGAGTTAGCCAATCCGTTTCCCATAGCTGCCGGTGATAAACAATACCATGGTTTTGGGGCGTGGTTTGGGGACTACCCCTGAGTCCTAGAGACGGACAGTCCTGTCAGGGGCTTTGTGGGTCCACTGTGATGTGTATGTTTTATCCACGCCGTTCATCCATTTTGAAAGATAATTTTATAGTATAAAAACAACATAGAGACAGATCGAAGGCTCAAGTGGACCACACCAGAGGAAGCAGTAGAGATTGAAAGCCTACAGTTGAAAACTTCTTCAGGTCCGATGAAGTTTTAAACTAACTTGATATTTATGTTTTCCCTTCATCTAGGTATAGGTGACATCAATAACCGGTTGGATGGAAAATAAACATCACGGTGGGCTTAGGAAGTTTTCAACGGTAAAAGTTCAATCAACACTGCTTCCTGTGGTGTGGTACAATTGAACCTTCCATCTCCCTCCTTATGTGGATCATTGCATAAAATAATTCATCAAAATAAATGGACAGTATGGATAAACTATATACATCAGGATGGCCCCACATAGCCCCTGAAGGTCCGTCCGTATGTACCTATGTCCTAGTGTGGGATGTACCCATTCCACGCCCGTGGTTTTATCCGTAAGAGTTCAGACGGGAAAAGTTATATATTCTTTTAATAAAAGCTGGGTGAAAAGAGGAGCTGATGGGACGCGCATTAGCTACTGGACCCGATAGCAGCGAGACTAGTTATTACGTAGCCACGTTATGTGGGCCCACCATAATTTATGCGTTGTATTCACACCGTCCAACCATTTGAAGAGTTCATTTTAGAGCAGGAGCAAAAGAATTAGGTAGATCCAAATCTCAATTGGACCCACGACAGAAAACAGTGGGGTTTGAATGCCTACCATTAAAACATTCTCCGCACTATTAGGAAGGTTTCAACGGTGGACGTCACTGTCCCTGTAGTTTCTGTGGTGGGATCCGCTAGAGCTTTAGATCTGCTCATTCTTTGAATCATCCACTGAAATGATCTCTTCAGATGCATGGACGGTGCGGATATAACACATGAATCATTCGACAGAACGCGGAGACGCAGAGCGTGGTGACGTCACTTCAGCAGCGAGATTCGCTACCGCCGGGTGGAGCAGCTAATCCGTATCCGAGATGATGACTCCCACTAAAGTGCCGCGTGAGGAGCACACGGTATAGTTACATATTTACATGCGTCTTCTCAAGGTGTGATGCTTTTTTGAGGCTCTGGGCCTCCCTCGTGGCGAATCCGTACATGGAAAATCTGGATTTGAGCCTTTCAAAGATTCAGACCGTTTATTTGACAGGGCACCTCTTAGAAGGGAGATATCAACAAGACTTTTCAGATTGAATATTTCAACCTTTTGATTATACTTAATATGACCGTGATGGAGGTGAAAGAACCAAATTAAGCTGAGATATTCTTTACACCGTACAAGGTGAGACTCATGCAATCGATTTGCATGATGTGGAGATGACGCGTGTTGGAAGGCAACGGTTCCCACGTATAGTTCGTTATCTCAAGGGTCTCGCTACTACCAGGGGTGTACACGAACCGAGCTAGCTCGGTTAGCCCGTTCAACTCGACTTGTAAAAGTTTTATTGGACTCGGTTCGAAGCTGAGATCGAGCCGATTCTAACTAAATTTTCGAGCTTGAAAATAAGCTCGAGCCGGCTGCAACTCGACCCTTCTCAAATGAAATCCACCTTGAATTGAAACTGGATTAAGCTAGTTCGGGGACTCGGTTACTTTGATATTGATGTTGTTCACCAAGTGTTTGATGAAATGACTCACCGAAGTGTGGCGGATGGTGTGATTGGTGGCAAGAAAGGTATGTATATGAAATAAATGTTTGATAAAAGTGTGGCGGACTCAGTTACTTTTTTTCTTGGCTTTTATGTTGCTTATAAGATGTTTGATAAAATATCTTAAAAACCATTGCTGCTATTTCCCATTTACTAAGATCTTGAAGGTGTAGTCCAAGTGTTTATGGAAATGTTGCATAGGCAAAATCAACTCGATCTTGGCTCGAACTCAGCTCAAATTGGTCCAAGCTGCTAACCGAACTAAGCTGAGCTGGCCAATCAAGCTAGAGGACCGAGTCAAGCTTAGTTTGAACTGAGGTCAGCTAGTGGCAGAGCTGAGTTGGTTCGACCCGATGCACACCCCTACTCGTACCCAACTGGTTTTATAAATTAAAGGTTTTTTTTTCTCGTATAACTTCCCGCTTGTTAAAGTATTTATAGTAACCCGCCTATTGTTTTCAAATACGGCAAAAATTTACTCCTTTGACTTAAACTGACATGCCACGACAGAAAAACATCGTTAATATGTGAAAAAGTCATATTTACCTCTATAACCAACTTTTTTCACATTTTACCCTTGAATTCAAGGGTGAGCGTGCAGAAGTTTCGATGCAGCCAACCTTTACGTATGTGTGTAATCTACGTCATCCATCCATTTTGCCAATGAGCCTAAACATGAGGAAGATCTGAATTGTAGGGACTACATTATAGTAAACCGTGGTGATTGACTTTCCTAGTGTAATTGAACCCCTGGAACTTGTTAAGGCCATAGAAGTTTCCAATCAAGCTGGTATTTGTGTTTTCATTTCATCCATGTCCGTGTGACGTTACGAACAGGTTGGATGGCTAATAAAAAAGCATAGTGGGCACTAAAAATGTTTCGATGGCGGGTATTACTGTCCTCGCTACTTCTCACTGTGTGGTCTACTTGGGCATTGCATCTATCCCATTTGTTGGGCTCATGATATAAAATGATACAGATAAATGGATGAATGACATGGATAAAACACATATATCATGGTGGGACCCCCAAAGCTTTCCCACATATACGTAATATTAACATCAACGCCGTTTCCTACGCTACCCCATCCGAGTCCCAATAAGATGTGACACTAAGGTGTTAAATGGTTATCATGCCTGTTGAATCTTAGTGAAGTCTAGTTTCGTGATGTTTGTTGCTAATCCAAACCATTCACCATTTTTCCATCTCATTTTCGGGTGTGGACCTAAAATTCAGATAGATCCCGATGTTCATCCTTATTGTCATCAATTCTTGCTAGGTCAATTAAAGTGAGTTACGTGTAATTTTGATGGATTTACTTGGTGTATTTGAAGATATGTGGAGATATATGAATTGGATCCTACCATAGTACAACTAGATCAACGACACATCATTGATTAAGTGGACGATTGAAGACTGAAAGTGTAAAAATGTTACAAAACATTGGCAGGAGTAGAAGCAAAGAAGGTCATGTAATGTTAAACAGTTACATCAACTATTAAAACGTGTGAAGCATCTAAATGGCCAGATTAAGGCTATAAATAATAGATGAATTCAGCAGAAAGATTGTCTCGTACCAACCAAATCAAATCCAAACATATCTTCCAATTATTCATCATTTTCACTCCTTAGTGTAATCACTTCACCTTTTCTGCAAGTCAATTACACTTTCTAGTGTAATCCTTTACTTTTTCACGTGATGTTTACATTTCATAGTGTAATCTGTAGCGTTAATCAAGTAGTTGGTAATCTTAGCTATAATTTGGGTCACTGTTCGTACGCTGGATTCAATTCTCCATCCAAGAAGGTGTTTTGCAGCTGCTCACTGCGATCGATGTAAGGTTTCCTTTCCTATTTTCTCCTTTTATCATTATTGAAAAGTCCTTTCGTACGGAATGTAAATGTGTAACCCCTCATCAGAGGACGAACTCTACTCTCTAAATATCGCCTAATCCTACTTACATATTGAGCGATTGGCTGAATAGGAGACCGATCTCATTCGATCTTGGTCATATACTGCGTATCTACCTATCGTGCTTGGGGTTATAGTTGTTTAATTTGAATTGAGTTGCAAATTCAATTCTGACATGCCTGCACTATTCGCGTGACCAAATTGGAAAACAACACCACAACAATAGTTTGGCACGCGCAGTGGGACCCTGTCTCTAATTTACTAGGGTAACATTGCCAATCAGAATTATGAATAGGAGTAATTGAATCGATGAGGTCAAACCTTGGACACTTACCGCACCATATCCGATCGAGGATGTGCTGATTCAAGCGGCCCCTAAAGTGTTAAATTTGAATAGTAGCCTGACGCTCAATACCAGAAGTTAAGAAGGGGTGTCGACCTCTCAGATTGTTTCTCCTAAAGAGATAACAGCCGCACTCCGAGATGTGCAACTGAGTATCCAACATGTTTAGAAATATGGAAGAACTCAGGTTGAGTAATTTCGTATTCAAGTTGAGAACACTAATAGATAAATGGCCAGCTAGACTGAAGCCATGAATTGATTGATGGCTATGATGGCTGAGAGAACGCTTACGACAACGCAATATAATGTCGAAGGAATCTCCATTGGCAATATGGTTCAACCACCACCAATGCCTCCCTCACAATGAAACCCACAACCAATTCCAGTGTAGGAGGTACAGAATGCTCCATTACCTGCTGAACTCAAGCAACTAGAGCGTGAGGATAGGAATTTCATTTCTGAAATTCAGAATCAGATTTTATCAAGAGGGCATAATCTCCAACAATTCCCTAGGAACCCGTTATTCAAAAAGGGACCAAACCAATTAGGTCATGATCCACCATATAAATGCTATATGTATAAAGCACACTCTTATTTGTCAAATTTCGATGAGATAAAACAACTTATGATATGGTTCATACAATGTGAATCAAGATGAAGAGTTCACCTTCAAGAGAATCAAGAGGATGGAAAGTTCACCTTCAAGAGAGTCATGAAGTTGGAAAGTGCAAGCTTAAAGTACAAGTCATGAAGTTGCAAAGTGCAAGCTTAAAGTACAAGTCATGAAGTTGGAAAGTTCAAGTTAAAATGAGTTCAAGTTCTACTACACTTCTAGTAGAAGATCAAGCCCCACCTTCTACTACACTTCAAGTAGAAGATCAACTATGCTTTATTGAAGATTCAAGAAGAAGAGCAAGCTTTACACTTCAATGTCTAGTCTTCTCAGGTATACAGACCTTAGAAATACCTTAGACTTAGGTGCTTTTAAAAGACAAACTAATATGGGTTTTTATAGTTTGGTTAGGCTTAAGTTCAACTAGTCTAGGCCTTGGTCTGACTAGTCTAAGCTGTGGCTTGACCAATCTAAGATAATCTTCGACCAGTCCAAGTTTAAAATCTAAAAAATGGATATTTCTAGTGCTTTTTCGACTAGTTGAGCAGACTACTCGACTAATCGAAGAGGGACCTTCGACCAGTTGAGGGTTGCTCGACTCGAAGTCAATAACCATATTTTGGCTCCCTCGACCAGTCGAAGCCCATGCTCGACCAATCGAGCAGGGCCATCGACTAGCCAGAATGAGGATTTTTCTAAAATCCTTAGATGAAGGTGTATGGCAAGCCACTGTAACCAAATGGAAACCTCTTATGTCTGAAGTTCTAGGCAGTGACGGAACTAAATCTATGAAAGAAAATGCGTTCTATTTATGGACTACGCCCCAGAAAAGCGAAAGCAGTGCAAATGCCAAGGCCTTAAATGTCATAACTTGTGCTCTATCACCTGATAAATTCAAAAGAATCATTTCATGTGATACAGGTAAATAAGCTTGGGATATTCTTGAAATGACACATGAAGGAACTACTATAGTCAAGAAATCTAAAGTTCAAATCTTCACTACAAAATTTGAGGAAATTTGTATGGAAGTAATGAAACTTTCATGGACTTCTATACGAAATTAAATGATATAGTAAATTTCATGTGGGGTCTAGGAGATGGAATCTCAGAAAGCAAGGTCTCTGATAAAATACTGTGATCTCTTCCTGAGAGATTTAATTCTAAAGTAACTGTCATTCAGGAATTAAGAGATACTGGTCAAATGAAGGTTGAGGAGTTAGTTGGTTCTCTCCAAATGTATGAGTTAAATTTTAAAGATCCTAAAGGTAAGTCCATTACTTTTAAATCATTTAAATCTATTTCAAAAGATAATTGTGTTAATTCTGATGTTGAAGATACAGAAGATGATACGACTTTATGAAAAGGCCAAGCTAAGAGTCCTAGGGGTGGGTGTGAATAGGACTATGCCAAATAAAAAAAATAAACTGTGAAATTTAATCAAATATGAATAAAGATAGCACTTAAACAATCCACAATGCAGAAATGTAAAACAACCTCAAAAATCTAGTATTGAGAGGTTGATACAAACTTGGTTCTAAGGATAACCTGACACCAAAAACCAATGGTTTATGGCAGGACAACCTTACTAGAACTTGGGTGAGTATCAAAAACTCAAACTGAAGAGAATATAAAAGAAATAAATAACAAAGGAAATAACTAAGCTATTACAACATCCCCACACTTGCATAAAAGAAATTACAACATTCTCCACAAATGGAAAAAGGAAAATTTCAACATCCACAAAAAGAAAATAAACAATCAATCACCACAAGATCAGAAATTATAGTGGTTCACTTGTGTGTACACCAATTGTTTAGAAAAACAGCCACACAACTACTCCACTCCTAATATCCTCACACAGTAAATATTAACATTCACTATGAAAATAGGTTTTTCAAGGTTCACCTAAAACCCTCACAATTGTGTCTTTCAAGTGGGCTTACACAATTCAAAAACCCCACACTTTGAGTTTTCTGGATCACCTCAGACAAACTAAAATAAAGAGATTTTTTTGGCACAATCTCAATGAAACCAAAATAAAGAATTTACAAAACTGTAAAATACTTATCTAGATATTCTCCTTTTGATATAGCCCGGAAGAACCAATTCGGAGTAGAAGATCAACGTAGATGTTCAATGTTCACACTCACTTATGAAAGGGCCTAGATGGAGAGGCCCATTGTGATGTATTTGATGCCCATGGGATAGGGCCCATTATGATGGAATTGCGGCCCAGATGGAGAGGCCCATTGTAATGTATATTAAGCCCATGAGTGAGGCCCAATGTGATGTATATAAGGCCCGTATGATGGGGCCCACTTGCTTAAATCCGAGGCCCACGGGCAAGGCCCATTGCGATATATTCGTGGCCTATGAGCAAGACCCATTGTGATATGTATTAGGCCCATTAGTGCAACCCATTGATGCAGCTCAATTGATGAATATGAAGCCCATTGTTGCAGCCCATGGATGCGGTTCACTTAATGTATATGAGGTCATGCCTTAGGAGCAATGATGGTTTAATGTCCACATTGATGGGCAACGATGGTTAAATGTCCTCATTGTGACCTTCTCTTAGGCCCTTTATTAGGCCGATTACGATTATCGAAGCTGATTCTGAATATTGAGGCCGATTCTGATTGTCGGGCCGATTCTGATTATCCATTGGCATTGACATGCCCATTCTCATCATTCTCTTAGTGGGTTAACCTAAATAAGTGGGCTCCATTCGCCATAGATGGATGGTTTCGCACTATCAGATTTGATATAACCACGGTCGAGGGCCGATCTTTATATTATGGTTGATCGGCTGTTCACCTATGGACTCCACCTTATTTATTGATGATTATCAGTGCCGATTATCGATGCTGATTGTCAAGGTCGATTTCGATTGTCGAGGCTGATTTCGATTGTCGATACCGATTCCGATTGTTGAGACCGATTCTAATTCCGATTGTCGAGGTCGAGTATCGAGACCGATTTCAATTGTCGAGGTCGAGTATCAAGGCCGATTCCGATTTGTTGAGGCTAATTCCGATTGTCGAGGCCGAGTATCGAGACCAATTCCGATTATCGAGGCCGATTGTATAGGCCGATTCTGATTGTCGAGGCCGAGTATCGAGGTCGATTCCAATTGTCGAGGCCGATTCTGATTGTTGAAGCCGATTGTATAGGCCGATTTCGATTGTCGAGGCCGAGTATCGAGGCCGATTGTACAGGTCGATTCTGATTGTCGAGGCCGATTGTATACACCGATTCTAATTATCGAGGCTGAGTATCAAGGCCGAATCTGATTGTCGAGGCCGATTGTATAGGCTAATTTCGATTGTCGAGGCCGAGTATCGAGGCCGATTCCGATTGTAGAGGCCGATTATAAAGGCCGATTCTGATTGTCGAGGCCGAGTATCGAGGCCTATTCTGATTGTCGAGGCCGATTGTATAGGCCGATTCCGATTGTCGAGGTCGAGTATCAAGGCCAATTCTGATTGTCAAGGCCAAGTATCAAGGCCGATTCCGATTGTCGAGGCTGATTGTATTGGCCAATTCTGATTGTTGAGGATAAGTATCGAGGCCGATTCTGATTGTCGAGGCAGAGTATCGAGGCCGATTTCGATTGTCGAGACCAATTGCATAGGCCGATTTCGATTGTCGAGGCCAATTTCGATTGTTGAGGACGATTGTCAGGACCCATATGATGTATATGTGACCCGTAGTTGAGAGGCCCATGGTGATGTGCATTAAGCTCTTAAGTAAGGCACATGGTGTTGTATATTAGGCCCTTGTGCGAGGCCGTGGGTCAACTATATGTTAGGCTCTATGTAGGCCATTCTTTGGAGGCAATTTGGTTAAATGTCTACATTGTCGAGGCCGATTGTTGATGCTAGTTATTAATACCGATTATGAGTATATGACAGCATATCATCATGATACATGCCCATATGTATCATCTGCATGTTTGTTATGAGATGTGGTTGACGATTGCATATGTCATTGGGCAGGTTGTTATGAGACTTCCTGATAGGCGAAGGTTATCTCACATGAGCGCACGGTATGCACATGATTGATGTATGACTGGATTGTATGACTCATGCATCTTTTATCGTGTGTTATGACTACTGTACGTCCTAGCAATATCAGGGTCATAGCCTCCACAGGCATATTGTGGATGGCCAGATGGGACACCGAAAATGTTTGGTTCTAGCATACGAGCACCATAGATGTCCCTGGGTGAAAATCCCTAAACCTCCGTGGCCAGGAGATGCCCCAATGTCGAGATCGAGTGGATATATATGAGCGCATAAGGGCCGAATACCAGGAGGTCGCGTCTCCCACTATGTCGTGGTCGGTTGGTAGGGGGTATTGCTAGGCTAAGTTTGACCAGCTCGTGAATGGGTCCGCTATCGACGTGCCGAGTAGATATGGACTGACTACTGTCCAGGTGGATGGTGAGGTCTCTTCCACCTGCATGGTCGTACGTCAGTGGGGCGGCAATTTGCATGTATATTGTACTACACCTCGGTGATGATCCCATAGAGAAACCGTACTGATATGTGGACTTATCGAGTAGGAGTTGCATATTCATTCATTCACTATCCACTCAGGTTGGTGGTGCGTAACTAATTGTTGTATACCTTCGTAATGGTAAGGATTTCGGTTGGGCGCGCGACTAACCCGAGATCAGGAGTTTACTATATTGAGTCTGACTATCCAAATTTAGGTATGAGACTGGTTTGGATAGAAGTTTTTTGTGATGGACCCCATAACCTGCGATATTATGTACTATCATCCTGACTTCACTCTAGCTTAGTCATTTCATTGGCACCGCATGTTGCATTGTATCATTAGCATCTAATATTTGACTTACTGTCCCCGCATTACATAGTTGATCTACATTGCTTCATCAGTATATGATATTATTTTTATTATATTTTTGCATCACATAGCCTGGATAATTATGGGCTTATCAGCATGTTTTTGCATTACTCTGATATCATATGATTTATGATCTTGCCAGTATTTCTGATATTGTATGATTATGGGTTTATCAGTATTTCTGCTTACTCTGATTATTCTGATATTACTTACTTGACACTTACCTTGTGTACACACTTTCACCACCCATTAAGCTTTCCGTAAGCTTATGCACGATAGATGCATGCAGGTGACGTTATGTTGCAGCAGCGTTGAGCTTGAAGCATGCAGCGGACCTCTGGAGCTTTGATTTTGTCATATGTATTTCCTTTTCAGCACTGTTTTTAAATATTTATATTAGTGGATATGTGTTGATGATGTTGCCTTTGTGATTTGGGTAAACTTGTGGTTATGCTTATTATGAGTTAAATGTAAGTTGGAAAAATCCTCCTTGTAGGATCCCATGATCGGAATCTGGTGTATCGACATTGGGAGCCGAGAATGGGGTACTACGGAGGCTATCAGCACCAGATTCAGCAATCAGAAATTTTGTGAGTCCGGTTTTCGAGTTTAGGGTGTGACAGAAGTTGGAATCAGAGCATAACTTAGGAATAGCTGAAGATGATATCACATATCTGCTGATACCTACCCGCCACTCTATGATTGTTGAGAACTTAGATTGATTAGATCCTCGAATTCGAATAACTTAGAGATTTTTTGACATAGCTCCCTTCCGTTGAGATTGTGCCGCTACATAGTATTCCCGTTTCGATCGTTTCTGATCCAGGATCCGAGGATTAGTATGGTTCACCATTCTGTTAAGGAGGCTTCTCAGGAGCGCAAGGCTGAGATTAGAGAGCGCTATTTTCATCCTTTTGTAGGTTGATTGTGCCTTCACATATATGCTTGATGGTGATTCCTCTTCCCTTGTCTGTTCTGTAAATTTCGAGGATAAAATTTTTATTAGGAGGGGAGAGCTATGAGGCCCGTATCCTAAACCGTATTGTTCTATAGGCTTCCGCGATCCTCTCGGTGGAATTCCTGCGACTCGCGATCTGTAATCGGCAATTGCGCACGACCCTAAGTCATATCCCATTTTTCAGAGTCGGCTTGACCCGATACTTGTACCCTTGCGACCGCGCCGTCGTCGGGTTCTGATACCGCGTCTCGAGTACCGAGGCGATACCCAGGCCAAGAGATGTGGGCCCGCGTTCAGTTCGAGAAAACATCATGAGTTTGCAATCCCAAGAGAATCTTTACAACATATCCCATCAATCACCATATCATGTCAAGTACAACACCATCCCCAAAGTCAACTCTCTCTTACACACCCTTACATGTCAAGCACATATCACTCACTCCATCACCCATCCTTCTCTCTCTCTCTACATCCCATCATCTCTCTCTCTCTCTCTCTCTCTCTCTCATTTCCCCATTTTCAAGCAACCCTATGAGAGAAGAAAACGTCCAAGCTCCATGAGAAAACTAGGTATGGCCCACCTTCCTACCTCCCATCTCCACCATCCAAAGTCCATCTTGACCATTGAATCGTACCCCTTGGAGTTCTAGATCGCATTGGCGGAAGAAGGAAGAGGAGATCAAATGTGGGTGTTTTTTAAGGTTTGATTTATGTAATTTTGATGGTTTGAGTGCCCACATATAATGGGACTCACTCGATGTATGTTGAAATGTATGGATGAGGGGCCCATAGTGGCGGGGCCCCTCCCATAACCGTTCTCTCCTTCTCTCACACTCGCTCTCTCTCTCTCTCTCTCTCTCTCTCTCTCTCTCTCTCTCTCTCTCTCTCTCTCTCTCTCTCTCTCTCTCTCCTCTTTTGATGTGTGTGGCCCACCCTGATGCACCCCACCATGATGTATTTATTATATGTTCAGCAAATTTGGACGGTGGAGATCCACCCCACTTTGACGTGTGTGATGTGTCCACATCGTCCAGTAACTTGGACGATGAGACCCACCGTGGCGCATGTGTAACATCCACACCGTCCATTCACGATGGAGCCCACTGTGATGTGGATTTCATCCACATCGTGCATCCATTTTGTTGCAGCAGCAGTAACTACTGCTGGCGTCAGTAGCCCTGAGGGCCTGATCGTGAGGTATGTGTAAAAATCCACACCGTCCACTCATGTGGAGACTCCACCTTGATGTACGTATTAAATCCACCTTGATGTACGTATTATATCCACGAGCGTCCATCCATTTTGTTGGTGGGTCCCACACGTGTCGACCCACCCGCCACGTGTGGACCCCAGCCGAAATGTGAGGGTTTTAAATCCACACCATCCAGCGTCTAGGGTATGGACACTGGATCCCTGGACGCTGGCTTGATTGTTTTATAATATATATATATATATATATATAGATAGGGAGATGGTCACCTGCGCACCTTTTCACGTGAGCACAAATGAGCACCTTTGCACACGTGTCATGTGCACGAAATCTGAACGGTCCAAGTGATGCCGCACCGCTTGAAATACCATAGGCCCAATTTTCAACCTGATGCAAAACTCTGGTGGGCCATGGCAAAAGGAAATAGTTTCCTCCCTTGATTTGCATTTCTTTTTGCTATGGGTCACCAGAGTCATGGATCAAGGCTAAAATTGGGCCTATAGCATTTCAAGCGGTGCGGCATCACTTGGACCGTTCAAATTTTGTGCACATAATACGTGTGCAAAGGTGCTCATTGGTGCTCACGTGAAAAGGTGCGCAGGTGACCATCTCCCTATATATATATCATGTACATCTAGTGGGCCCTATGTGGGACCCACCACCGTGGCCGATGCACCTTACAGTAGTTATATAGCTGCTGTATTGACGACCGCATGATCAGCGGGTGATCATGTGGTACGTGTTTTATCCACACCGTGCATCCGCATGATCAGTGGGACCCACGCACGTGTGGACTCCACCGTGATGTATGAGACATGGCCCACCTCCGATGCATTTTTTGTCGAGTCACCGTCCGTCCTTTGGGCAAGATGGTGGGTCCAGCAGCCTCTGCTGTCCATCGACGTCAGCGAGGTCTGCGGATCTTATCACGAGGTATGTGTTATACCGTCCTTTCGTCCAACCCACACGTGTGGGTGGGACCCACCTGGATGCATTCTTTATCCACACCGTCCGTAGGCTGGGACGATGGCCCCTTTGACGCATGTATCTTATATTCATGTCGTCCGTCCACCCTAGGACGTAGGGCCCCCCTTGCTTGCATTGTATGTCTGGGCCGTCCGCCATCTGGACGGTGCGTCCATCCTAACCGTCCATCCATTCGCTAGGGCCAGCAGCCCAGCTATGTAGCTGCTGAAAAGCCGTCAGCAAGTTCTGTGATCCAGACTGTCCCTCCTTTTCTGGTGGGCCACATGTGTGGACCCCGCCATGAGGTGTGGGTCATATCTGAACCGTCCATTCACTTGGTGAGCTTGATCTAAGGCTTAAGGCAAAGAGGCAGATCCATATATCAGGTGGACCACACTGCAGAAATAGTGGGGAATGAACGCCTACCATTGAAGCCCCCTTTAGGGAGTACAGAAGTTTTGGATAAGTATGAAATTTGTTTTCTTCTTTATCCAGGTCTTTGTGACCTTGTGAACATATTGGATGGAAAATAAACGTTATGGTGGGGTCCACCTTGATGTATGTGTTGTACATCTATGTTGTTCATCTGGTGGGCCCATTTGGGAGGTGCAGGGCCCACCTCCTGTGTGGCTCAGCGTGATGCATGTGAGGCCCAGATGGAGAGGCCCATTGTGATGTATTTGATGCCCATGGGATAGGGCCCATTATGATGGAATTGCGGCCCAGATGGAGAGGCCCATTGTGATGTATATTAAGCCCATGAGTGAGGCCCGATGTAATGTATACAAGGCCCATATGATGGGGCCCACCCACTTGAATCTAAGGCCCATGGGCAAGGCCCATTGTGATATATTCGTGGCCTATGGGCAAGGCCCATTGTGATATGTATTAAGCCCATTAGTGCGGCCCATTGATGCAGCCCAATTGATGTATATGAAGCCCATTGTTGTGGCCCGTGGATGCGGTCCACTTAATGTATATGAGGCCCATTGGTGCGGCACGTAGACGCGGTCCACTTGATGTATATGAGGTCCACTGGTTGGCCCATGTGATATGGCTGACTCGATATATATGAGGCCCATTGGTGCGGCCCATGGATACGATCTACTTGATGTATTTGATGGCCCATGGGTTGGGGCCCAATGTGATGGATATAAGGGCCACGAGTGAGGCCCAATGAGACATATGTGGGGCCTTTGTATAGGGCTGAATGTGATATATATAAGGTCCATTACGATGTGTGATTACTCCATGATATATGTGATGATGATTATGGCGGGCCATGCCTTAGGAGCAATGATGGTTTATTGTCCCCATTGATGGGCAATGATGGTTAAATGTCCTCATTGTGACCTTCTCTTAGGCCCTTTATTAGGTCGATTTCGATTATCTAGGCCGATTATGATTATCGAGGCCGATTCTGAATATTGAGGTCTATTCTGATTGTCGAGCCGATTCTGATTATCCATTGGCCTTGTTAGGCCCATTCTCTTAGTGGGTTAACCCAAATAAGTGGGCCCCATTCGCCATAGATGGATGGTTTCGCGCTATCGGATTTGATATAACCACGGTTGAGGGACGATCTTTATATTATGGTTGATCGACTATTCACCTATGGACCCCACCTTATTTATATGATGATTATCAGTGCCAATTATTGATGTTGATTATTAAGGCCGACTCTGATTGTTGAGGCCAATTTTGATTGTCGATACCGATTCTGATTGTTGAGGCCGATTCCGATTCCGATTGTCGAGGCCGATTTTGATTGTCGAGGCCGAGTATCAAGGTCGATTCCAATTTGTCAAGCTGATTCTGATTATCGAGGTCGAGTATCAAGACCGATTCCGATTGTTGAGGCCGATTGTATAAGCCGATTTCGACTGTCGAGGCTGAGTATCGAGGACGATTCCAATTGTCGGGGCCGATTTCAATTGTTGAGGCTTGTATATGCGGCCCGTAGTTGAGAGGCTCATCGTGATGTGTATTAAGCTCTTGAGTAAGGCCTATGGTGTTGTATATTAGGCCCTCGTGCGAGGCCATGGGTCAACTATATGTTAGGCTCTATGTAGTCATTCCTTGGGGGCAATGTTGGTTAAATGTCCACATTGTTGAGGCCGATTGTTGATGCCGGTTATTAATACCGATTATGAGTATGTGACAGTATAGCATCATGATACATGCCCATATGCATCATCTACATGTTTGTTATGAGATGTGGCTGAACATTACATATGTCATTGGACAGGTTGTTATGAGACTCCCTGATAGGCGGAGGTTATCTCACATGAGCGCACGGTATGCGCAGGATTGATGCATGACTGGATTGCATGACTTATGCATCTTTCATCGTGTGTTATGACTACTGTACGCCATAGCGATATCATGGTCATAGCCTCTACAGGCATATCGTGGATGGCCAGATGGAACACCGGAAATGTTTTGTTTTAGCATACGAGCTCCATAGATGTCCCTGGGTGCAAATCCCTAAACCTCTGTGGCCAGGAGATGCCCCAATGTCGAGACCGAGTGGATATATATGAGCACATGAGGGCCGAATACCAGGAGGCCGCGTCTCCCACATGTCATGGTCGGTTGGGAGGGGGTGTGACCTTACCCGCCCGAAGGTAGGGGGCATTGCTAGGATGAGTTTGACCAGCTCATGAATGGGTCCGTTATCGACGTGTAGGGTAGATATTGGCTAACTACTGGCCTGGTGGATGGTGAGATTTCTTCCACTTGTATGGTCACGCGTCAGTGGGCGGTGATTGACATGTAGAGTGTATTAGACCCCAGTGATGATCCCAGAGAGAAACCGTACTGATATATGGACTTATTGAGTAGGAGTTGCATATTCATTCATTCATTCATTCACTATCCACTCGGGTTGGTAGTGCGCAACTAATTGTTGTGTACCTTCATAATGACAAAGATTTCGGTTGGACACGCAACTAACCCGAGATCATGAGTCTACTACATTGAGTCTGGCTATCCAAATTTAAGTATGTGACTGGTTTGGATAGACGTCCTTTTGTGATGGACCTCATAGCCTGAGATACGTACTATCATCCCGACTTCACTCTAGCTTGGTCATTTCATTCGCACCGCATGTTGCATTGTATCATCAGCATCTGATATTTGGCTTACTTGCCCTGCATTGCAAAGCTGATCTACATGCTTCATCAGTATATGATATTGTTTTTTATATATATATATTTTTGCACGCATAGCCTGGATAAGGTTGATGGTATTTATGGGCTTATCAGCATGTTTTCGCATTACTCTGATATCGTATGATTTATGATCTTGCCAGTATTTCTGATATTATATGATTATGGGTTTATCAGTATTTTCGCTTACTCTAATTACTCTGATATTGCTTACTTGACACTTACCTTATGCACACGCTTTCACCACCCACTAAGCTTTTTATAAGCTTATGCACGATAAATGCATGCAAGTGACGTTAGGTTGCAGCAGCGTTGAGCTTGGAGTATGCAGCGGACCTCTGGAGCTTTGATTTTGTCATATGTATTTCCCTTTCAGCACTGTATTCAAATGTTTATATTAGTGGATATGTGTTGATGATGTTACCTTTGTGATTTGGGTAAACTTGTGGTTATGCTTATTATGAGTTAAATGTAAGTTGGAAAATTCCTCCTTGTAGGATCCCAAGATTAGAATCTGGCGTATGGGCGTTGGGAGTCGAGAATGGGGTACTACGGAGGTTGTCGGCACAGGATTCCGTGATCGAGAATTTTGTGAGCCCGGTTTTCGAGTTTGGGGCGTGACACGTGTGAGGGTGTTGCTAGGAGAAGAGAGAGATAGTAGAGAGAAATGAGAGGGAGAGAAGTGAGAGAGAGAGGTTTTAAGCCTAGCGATCATTTCTCTCTTGCCTTGGTTAGAGAAGAGTGATGATTTCAATAGGGGATTAAAAACAATTTTGTAGGGTTAGTAGGCCATGTAGGTTTGTGGGTGGTGTTTTAGAGATAGGTGGTGTAGGAATAGGGCCTAGGTAGTGTGTGTGTAGTGTGTATTAGAAATAGTGCCAAGAGATGGACCCTACCTAGAAATCCGTGCATACTATTCCTAGGTGGGCCACATGACCATGATCAAGGGCTAGAAAATAAAATGCACACAACTTATGATCTACACATCAGATGGACGCGCAAGACGTGGCGTCGGAACCGTAACGATGAAGCGGATAAGATGGCACGGGTTTCAACTTGATCTGAGTCGGTTCTTCATGACCGGACTTAAGAATGACCACAAACACTATCCAAGGGTCGCAGGTCGCCGAGTTTCGACTGGTTGGACCGCGGGATCAAGAGAAATAAAATGTATACCTACACACATACATGCACACACATGAACTCAGGTCAGATCTTACAACCCTCCCCACCAACAAAGAAATTTTGTCCTCTAAATTGACCAATCCCAAACAAAATAAAAGGCAAAACACCGGCATCATATATAAATCATTAAAGAGAAGGCAATACAAACAATCAATTATCAAACAAATGGGGATAATGCTCTCTAATCTCGGCCTCGCATTCCCAAGACGCCTCGGTCTCTGAATGATGACCCTACTGCACCTTCACCAAGGGAAAGACCTTGGTCCTAAGAACCTGCTCCTTCCGATCAAGAATACGAATCAGCTGCTCAATGTAAGAAACATCCTCACAGACCTCGAGGGGCTACCAATCAATCAAAGGGATGATGTCCGACCCATACTTCCGCAACATAGAAAGATGGAACACGTCGTGGATCATGGACAACTCTGGAGGTAAGACAAGCCTGTAGGCCACAACGTCCATGCGCTAGGTAATCTCAAAAGGTCCTGTAAATCTCGGGGCAAGCTTATCCTTCACACCAAATCGAACCATGCCTTTCATAGGCGAGACCTTGAGATATACCATATCCCTAACTGCAAACTCAAGGCGTCGACGCTGACAATCAATAAAACTCTTCTGCCGGCTTTGAGCTGTACGCATCCTCTGCCTGATAACATCAATAACCTCCGACGTCTACTGCACAAGCTCGGGACTTAAGAGACGATGCTCTCTAACCTCGGTCCAACAGCTAGGAGATCTGCACGGTCTACTATAGAGTGTCTCAAAAGGAGCCATGCCGATAGTCGCCTGATAGCTATTATTGTACACGAACTCGACGAGGCGCAAATGCTCATCCCAACTGCCCGCAAAGTCAATCACACAAGCTATGAGCATATCCTCAAGGATCTGATTGACCCTTTCGGTTTGTCCATCTGTCTGTGGATGATAAGCAGTACTGAGATGCAAAGTGGTCCCGATCGCCTGCTGGAAACTCCTCCAAAACTGAGACATAAATCTGGAGTCTTGGTCAGAAATGATCGAAACTGGAATGTCGTGCAGTCTCACTATCTCCTCAATGAATACCTTTGCAAGCTAGTCCATAGTCCAAGAAGCACGCATCGTAATAAAATGCACCGACTTCGTCAGGCGATCGATGACAACCTAGATGGTATCGTGACCGCGCTAAGTCTTCTGCAAACCCGCGGTGAAATCCATCAACACATGCTCCCACTTCCACACTGGAATGCTCAATAGTTGTAAGGGACCAGGGGGTCTCTGGTGATCGGCCTTGACACACTGACAAGTGCCACACTCGGCCACAAAACTAGCTATCTAGCGCTTCATCCCCGACCAAAAATACTGCCTCCTCATATTACGATACATCTTCGTGGAGCCCGGGTGAATAGTAAGTCTCGATCGGTGTGCCTTGGTCATCAGATCATGACGCAACTTTGACACGTCTGGGACACAATCGGCCTCTGAAGCATAATCCATCATCGGAACCAATCTGCCAGTCTAAATGCTCCACGGATGCGGCCTCTGCTCGGTACTCCTGAAGCGCCTCGTTTGTCTACCGAGCCTCGATCACCCTAATCACCAAAGAGGATTGAATCGACAAGCTCGAAAGTTGAACAATGGAAGAATGTAGACCGAACTCAAAGTTAAACTCTGAAACATCCTCGAGCATCTACCACTGTCGAACCATCATCTGTGCCACCAGGCCTCATGACTGACGGTTGAGCAGGTCCACTATCACGTTCGCCTTACCTGGGTGGTACTGAAGGTTGAAATCATAATCTTTCAATAGTTCCATCCATCGCCTCTGACACAGGTTCAACTCGGACTATGAAAATAGATACTTCAAGCTCTTATGATCGGAGAAGAGCTTGAACCTGATCCCATATAGATATGCTTCCACACCTTTAGTGCGAAGATAACCATTGCTAGCTCCAAATCATGAGTGGGGTAGTTCAACTCATGGACCTTGAGCTGGCGCGTGGCATACGCCACTGGCCTCCCGTACCACATCAGGACAGCATCCAAGCCAACTCTGGAGGCATCGATAAATACAACAAAACCCTTACTCCTATCAGGAAGAGTGAGAACAGGAGCGAACGTGAGGCAGTACTTCAACTCCATAAATGCCTCCTCGCAAGCGTCACTACAGACAAACTCGGCGCCCTTCCGTGTCAATCGGGTCAACGGTGCTGCAATACGGGAGAAACCTCAATAAACCAACAATAATATCCCGCCAGACTAAGGAAGCTACGAATCTCGGACGCGTTCGTGGGTTGGCCTCACTGACTTACTGCATCAACCTTCGAGGGGTCCACAACTACACCCTCCCTCGTCACCACGTGACCGAGAAAATTCACCTCCTCCTGCTAGAACTTACACTTCTACAGCTTCGCAAACAGCTGGTGGGCACAAAGGGTCTCCAGTATAATCTGGAAGTGCTCAACATGGTCCTCCAGGCTCCTCGAATATACAAGAATATCATCAATGAACACTACCATGAACTGATAAATACAGCGGGTGCATTGGTCAGTCCAAATGACATGACTAAGAGTTTGAAGTGACCATAGAGCGTCCGGAAAGCCATCTTCGGAATGTCCTCCTCTCGGACTCGAATATGATGGTAACTGGAGCACAAGTCTATCTTGGAAAAATACTGTGCACCCTACAACTGGTCGAACAGATCTTCAATACAGGGAAGCCGGTATCGGTTCTTGATAGTGACTCTGTTGAGCTCACGATAATCCACATAGAGCCACGATGAGCCATCCTTCTTCTTCACGAATAATATCGGGGCTCCCCAAGGCGAACTGCTAGGACGAATAAAACCCAAGTCCCAGAGCTCATCCAACTGCTCCTGCAGTTTCCTCAACTCCAACGGTGCCATCCGGTAGGGGGCCTTCGAGATAAGCGCAGTACCGGACACCAAATCAATCTGGAATTCAATCTGCCGATGCAGTGGCAAACCCGGGATCTCCTGGAACACATCCAAGTACTCACAAACAACTGACAACTAATCAATACACCCTGCCACAGAATCCTCCATGACTCCAGCTAATAAACTCGACAACGGCTCTCCTTTGGGCTCGCCGACGAACTGGAACACTAGTAAGCTGGGAATGTGAAACGTGACTGTCCTCGTGACACAGTCCAAGATGACACAATACCCCACAAGCCAGTCCATACTTAGGATAACATGAAAACCTACCATCGGCATCGCGAACATATCGGCGGGAAGAAACATCTCGCCCACTAACACCAGGCAAGAAGGGCAACAACGACTTAATACCACAGACTTCCCCAAGGGAGTCAAAACTGTCAAGGCCTCAGATGTTCACTCCGATAGAATATCGGTCGATTGGCAAAATTGTTAGGCCACGAAAGAATGAGAAGCACCAGAATAAAAAAAACACGCGCAACACATGCAGAAATAAGAAGAATACCCTCGATAACTCCACTGGTCGATGACTGCGGGTCCTGGCCCTACGCCTGCTGCACGGGATAGAATCGACCCTGAGCTGGCAAGGGAAGTAAGCCGGAAGACTGCGGATCCTAAGTCTACACCTACCTAGCTGTGATACATACTCGACCTAGGGACTGAACATGTGGATATCCCCTTTGTTGCTGCTGTTGTCTCTACTGCTGCTGTCTCTTCTACTGTTGTTGTGGCCGTTGGGGAGGTCTACCTGGATGCCTCTACTGTTGAAGAGGAGCCCTAGGAGAGGGAGTTGGAAGCTGCGCTCGCTATTGATGCTGCTGCTAAGGAGGACGAGGAGAAGGCAACTGCGGTGGCCTCTGCTGCTGCAAGGGGAGAGGGTAATCTCACCTCCGATGCCCGGTCTGCCCACAACCAAATCAAACACCGGAAAAGGGGTCGGAAGATGAAGCGGTTGGCTATGCTGATAATTATGATGAAGTTGCTGTCTGTGCCGCAGGCTGCCGAAACTCTGATCTGCCCCTCCATCTCTACTAATGCTGCAGCCCGGAACTGCCGGCTAGTGGTCTCCTCTTCCGGTCTCCACCGGAACTCTGTTCTCTGGATCTCTGGGACATAGCCCAGTCCTCCTCGTATACCGAGGCCCTATGCACGACCTCATCAAACGTCCTCAAACAATTGCCTACTACACGACTACGGAGCGCAGGTTGCAAACCGATCTGAAAACAATGAGTTCTCATCTTCTCATCACCAGTGAGATGAGGAGTAAATCTAGACAACTCCAAGAAACGGGCCTCGTACTGGGACATTGTCATATCACCCTGAATAAGGGTCTCAAACTCCATCGCTCTCTGCTCACTCACATGCTCAGGGAAGAACTCTGGTCAAAGTGGACCACGGATTCCTCCCACGTCCAGACAAAATTTGGCCCGGCCATCCTAGATACGGACGACCACCAATGACGGTACTCGCCCTGAAGAAGAAAGGTCGCCAAAGAAACACGCTGGTCTGCTAGACACTACATCGTGTAAAAAATCCTCGCTATCTCTATGCGCCAAACCTCGGCGGTAGATGGGTTTGGCTCACCCCTGAATCTCATAGGGTTATGCTGCCTGAACTCTCTGAAAATAGCGCTAGCACGTGGCAAATCGCTCTGCTCAGAAACTACAACAGCTGCAGGTTGACGAATCTGCAACGCAGCAGCGACAAGCTACATCAACTACTGAAAATGCTCGGCACCGACTGGCACTATCAGGAATGCATGAGCGGCACTCGCCTACGGTAAAGGCATGGGTGCGACTGACGAAGCTGGAGCCTCTGTAACTAAAACAGCAGGCTCAGATCGGGGAACTAGCGGGAGGCTGAAACGGAACCTCAGGAATCGGATCCTCTAAGATGGGAGCAGAGCACGCTCGGGTAGCATGGGTCGCCAGAGCAGGATGAGAACCATGGCCAGGGGCATTACGACCATGAGCACCCCTCTTGGGCGGCATCATCTACAGAAAATAAGGATGACGACACATAAGCTTAAAATATTGTAGGCTCAAACGAAAGGAAGGTCCTCAGGACACTACTTATCCTAGGCTTGCAGTAGATATGTGATGTTATCCCAAGTTATTCTAGAATTACTTGTTATGCTCTGATACCAACTTTTGTCACGCCCTAAACTCGGTCACCGGGCTCACAAGGAACCCGATAGCCTGTTTTGATCGCAACAACCTCTGTAGTACCCCATTCTCGGCTCTCGAGGCACGTTTCGATCCTGGGATCCTAAAAGGAGGAATTTCATAAACACGTAACCATTTCCAATACGAGCATACCCAAGATCACAACGAGTACATCTCAGAAATAACAAGGGCACACATCAGAAAATTCACTATAAATTTGAGCTTTAATACACTACTGAAGGGAAATATACCTGATGACAAAGGGAAGAAGGAAGAAGATCTGCAACACTGGGTCCTCGGCTCAACTCCTATCCAAGCTTCACTTCTAAGACGCTGACCTAGGATCTCCTGCACACATCAATTATGCATAAGCTTATAGAAAGCCTAGAGGGTGGTGAAAGTGTGTGACAATGGTGCGTAAAAGAATAATAGGAGATACAGAAGGGAAATATGATCAATAATAATGCCACAAGCCTAACCAAGGCTGCCATGAATGCAAGAAGCTATACCAAGGCTATACAATGCAATGAGTACTGGGTTATGCAATATAAGGCTTATACAGCCGATGCGAATGCAATGTGAAGTAATGCCGGTCCTTATATCCAATCCATATATCAGTATAGTTCATTCATAAGGAATCTATCGAGGTCTAGTACACTGCAAGATGACTGCCGCTCTACAGATCCGCACAGTCAAATGAGTGTAGGAGACCTCACTACCTGCCTGCGGACAGCCAATCACCAACAAAGCTCGACGGTAGTGGACTCATTTACGAGCTGGTCAAACTCAGCCTAGCAATGCCCTCCCTCACAGGCGGGTAAGGCCACACCCTATCCCAATCGACTACACGATAGTGGGAGTCGCGGCTTAACGGTGTAAGGCCTTCATGCGCTCATAGTTTCCACTCGGTCACGCCGTTGGAGCAGATCCTTAGTACCATGGAAGTTTTAGGAATTTTACCCATGGGCATCCTATGCACCCTATATGCTTAAGGTAACATTTTCGGTGTCCGATCATGGCCATCCACGATGTATCTGTGGAGGCAAGGCCCTAGTGAAGCAAGGGAGATCATACCTATGGGATGCGATGTCAGATGCATGAGTCACGCATACCAATCATGCACTAGCTCCAAGCACTCAATGTACACACAAGGGGAACTCCATCCCTCTATCATATCAACTCAATGATCACACACAAATGCAATCCAAACATTCCATGATGCATATGAGTCATGAAGGTGCGCCATACGGCGATGAAGACTTAACATGTATACTTCTCCTTCCTAAGGAGGGAAAACAAGTCTAGGTACTTAGACAATTTACTATGGGATTATCCTCTAGTGGGGGCCTAACACTCTAGGGTAGCCCACAAGCTAAGACAGGCCATATAAGCCTAAGGGAAGAAGAGGTCCTAATAAGGGTCCAGGTGGGCCTTCAACCACCTATAACCACCCTTTGGGCCTACCTTAGGGCCACCAAGGAGGACATCCAACCTCAATCGGGTCCCAAAAGGTAGTTCGCCATTACTCAAATATGAAATAAGGCCCAAGGCTTAAGCAATCTATGGCTTAGTGAGCTATACTCAAAGCCCAACACATAGGTAATATGGTGGGCCCTTAAGCAAGGTTTGGGCCTAACCATGAAGGTCATAAACTCACATATTGTGGTGGGCCTAATGGGCAGCCCGGTAATCCAACCATATGGGCAATATCATAACTTTAACTGAGTGAATTGGGCCTCACAATTTAGCCCATATACAAGGTCATATTGGTGGGCAACCAAAGGCCCAACTACTTGCACTTATGGCCCACAACCCATCATAATAGGTGGTGATATACAGGCCCAAATGGTCAAGGGGCCTAACTTAGAAGGTCCAAGATGAATGGGCCTACCAAGGCCAATCAAAACTATGAACATAGATCCAAAATAAAATCCAATGGAGGTGGGCCTCCAAGCATACATAAATGAAGCCCAAAGACACCTCGGAAAATGGAAATCTTATGTGCATAATCCACCCTTAATCTGGTGGGCCATGCTACCCCATAATAGGCCACTAAGGGCAACCAGTTTAGGCCTATTGCTGAATTTCCAGCCCACCTATATTTTATGCTTGCTGGGGCCCAACAATAATTAATGAGAGACTAGGTATAAGTCCCCTTGTGACCCACATATATCCATGTGGGTCCTAACAGATAGGAGGGCTGAATTAAACTCATAAAATAGGTGGACCATGCTGCTGGACTGAAAGTCCAGCAGTGGTCCAATGGGCCTGGACGTCCCAAGAGTGAAAGATGCTATGGGCCTGGCCAATTGGCCCAAAAACATATACAAATGGGTCCTAAAAATGGGTGCAACTAAGGGGGATGATCATGTCCCACATGGACCCCACTTAGATGGATGGCGAGACAATAAAATACACCGAGGTGGGCCCACAAGGTGCCTTGGACGGCCAACCATGGCTGGACGCCCTAGCCTGGGTGTCCCAGCCTGGTGGGCCGGTCCAGGCTGTACCACGGCTGATACAGAGGCCCGTTGAACCCAAAAATCTACAGGTAGGTCCTACCATGAGTGAGCCACACCTCTGCAAAATTTTAGAATTTTTGGATAATCAGAAATATTTCAATGAAATTTAGGAATACAAGCTGTCTAGAAAATCTGTTAAGTGCAGAATTCTAGATAGACCCTGATTGAGCACCCAATAGGGTGGGCCCAGGGTCTCCAAAAATTGGGGAAAACTGATTTCAACATTCCCACATATGTACAGTACAAGGTAGGGTCCAACAAAGTGGCCCACCTTATCAGAAATTATTTTATATTTGTAAGTTTCCAGATTGCAATGTTGCTAGAATTACAGCAGAAAATCCAGCAAGGTACCCATATTGGCCCACTCTTTTGGGGACCCAAATGAGGTCAGTTGAGGGTGAAATTTGGCATGCTTATAAGTGGGACATGTACCTTCAAAAATCATACATCACTTGGTACAAAACTCCCCACCAAAAGCCCCAATTTCTAGCCTCAAGTTGGCCAAAAAATCTGTCCAGACAGATTTGGACAGCAACATGTAATTGAAAAGAATTAATTGTAGACATTATTTAGAATGAGATTTAACTCCCAAAAATCATGTTGTGGACCACCGCAGTGGGCCCCACAAATATCCAAACCTTCCCCATCTTAAAAAATCCCTTGCATGTGCCCCATTTAGGTGGATCTTAGGGTCACATGTCCAAGGATGGACTGCTATGGGCGTCCAAGCTCCATGGATGGTCTGGATTTTGTTGGCCCACAAGGTGGGTCATACATACATGATCAGAATGCTAATATCAAAGAAAAGTAAAGGATCGGCCACAAAAGGAGGGGATCCGCCACATGGAAGCCCTCCCCTTCATCAATCACACCACACATTTCATTGATTCACATGTTACAACATAGGTCAACCACATGCATGTTCTATAATCAAGATCAATGGTTGGGATGCCATCCCAACCATGATTATAGGGTCTAGATGACCCATCATGCAATGAAATCCAAGGAATCCTCCATGATGGGGCCCATAACGGGAAAACCCCATGCATGGGCATGCATGCATCAAATAGGCCATTTGGCCACATCTAAGGGATGGTGTAGGATCTCCACCATTGATTGGTAGGTCCTACAATTCCCATATGAATGAAAAGAGATCTAAGAACATAGAAATGAAAATCCTACATCCTAGGAGTACACCCACCTTAGATCTCTTCCAAACTTGTATCCCCTAGCTTCTAGTGCTCCAAGGATGATGTATTAATGGGTGAGATGGTGTATGGATGGTTGGATTAAGAGGAATTTGAGGTGAAAGGGGCTGGAATGGGATGACTAGGTGGGGACGTGTGGAGGTGTTGCTAGGAGAGAGAGAGAGAGAGAGAGAGAGAGAGAGAGAGAGAGAGAGAGAGAGAGAGAGAGAGAGAGAGAGAGAGAGAGAGAGAGAGAGAGAGAGAGAGAGAGAGAGAGAGAGAGAGAGAGAGAGAGAGTTTTAAGCCTAGTAATCATTTCTCTCTTGCCTTGGTTAGAGAAGATTGATGATTGCAATAGGGAGTTAGAAATAATGTTGTAGGGTTAGTAGGCTTTCTATGTTTGTGGGTGGTGTTTTAGAGATAGGTGGTGTAGGAATAGGTCCTAGGTAGTGTGTGTGTGTGTGGTGTGTTGAAAATAGTACCAAGAGATGGGACCTACCTAGAAATCTGTGCACACTATCTCTAGGTGGGCCACATGACCATGTTTCAGGGCTAGAATATGAAATGCATACAACTTATGATCTACACGTTGGATGGACATGCAAGACGCGGTGTTAGAACCGCAATGACAAAGTGGACAAGATGGCATAGGTTTCGGTTCGATCTGAGTCGGGTCTTCGTGACCGGACTTAAGGATGACCGTAAATACTATCCGAGGGTCACGGGTCACCGAGATTCAACCGGTAGGACCACGGGATCAAGAGAAATGAAATGCATTCCTACACACACATGCACACACATGAACTCGGGTCGGGTCTTACAGTTTCCCAATAATATAACACAACGAGGCCTATCCAGAATTCTGCACTTAACAGAATTCGGAATAAAACTATAACTTAAGCTAATGAGAAAATGGAAAGCTCAAGGGAAAGAATCATCACCTTATGAGTCAAATTGCTCCTAGTGTTGCCAGAATTAGTTGTATCCTTAGGGATCGGAATTAACACAATTTAGTAGCTAATTGGTTGCCCAATCTCGTCTTTGGGCTAGGCTTGATTAGCATCACCTGGTATGACTTAAATCCCTAGAATCATTGTACATAAACAACTATTATTAGTTTCCCAATAATATAATGCAACGAGGTCTATTAGGTTAACTCGGTTCAACGATTTAGCCCAAGCTCGAATCCGATCTAGGATTTAAGAGTGGCGGTATGAAACTAGAGCATGGAGTAACACCAAATAACCTTTATCTTAGAGAAGATAAAATAAAATGTAGGTTTCGAAACTCTTTTACTTTGCTTAATCGAGTTAGCTTGACTCAATCTCAACACAACACAACTTGAATTGACCTGGTTGTCATTTTTTTTCTAAGGTAGTTCAAGCCTACCTCCTCCTTAAGAGGTACGTTCCTAGGCAAGAATCAATTCCATCCAACCCTTACAAAGGCGTAAAAATAGATGGGTGACCAAGGTTGGCTGGGCCGGATTTATTCTATCCCAGCAGCAACATTCCAAAACCATTGCCCTTCTCGTTTCCAAATGGGTTGGATCAACCTCCCATGGTCGGTGGGCCCACCTGTTCTGCCCAAATGGGTCTGGGCTTATTAGCCTAGCCCATTTGTTTCTGTAATATGAATGTTGGTACTATGCATCCCACTATATATGATACATGCACAAAATCTCCATAATGGAGAATTTGTTAAACCTTTCAATAGGCCGACATCTAAGAAATAGTTTAAGAAAGAAAACACAAAAATGAGTACCTGCTCAACCAATGCAAGGTTCAGACGTTCTATAGCCAGGATCTTCACGTTGGGGAGTTTTTGATGCATAGGCCATCGGCAGTGTGGCCCACCACATTAGTGCTTGGTTATCATTGGCCCATTTGTGGTTTGGCCTGATTTTCGGCCTGGATCTGGGCTGATTTTAGCCCGATTCTGGGACTGATTTCGGCCCAGCATATGGCCTACATGAAGGACGTCTTCAGTCCAATTGTGGCCCAGCTGGAGGCCCGTTTTCAACTCAATTCACGGGCCAGCTGAAGGCCTGATTCAGTTCATATCTCAGCCCATAGAATGGCCTAATCTTGGCCCAGCTGCGGGGTTTCACGAGGTTTAGGCCCACTGCGTTGGACGTGAGATGTGGCCCACTGAGATTTACCTCAGATGCGGCAATGACCGCAGAAACAGCAGCAGCGTCATCTCCACCACCTCTCTCTCCTTTCCTTCTCTCTTCTTTCCATCTGTTTCTTCTCTTCTTTTCCATTTCTTTCTTCCTTCTACTTCTTTTCCTCCTGTCTGCCTCCAACTATGCCTGGACGATGCCGGACAAGGGTCAAAACCACTAGCAACCGTCAGTTTCTCAGTGGAGGAGAAGACAACCATTAATGGCGTCTTGCAAATGAGAGCTTCTTCCTTTGATCTGCTTCTTTCAGATGGTCCATATGGACCCTAGAAAGCTTGTAGATAAGATTTTTAGAAGCTTTGAAGAGATTGGACTGGTGGGTTCGAATTTGGGAGGAAGGATCGGCCTGTTTGATTTTCGTTGTGGAGAAAAGAAGACTTAAGCCACTTAGCTAGAATGGACGGTTGAAAAGGCTCTGTTTGGGACGGCCTGGATGATCCCTTGCTTGCTAACGCGGATCGCCAATGTGTTGCACGGAAGACAGTTTTCATTTTTGGAAGTTTTGTGTTGGTAGGGCACATTTGCATCAAGAACCGTGTGCATGAACACGTGTTTCCGCGTGTGGGAGAGGTTTTTTTTGTCAGAACCTAGCTGTGCACGAGATGGACGGATCAGATCACCCGTCTGATTGGAGATAGTGGGCCATAGTGTGTCCCAAACAGACGTTGTCCGTCGGTTGGTGAAAACGAAGAGAGAGAGTGGAATCTCTCTATTTTGAGAAGTGCGGGTCAGACCCGTGTTGACCAGGTTGACGGTCTCATGCACCTTAGGTGCTGTTGCACTGGTGTACATGCACGCCATTATGGAGCCCATGGTGATGGTTGTGGGAAATCCACTCCATTCATTAGCTTTGGAGATCCCAGCCAGGGCCTCTGACCGCAAATCAGGCGGATCCAAATCTTAGGTGGGTCCCACGACTCAATTCAGATCATATTTGTGGGTTTTCCTCAATCCGATGGTTAGATTACAGCTAGATTCATCATCAACGGTACAAAGGGTCTAAAGGACTACTTAAATAGGATTTAAGGGCTGGGTTACGGATTAGATGGATTAATCTGTACATTCATAATGTTAAATACTCTCTTTATAATGTTTCTAATATCGTCATTATTATTACTATTATTATTATCGCTCTCTAAGTGGTTTACATGGGTCCCATCTTGATCAACATCATCTATTTACTTACTCGGCCCTTAAAGGGCTTGATTAGAAAGATTAAATCATTTCCATTGTAAGTGATCATACTTAGTAATCTCATGGCCAACTAATGATTCCCGTTAATCCGATGGCCAACTTTCTTCTAGATTCGATCATCACCGATAAAAAGCTATCCACTTAGCGAGGAGTTGTGGGATTTAAGGCCCATGTAGGAATGTCTTATAATTTTAGTTTGTGTGTCACCCATAGCTTGGATTTGGAGTTAACGGACAATGTATTTGGTGATTCAAACCTCGCAAATGATGTTCTTCTAAGATCCATGTTGTCCAAGACGTTCTATGGGTTTAAATGGAAGATTTGGCCATAAGGGGGGGGGGGGGGGGGGTGTGCTCATATGGGCCATGCTTTCTAAACATGTGGTTATCTTACGATCTATGAAGTTCTGATGAATATAGTGATCAAAGGGACTAACTGTATGAGGACTAGATAAGTGATCTATGAAGACTAAATAAATTTAGCAATCAAAGGGACTATTTGTACCCATTAGGTGATCTATGAAGGATAGATGAATATTCTTAGTTGAAGTCTCGAAATTCATGTTGGACAGTTGGATTAGGTTATACCCATTAGCTTAGGACAAAATTTGAGGTTTGATTTATCCTTGTGATAAGATGAATATAGGTTATACCCATTAGCTTAGGACAAAATTTGAGGTTTGATTTATCCTTGTGATAAGATGAATACCGCAAGTCTCAACTGCCAGTTTAGATCATGGGTTGGAGTCGTAATCTACCATAAACGACTAAGGGTCAATCCAAGATGGAGTGACTTTAGACCCTACAAATGAATTGTGGATTGTCCTAGCTCAAATTCAGACCATTAGAGTCTAGGGTGGATTGAACTAAGCTCTTAAGGGCCCATCATTGCCATGGTTCACATGAAGTGGTTAAGATGGACAGATCGTGCATCGCCATATAATGACGTGCAAGGCAAGTTACGTGTGCTCCCATACATGTGTAAATTAAACTAGGTCTACAATGTGACACCGGAGTACTGAAAAGTATGGGGTGTTATAGAGCATTTCTCATATATATATATATATATATATATATATATATATATATATATATATATATATATATATATATATAGTAATGGTCTCCTGCGAACCATACTGCAAGGAATCTATGTTCGAGCCTTTATGTAAACCGTAAGATGAGGAGAGCGGCTAGGATTCAACTGCATTGAGAGAGGGAGTCTTTAAAAAAAAAGAAAAAAAAAACCTCCCACAGAGAGACTCCGGGAATTGCAAGGTGTTTCACGCGAAAGCCTTTCTTTACAAAATCTTGTGCAAGGATTCTGTGTGAGGCCCACTATGATGTTTATGATAAATCCAACCCATCTATCCATTTTTTGAAATCATTTTAGGACGTGTGACCAAAAATGAGGAGGATCCAAAACTTAAATGGGCCACATGAGAGGAAACAATGGGGATTTAGTGACCACTGTTGAAACATTCATATGGCAACAAAAGTTTTGTATCGGTTTAAGTTCCCGGTGTTTTCATTTCATCTCAATGAAAATGACCTTATAAATGGTTTGGATGGAATATAAACATCGAGGTGGAGCCTAGGAAGGTTTCAACGGTAAGCATTCCCTTCCCTAATGTTTCATCTCGAATGACCCACTTGAGTTTTGGATCCTCCTCATTTTTGATATAATGTCCTAAAATGATATCTAAAAACGAATGGACGGGTTAGATTTCACACAAACATTACACTGGGCTCCACACAGAATCCTTGCGCAGGATCTTCATGGGAAAGGCTTTACAGGAAATCCAAGTCCCCTGGAATTTGGAAACGGATTGGCTACTCCCCTGCCACCAGCCAATGGCGGGTGGTCGGTGCTATGTGGGCCCCACCATGATGTATGTGTTTCATCTATGCTATCCATCTATTTTTTAAGATCATTTTATGGTATGAGACCAAAAATGGGGTATATCGCAATCTCAAGTGGACCACATTACAGGAAACAGTGTTGAATGGACGTCGACCATTAAAAATTTTTTGGGGGCCATAAAAGTTTTAGATCAAGTTGATCTTTGTTTTTTTCCTTTCATATGGGTCTGTATGACCTAATCAACAGATTGGATGTCAAATAAACAGTACAGTGGGGCCTAGGATGATTTTAATAGTGGATATCCAATCAGTATTGGTTTCCTGTGGTGTGGTCCATTTGAGATTTATATTCCTCTCAATTTTTAAATCAAGCTGTAAAATTATCTTTAAAAATGGATGAATAGAATGGATGAAACACATACATCATGGTGCCCACAGAGTATCGACTGCCAGCCATTGGGCTAGTGGCAGGGGAGTAGCCAATCTATTTCCCATAATAAGAGAAACACCAGACGTGGATTAGATATTGAGAACAACTGACGTCACTAAGCTCTGTGGGCCCCACCATGATGTATGTGTTGTATCCATACTGTCCATCCATTTGGAGAGATCATCATATGGCATGAAACAAAGAATGAGATAGATCTAAATCTCAAGTGGACCCCACCATAGAAAGTAGTGGGGGCAGTGACACTTACTGTTGAAACATTTCTAGTGCCCACCATGGTGTATTTTTGAGATCCAAGCTGTTCATAAGTTAACATAGAGATAGAGGAAGTGAAAACACAAATATAAGCTTGATCGGAAACTTCTATGGCTCCTATAAATGGTTTGGATGGAATATAAACAACAAGATGGAGCGCAGGAAAGTTTCAAAGGTAGGCATTTCTTTCCCTGCTGTTTCATCTCGAATGACCCGTTTAAGTTTTGGATCCTCCTCATTTTTGGTCACATGTCTTAAAATGAGCTCGAAAAAGGATGGGCGTGTTGGATTTATTATAAACATCATAGTGGGCCCCACCCAAAATCCTTGCACAGGAACTCCCCCCCCCCCCTAGGAACTCCCCCCAAGGCTTTCGCAGGAAATTCGCTTCCCTCTGGGTGAGCGTAGAAGAAATCGGATTGCCTGTTGAGTTACACAGTAGGCTCTTATCGTACTGAGTACACGCTATTGGGCCCACCGTGAATGTATGTGGTTTATCCAAACCGTTCGTTCGTTTTCCCTACTCATTTAAGTAGTTTAACTAAAATTGAAGTACATACAAAGATCAAGTGTACCATAGCACAGGAAACAATAGGAATAATGATTTCCACTGTTGAAACCTTGCTTGGCCCCACAGTGATGTTTATTTATCATCCAACCTGTTCATGAGATTAAAAAAACATGGATGAAGGGAAAAAAACAAATATAATCTTAATCTAAAACTTGAGTGGCCCTAAAAAAATTTCAACGGTAGATGTTCAATTCACACTGTTTCTGTGGTGTGGTCTATATGATATTTTGATATGCTTCATTTTTGGTCTTAAGCCATAAAATTATTTGGTAATATGAATGAAGGAGTGGATAAAATATATAAATCGCAGTGGACCCCACAGAGTTTACTCGGTGCTACTAAGTTACTCACTACGCAATCTGCTTCCTTTTCAAATTTATAAATCACGGTGGGCCCCACCATTATGTATGTGTTTCATCCATTCCATTCATCCATTTTTAAAGATCATTTTAGGGCTTGATTTAAAAAATGAAAGGAATATAATTCTCAGATAGACCACACCACAGGAAACCAATACTGATTGGATATCCACCATTAAAATCACTCTAAGCCCCACTGTACTGTTTATTTGACATCCAATCTGTTGATTAGGTCATACAGACCCATATGAAGAGAAAAAACAAAGATCAGCTTGATCCAAAACTTTTATGGCCCCCCAAAAAATTTTAACGGTCGACGTCCATTTAACACGCTTTCCTGTAATGTGGTCCACTTGAGATTGGGATATACCCTATTTTTGGTCTCATACCATAAAATGATCTAAAAAAATAGATGGACGACATAGATGAAAGACATACATCATGGTGGGGCCCACATAGCACTGACCACCCGCCATTGGCCGATGGCAAGGGAGTAGCCAATCCATTTCCGAAATAGAGGGGACTTGGATTTCCTGCCAAAGCCTTTCCCACTAAGATCCTTCAAAAAGATTCTGTGTGGGGCCCACTATAATGTTTGTGTGAAATCCAACAAGTCCATTTATTTTTAGATATCATTTTAGGACATTATACCAAAAATGAGGAGGATTCAAAACTCAAGTGGGCCGAGATGAAACATTGGGGAAAAGAATGCTTATCGTTAAAACCTTCTTAGGCTCCACCTTGATGTTTATATTCCATCCAAACCATATTCCACCCAAACCGTTTATAAGGTCATTTTCACTGAGATGAAATGAAAACACTGGAAACTTAAATTGATACAAAACTTTTGTATCCATATGAATGTTTCAACGGTGGTCACTAAATCCCCACTATTTCCTCTCATGTGGCCCATTTAAGTTTTGGATCTTCCTCATTTTTGATCACATGTTCTAAAATGATTTCGAAAAATGGATGGACGGGTTGAATTGAGCACAAACATCATAGTGGGCCCCATACATAATCCTTGCGCAGGATCTTCTAATGAGCGCCTCCGTGAGTGTAGGAGAGAGTATTTTTTTAAAGACTCTCCCTCTCTTAGTGCAGCTGAATCCCAGCCGCTCTCATCGTATCTTACTGCTTACATGAAACCTGGAACATAAATTCCTTGAACATAAAGTCCTTGACCATTACTCTCTCTCTCTCTCTCTCTCTCTCTCTCTCTCTCTCTCTATATATATATATATATATATATATATATATATATATATATATAGGTGTACATTGAGTCGAACTGAGTCGAGCTGGCCTCAGCTTGACTTGACTCGACCACTAGCTGACCGCTCGAACTTGGCCCAGCTCGGTCCTCAAGCCTGGCTGGCCAGCTCGGCTCGGTTTGGTTAGTAGCTCGGTCCAGTTCGAGCCAAGATCGAGCTGAGTTCGCTTGTGTAGCATTTCCACAAACACCTAGACTGCACCTTCAAAAACCCACTGTATGTAAAACAACAACAAAGGTTTTTTTTTGGTATTTTATCAAACACCTTCCAAGCAACATAAAAATCAAGAAAAAGAGGATATTTGTTTCATATACATACCTTCCTTACCACTAGCCACACTTCGTTGAGTCATTTCATCAAACACTTGGTTAACAACATCAATATCAAAGTAACCGAGTCACCGAACTGGTTCGATCCGAGTTCGATTCGGGCTGGGTTTGATCTAAGTCGAATCGAGCTGCGGCCAGCTCGAACTCATTTTCGGCTCAAACTCATTTTCGAGCTCAAACTAAGTTGAATCGACTTTTTCGGCCGAGTTCGCGAGCTAACCGAGCTAGCTTGGTTCATGTAGTATGATATATATATTTATATATATATATATATATATATATATATATATATATATATATATATATATATATGGGAAAAGGTACTATGCGCTCTACCTCACAATAAGCTCCCGTGAGGTCGAGCTGTGTGGGCCCCATCGTGATGTGTGTCGACCATCAACACTGTGCATTTGATGGGTCCCCTTTAAATTATGGGATATCCCAAAATCAGCCGTATACGGAACTCAGGTGGGCCATACCATCTAAAAACCTGTGAAGACATGCCAAAAACATATAAAAGCACTTGGTAGCGCCCACTTGAGTTTTGAATGCTGCTGAAACTTGGTCTGAATCCTCATCCAAGTGGGACACACATAATGGATGGGTTGGATTTGCAAACCACATCTCGGTGGGCCCAAAAAATGATTATGAATGTTTTAATGGTGCACGGCCCCTCTCAACTTCTGTATGTGGTGTGGTCCACACAAGTCACGGATTGACTTGATTTTTGAGACCTAGGCCCACGATGGAATGGTGCATCTGACTGATGGGGTAGATGTTCGAAACGCATCATGGTGGGGCCCACACAGCTCAACCTCATGGGACGTTCCCATCAGCTCGAGCGCATAGTACCTTTTCCACACACACACACACACACACACACACACACACATATATATATATATATATATATATATATATATATATATATATATATATATATATATATATATTACAGCTGGATAGTGAACAGTGCCTAGGGACGTTGTTGCTGCACGAGACAGCAGCTGGTGCTGCTTTTAGGAGGAAACGAGGTGGGGCCCACCGCTGGCCCCACCAAAATTTTGTGATTCATCTACACCGTCCATCCAATTTTTCAGATCATTTTAGGCTATGGGCCAAAAAATGAGATAGATCTGAATCTCAAGTAGACCGCACCACAGTAGACAGTAGGCATTAATGCCTACCACTGAAACCCCCTTGGGCCCACTGCAACGTTTATTTTAAAGCACAACTATGGGCTATGAGACCCACCATAAAGTCCCACTGTGATGTAGGTGGTATGCTCAGGTGTCCCACCCAATCCTACCACTGGAAATGCTAATGGGCCCTGGTGGGCTGACTCAAATGAGGCAGATCTAAGCTCCAGTTTACTACACTGTTGCCGGCAAGGGTGGTTGGGCTCACCGTGATTCCCGTTTACCACCCACTTTGGGCCTATGGGGCCCACTGTAGGGTCCCACCATGATGTCCATGTGATGCCCAGGTGGCCCACTTGATTTGGACAACCGAGTGGGTCGATCTAAAAATGAATCAGATCCCATCCATTTGACAGATCATTCTAAGGCGTGGGGCCTGGTTTAAATAAACCATCCCATAGAAAACAGTGGTTATTGAAAGCCTATCGTTAAAAACTACCTAGGTTATTTTCATTCAACCAGTTCGTGGGGCTTACTGTGGAATTCACCATGACGTGCATGCCTTATCCAGATCGACCCTTAGTAGGACCCACCTGATGTATGTGTTTTATTCATGCCGTCCAGCCATTGCCAACCTGATGGACCATGGACAACGTGATATATAGGGGGTTGCGGACAGTTTTATGGCCAAGATGCTTCAAAAGAGGCCCGATCGCAAGTGGAAGTGATCCGGACCGTCAGGACCCTAAATTGGGTGTATCTCGCAATCCAGAATGAGTTATTAGTGTACCATATATGATTTTGGGATAGGATGAGCTACCACCTAACCCCACCATGCTGGGTTGCTCACATCAAATTTGCGAAATACCATTAGATCGATGGTCAAATTCCCATTTTATTTTCATTTTTACTACTTATAGTAAATTTCATTTTGAGTATAACTCTTCATCCATTGGGCTTTACGAGTTGTGCCCAACATGAAAAGTGTGGCCAAATAGGACATTTACTATTTTTGGCCAAAAACTATGCGCTCTAGTAGACATCACAACTGAAATAGTAAGTTTACTATTTATATTAAGTTGCGAATTCTAGGAGTTTTACTTGTAGTTTGATTCCAAAACTTTTCCCATGGCTTAATATTTGTATTTAAAGGATTGCGAACTCGTTTATTTCATTCATCAATCAAATTACGAATTTTATAGAATTTATTTTCTATTTTCCTTGGTTTTTTCTCGTGGATTCAAGAAGTATCTGTGAGGAGTCCAGAGAAGCTCCATGAATTCAGAGTAGTTATCCCCTCGAGAAGATCATGATCGACCTAATCACGTTCATCCCTGTGTCACAATGTCAACACCGTCCAGCGGGTGGGGCCCACTGTGAAGCCCACCAAGATGTATGTGTTATATATTCATGCTATCCATTTGATTTGACAGCTCATTCTTGTGTATGTGGGCCTACCATGACACGCTGTTTGTCTATCCACGTCGTCTAGCATGTGGGACCCGATGTGGATGCCACTTTGATGAATGTGACTGTTGTCTATCCACGTTGTTGTCTACGTTATCCATCATTTCTAGCAGCTAATTTTAGAGAATGAGTTCAAAAGTGAGGTAGACCCCTGGCCCAGGTGGACCGCATGCTGGACAGTGGGGCCTATCCAGTGGTTGCTCGTAAGTGAGCCCCATAGACCATATACAACGGGCATGGATTCGCTGCTTATATGTTGAGTAGCCAGACTCGCTACTGAAGTGACATCACCAAGTTACGTGGGTCCCGCTATGATGTATGTTTTGTATCCACACCGTCCATCCATTTTGAGAGACCATTTTAGGACATGATCCAAAGAATGATTCAGATCCAAAGCTCGAGCGGACCCCACCACAGAAAAAAGTGGAGAGAGTGACACCCACCATTGAAAACTTCTAAAGGCCACAAAAGTTTTCAATGAAGCCGTAATGTCCGTGTAAGCTTATGAACAGATTGGATCTCAAATAAACATCATGGTGGACCTTAGGAAGGTTTCAAAGGGTGGGTGTCACTCTCTCCACTGTTTTCTGTGGTGGGGTCCATTATAGCTTCTCCACCGTTAAAAAATTACTGTGATTGAAAACTAAGGTGGCTATCATGTGAATTTAAAAGTTTAGGAGCGATTTTAGATTGTTCTGTTGGTGTGGCCTGGAGTGGATTTGTTATAAGGATAATCTTTTTTCAGTATGGTTCATATAAGGCTTCTTACTTGATAGATGCAGTGGATTTACATATACAGTATGGTGGGACACATATAGCTCGGATTTCAATCCCTAGACACCTCTCTGTTGGATTTAATTGAAGAAATTCAACGAAATTAAACTTGTTTTTTAAATCCAATTTTCAATTAAGCTACGGACCATTCATCTTTCATCACATCAAAGTTCTACACTCATTAAAGCTACGATGTACGACTTGTATCGTACTTTTTATGCCATTGATTCACAATGCCATTTTTACTCTCCAAATTTTTTATACAAGTCATTTACACTAAGAGTCTCCTCCGTCTATTTTAGTTGAAGAGGTTAAAGATCCGCCATCAGATCCTCTAGTTAGTGCCAAGGATGACGCACACTATCCACCACAGTGGACCCTATTGAGAACGCAAACACACTTAGTGAAAAGTTGTTATTCTCCTCTCGTTTTTACTTTTTTACTTTCAACGTTTTTGGCTTATGGTTACGAGCTGGAATTACGTTGGTTGCTTTAGGCCTATTGGATTAGATAATTTGACTGGAGTCGCCAGTAGCTAAATATATTTCAAAATTTACAGCCCGTTAGAAATTGTAGAATTATTCATGAATTAGGAGACAACCAAATTTTCTGATTCATATAAATCTATAGTTTATTTGTACTATAAATTCTAGGTAAGGGCATCGATCTTGGAAAAGGAATAGGTTAGGCAAAATTTTCCACCTATGCAACACAGTCTCTACCTTACAGGGTTTTATAGTTTTTTAGGAAATTCAAATAAATTTCAATATCACTACACTATGCTATACTCCGTAAGGCGTCAGGACATCAAGTAAGCAAAAAAAAAAAAAAAAAAACCATGAAAGAAAAAGTAGAGGAGAAAAGTAAAGATGTACGTGTGTGGATGTTGTGAGTATTCTTGAAATGTGCAAAGTACAGTTTAATTCATGACATGAGAAGAAAAGGAGGAAATTGAACCCTCTTTTTTTTTTTTTATTATTATTAGCAAAGTGAATGGTCGGATGTCCCTGATCCCAATCCTATTCTTTGACTTCAAAAGTTTCTACTGATTGGATTGTTTAAGCTTTTAGTTGGACAAAGTAATGATGTCCTCGTACTTTCGGAGCTAGTGGGGGGTTGGAACGAGCTTATAAGTGCACATCCTTGATAAGGCGAGGCACCCCGACTCTAAATAGGCAAATAATAGCCATTCAAGGGCCATCATTAGGCCCTTAGGTCTTCTTTATATGCATAGGATGTCAACCAAGATAAAGGGCATCTAGGTTGTCTTTTTGAAATGTTTTCTACAATTGGCCCTTCATAGGCCATTTTTAGAGTGTTCTTTTCCACATTAACACTTTATGTATCTAGTGTTCCTAGGGTTTTTTTTGGAGTTATGGTGTTTGTCTTGATCATATAGCCTGCCTACTTTTGTACATGTCAATCAAATTTGATAGATATCTCTAATAGATGTCGGGGATATTTTTTATTATGTTTTTGTCAGCTTTGGGTACCGTTAGAGTCAGGGAAATGTGCCTTGATCAATTTGCAACTTACAAATACCTTTAGCTGATCAACTGAGATCAAGTCGAATGGGACACAGGTTCGTCAATCCATTCCGTTGATCATTTAGTCACATTGATGGCTTTTTCAAGCTATCCCCTCAAGATTTTTATGGCCTTTTAGGTAACTTGGGAGCAACTTTATCAGAGTAGTGTATGTTTGAGCATTCTGGTGACTCAGATGATTTTGAATGGAAGCGGTTCGATGAGCCCTCAAATATGTTGGTCCATTCCATTGGCTACTTCTAAAACTTATCCTAAGTCATACCTTGACCAACCCATATGGCCGTATGATGAGTGTCAAGCTATAAGATTATATATATATATATATATATATATATATATATATATATATATATATATATATATATATATATATATATATATATAAAAGTTAAAAAGAAGTCGAAGACTAATTTGATCTCATTTAGGGGGGGGGGGTGTCTACACCTACACATTCACATGTGCGAAGGAGAAGAGAAGAAAGATGGGACACAGACTTCTTTATATCATCCACCTATCTATGATATTGCAATTGGCCTGCAAAACTTAGAGTTACTGCTTACATCCCAACATGTGGAGTTTTTAGACCAAAACCTTTATGACACCTATGTTATGCAGTACATGAAGCTCCCAAGTCTGTGGAGCACACCATATTGTATATGCAAAATCCACTTGGTTTATCAAGTTACATCCTCAATGTTAAGCCAGAAGGCTAGAAATCAGCTAGATTCACAATTTATATGGGCCGCACCCTAGGAACAATGGGGATGGGATATACCCCACAAGTTTGTTTGTTGGGGCCGCTATAGTATCTTTTGATAGAGTCGTTAAACAGGTATATATAAATCAGAAGGACAAAGAAACTGATATTGTCACGCCCTGAACTCGAAAACTGGGCTTACCAAATTTTCGATCGCCGAATTCGGCACCGACAGCCTCTGTAGTATCCCATTCTCGGCTCCTGGCACCTATACACTAGGTTCCGATCCTGGGATGCTACAAGAAGGATTTCTAATCATCAATTTGATTTGTAATAAGCATAACCATAAGCATAACCCACGAACAATAACCACAAGAACACCATTGCAAAATCCACTATGATAAAAAACTTTGAGTATAAGGCGTATGAAAGGAAAATACAATATAATGAGAGTAACAAAAACTCCAGAAGCTCGGTTGCACGCTTCAACAGCGGCGAGACTATGGCTGCGTCCTGACATCACTTGCATGCATCAATCGTGCATAAGCTTATAGAAAACTTAGAGGATGATGTAAGTATGTGCGCAATACGAGCGTACTTAGAATGTAAGGTCAGAGTAATGTGGAATCATGCTGATGAGTACATGAATGTAATCAGCCGTACCAAGGCTATGCGATGTAAGATATAAATGCGATCAGCCATAATAAGACCATGTGATGTAAGATGCAATTCAAGCATGTCAATCCTCATATCAATTCAGCTCATCACTAGAGCATCAAATATCAGTACAGTTCTCATTCTGGATAATCACCGGGGTCTAGTACACTCTACGCCAGCTTGCCGCCCCTATCCGAACGCACAACTAGGAGAGTAGAAGAGACCTCACTATCTACCCACCAATATCGGGTCCGGCTCATCGATAGCGGACCGATTTCTCAAGCTGGTCAAACTTAACCTAGAAATTGCCCCCTCACTTAAGCGGGTAAGGTCACACCCCTTTTCAACTGACCACGATACAGTGGGAGACACGGCCTACTGGTATACGGCCTTCGCGCACTCATGTATTCACTCGATCTCGACGTTGGAGTCATCTTCTGGTACCATCGGGTTTAGGGATTTTCACTCAGGGACATCTACGGCGCCCTGATGCTAGAAACAATATTTTCGGTATCTAATCCGGCCATCCATGATGTGTCTATGGAGGCTGTAGCCCTGATGTCGATAGGGCATACAATAATCACAATCACACGATGCAAGTGCATGAATCACCCTACTAAATATGCAACAATCATGCGCATACCGCACGCTCATGTAGAACAACTCTGCCTATCAGGGAGCCCATAAACAATCCGCCCGAAGGCATATGCTATGACCAGTCACTCTTCATATCAGGCATACGTATGATGTGTATGATCATGAATCATGGATCTATACTAAACATGTTATAAGGTGATGAGCTCTGTTCATAACGAAGATGGACCTAGACGGCCTACACACTACAAGTATGGGCCTATCAATGGGCTTTAGGGAGAGTTACAATGCTGACATTTAACCATCATTGCTCTCACAATGTGGACGTCAAACCATCATTGCTCCCAAGGCATGGCCACTAAAACAACATCACATAAACCATGGTGGAATTGCACATTGTAATGGGCCTTATGTACATCCCGTTGGGCCTCGACCCAAGGACTCCAATACATCAAATGGGTCACATCACATGGGCCTCATATATATATACACACACACACACACACACATTTAGGTGGGCCTCAACATCGGACTACAAATACATCAAGATGGGCCTCTAATCACATGGGCCTCATATCTATTAAGGCAGGCCTTAACAACGGGCCTCATACAGATCAAGGTGGGCCTCAACAATGGGCCATAAATATGGTAAGTGGGCCACACCACATGGGCCACATGTATATCAAATGGGCCACACCCAAATATAAGAGGTGATAATGATTTTCACCATTAAAATTCCCAAGGCCTGTCACAACATTTATTTCCCATCCAATTTGATCATAAGGTCCCAAAGGATTTCAATGGTAGACGTTCAATCCTCATCGTGCAGCGTGGTCCACTTGATAAATAGATCTGTCTTATTTTTATTTCAATCCTTAAAATTCTATTTCAAAAATGGTTGGACGGATTGGGTGCTATACATGCATCATGGTGGGTCTCATAGGGACGGACAACATAGATAAGGCACATGCCTCATGATGGGGGCCACACTGATGGAAAGTGTGGAACACATACATCAGTGGGTCCCACATGGGGCCCACCATAATGTTTATTTTCCACTTAATTTGTTGATATGGTCATACAGACCTGGGCCCACCAAAATGTTTATTTTCCATCCAATCTGTTGATATGGTTAAACAGACCTGGGTGAGGAGTAAAAACAAATTTCATATTTGATCCAAAACTTCTAACCCCAAAAAGGGTTTCAATGACGGACGTTCAATCCTTATTGTTTCCAGCCGTGTGGGCCACCTGAGTTATATCCGGTTGATTTTTGGGAGGGGGGCCCACTGCCCTAAGGGGCCCACTGCCCTAAGGGGCCCACCTAATGCACGGTATTGATGGCAACACCCATCATGGTGGGGCCCATGGCTGGGACTGTGGGTCCCTGCCTCCTCGTCCGTGCGTGTAGAGGACGTTATCCTCAGGATGGCAGCAGCAGACGCTGCTGCTGCTTATTATTCTTATTTTTTTTTAGAAAATATGATTTTTTGAGGAATTTTCTAGGTGGGGCCTGCATCATGTGAATCCACTTTAGCCAATGGATTCTACGATTCAAGACCGACCAAATGAGTCCAATATACGATGTGTTTTGGTGTATAGAAACGTCGGAGTGGATTTTGACGGTAAGGCCACTGTTTTCTACGCTATAGCCCGCCCGATGATTAGATTGGCCTCATTTTTTGGCTCAATGCCTAAAATGGGCTGAGTAATGGAATGAACGGCGTGAATTATATACATACATCAAGGTGGGGCCTGCATGAGCAGCCCACCCCAAACCTTTAAATATTGTTTTTGTTAGCTGTTAATACACACCCCTGTCAGTACACACACTCCATGTTATAACACAAGCATGGATATAACACAAGCATCATGGCGGGGGGTCCCACACGTACGTGGCCCACGTTCATCAAGGTGGGTCCCACATGGTCATGGCCCACCATGCAGATATATATATATATAATATTTATATAATATATTATAATATGTTATATAGGTGGCGGATCTCTCCTGAAATGTGGTGGGCCACACCGTCTGATGGATGAAGTAGATTTAACATAAATCAGTGCGGCCCACTACATTCTAGGGAGAGGAGAAAAGAGAGATAGAGAGAGAGAGAGAAAGACATGGTGATAGAGGGACCCCACCACTATGGGCCCCTCTCTAGATTGCATACATTATTTGGGTCCCACATCAAGTAGCCCTAAAGTTGAAATCAACAGTGGATCACCCACCTCTAGGCCTTTTCCTTGGTCCCTTAGCCTCCTTAGCTCATTGCCTTCTCTTTTGATGGAGGTTGATAGGGTTTTGATGGTATGGATGAGAGATAAGAGGGTAGGGAAAGTGGGCCACGCTTGTTGTTGTTGTTTGGGTGAGAAGAGAGGTTGGACGTGGGATGCTTGGGAGTGAAGAGATGGAATGAGAGAGAGAGAGAGAGAGAGAGAGAGAGAGAGAGAGAGAGAAGAGAGTGAAAAGGATGGGTGAGGTGTGATGGGTGGAGTGATGATGGGTTGTAAGAAAGTGATGGGTGGAGAGAGAGAGAGAGAGAGAGAGAGAGAGAGAGAGAGAGAGAGAGAGAGAGAGAGAGAGAGTGATTGGTGAAAAGGATGGGTGAGGTGTGATGGGTGATGGGTGGAGTGATGAGGTTGTAAGAAAGTGATGGGTGGAGAGAGAGAGAGAGAGAGAGAGAGAGAGAGAGAGAGTTGACTTTGGGAATGGGAAGAGATGGGTTGTTGTACTTGGGTATGGTTTATGCTTGACTTGTACTTGACATAAGTGATTGATTGATTGATGAGACATGTTGTAGAGATTCTCTCGAAGTTCGCAAGGTGCGGCATTTTTCTCGAAATGAACGTGGGCTCACATCTTCTAGCCTGGGTATCAATTTTGTGCGTGAGTCATGGCGTTGGAACCGCAGTGATGGCGCGGTCGCCAAGGGACAGGTTTCGGTTCGAGCCGGCTTAGGTATGCGGGACTCTGCTTAGGATCGAGTGCAAATGTCGGATACGGGTCTGGGGTTGACGAAATTCGATCGGAAGGACCGCGAAAGTCTATGGAATGGTACGGACTAGGATACGGGTCTTACAGATACAAAGTCGGGCTACACCTTGTGAACTTTGACAATTTTGGTAACAATTTTATACTATCTGATTGGTGTGGCCCATCTGAGTTTTTATATCAGATATGACCCATCTTAGTTTTTAGTCGGATCAAATAATGATTCTCATCTGATGGTAGGGTAGACAACACAATACAACACAACACGACATGGAGATCCTGTGAGCATTTAGAAAATATGTTTTGTTCATTTTCTATTAATATGACATTTACACAAATTTCTAACTATCTGAAAAGCTATTATTCCCATAGTGAGTATTTGCAAATACCTTCATAATATGTAAACCGACCCACTGATTTTATTATATGATTGAAAGTAAGAACATATCCAACAATCCTGTCCCACCAAACAAATGTCCAACGATTTAAAGGTCATAAGTTGTTAAACCAATCTTATTTTGGTACTGTCAATTAATCAAGGTTTGTTCCACAATTTAGTTGGTTTTAATTGAGTATGGTGTATTCATCTTAATACAATTTTCAAGCCCCTGTGTATCGAGGGTGGTACTCAAGTAGAGCCGCACACCAGTCGAACCGAGTCGAGCTTGCCACAGCTTGACTCAGTTAGGCCACTAGCTGATCCCAACTCAACTCGGTCCTTGAGCCTGACGGGCTAGCTTGGCTCGGTTTGGTCAGCAACTTAGGCAATTTGAGCCGAGTTCGAGCCAAAATCAAGCTTGTGCGGCATTTTCTCAAACACATGAAGTGCATCTTTAATTTTTCACAGTATGTAAAACAACAACATTATTAAGCAACATCAAAATCAAGATATAAGGATATTAGTTTCATATCCATACCTTCATTGCCACTAGCCGACACTTCCTTTAGTCATTTCATCAAATACTTGGTACGCAACATCGATATCAAAATAACCAAGTCATCAAATTGGTTTGATCCGAGTTCGATTTAAGTCGATTCAAGTTTGGACTTGGCTCGAAATTTTTTCGAGCTAAAAAAATCAGCTCAACTCTACTCAAACTTAGTTTTGAACCGAGTCGAATCGAGCTTTTTTGAGTTGAGTTGAGCGAGTTAACTGTTCTAAGTCGGTTCGTGAATAGCCCTATACTCAACTAAAGCATTAAATAACTCGCGACTTTAAAAATGGTGGTAAACTCTCACCTAACCTAAGACCTCCTACTTTACTTTTCCCGTAAAGAATCCAATCGGACGATGTTAAAAATTCAAAAGGTACTTGCGCCGCCCACGTGTATTCCCTTTTTTAACTCTTTCATTTGGCAACTTGAGCTCATGACCCTCTTTTCATCCTTTTGAAATCTTGAGTGAGGGAAGCGGCTTACGTCCTTCCCCTATCTGGACCATGTCACGCCCCAAACTCAGAAACCGGGCTTACAAAATTTCCGATCGCTGAATCCGGTGCCGACACCCTCCGTACTACCCCATTCTCGGCTCCTGATACCTATACACCAGGTTCCGATCTTGGGATTCTACAAGGATGATTTCTAACATGATTTTGATTCATAATGTGTATAACCAAAGCATAACCCACAAACAATAACCACAAAAACACCATCACGAATCAACTATGATAAAAAACTTTGAGTACAATGTATATGAAAGGGAAATACAAGATAGTAACAGAAACTCCAGAAGCTCTATTGCACACTCCAACTATGGTGAGGCTATGTCTGCTTCCCGACGTCACCTGCATGCATCAATCGTGCATAAGCTTATAGAAAGCTTAGAGGGTGGTGTAAGTGTGTGCGTAGTACGAATGTGCTCAAAATGCAATGTCATGCTAATGAGTACATGAATGCAATCAGCTATATCAAGGCTACGCGGTGCGAGATATAAACGCTATCGGTCATACCAAGACTATGCAATGAGAGATGCAACTCAAGCATACCAATCCTCATATTAATACAGCTCATCAAATATTAGTACAGTTCTCATTCTGAATAATCGTCGAGGTTTAGTACACTCCAAATGACATTACCCCTTTCCTAGGCGCGTTGTCCAAGTGAGCGTAAGAAACCTCACTATCCGCTTGGCCAATAGTCTGCCAATATCTATTCGGCACGTCGATAACGGACCCATTCAAGAGCTAGTCAAACTCAGCCTAGTAATGCCCCCTACCCTCGGGTGAATAAGGCCACACCCCTTTTCAACCGACCATGACACAGTGGGAGACGCGGCCTCTTGGTATTTGGCCCTTATGCTCTCATATATTTATTCGGTCTCTACATTGGAGTCATCCTCTAGTACCATCGGGTTTAGGGATTTTCACCTAGGGATATTTATGGCGCCCCGATGCTTAGTAACAATATTTTCGATGTTCGATCTTGCCATCCACGATGTGTCTATAGAGGTCATAGCCCTGATGTCGCTAGGGCGTATAGAAATTATGTCATACAAATGCAAAGTGCATGAATCACACTACCAGTCATGCAACAATCTTGTGCGTACCGCCTCATGAAGGGCAACTCCGCCTATCAGGGAGCCCATAAACAATCTGCTCGAATGCATATGCTATGATCAGATACTCCTCATCTCAAGTATACATATGATGCGTATGAACATGAATCATGAAACTATACTAAACATGTTATGTGGTGATGAGTTCGGTTCATAACGAAGAAGGGCCTAGACGGCCTACACACTACAAGCATGGGCCTATCAATGGGCCCTAGGGATAGTTACAATGCGGACATTTAACCATCATTGCTCTTATAATGTGGATGTCAAACCATCATTGCTCCCAAGGCATGGCCTGCCAAAACATTATTACATACATCGTGGTGGAATCTCACATCACAACAGGCCTCATATACATCATATTCGGCCCACACAAAGGCCTCACATACGTTTCATTGGGCCTCGTATAAATCAAATGGGCCGAATCAATGGGCTGAATCAAATGGGTTGATTCAAATGGGCCGAATCAAATGAGACTATTCAAATGGGCCGAATCAATAAGCCGAATCAAATGGGTCGATTCAAATGGGCCGAATCAATGGGCCGAATGAAATGGGCCGAGTTGAATGAGCCGAGTCAAATAGCCGAGTCGAATAGGCCGAGTCAAATGGCCGAGTCCAACACACCATGCATCCATTGTTAGAGATCATTATATAACATTATAAAAAAATGAATCATATCCAAAGGGGTCATCTAGACCATACCACAAATGGCAGTGGTGATAACGATTTCCACAATTAAATTCCAACAGGCCCACCATGGTATTTATTTTCTATCCAGTCTGTTCATAAGGTCACAAGGACCTAAACAAGGAAGGAAAACAAGTATGGACGGCATGGCAAGAACAAGTAGATGGACGGCTTGGACAGATCACATCCATCGGAGTGGGGCCATGAGCACGTCGCATTGATGGACGGCATGGCAAGAACAAGTACATCAAGGTGGGGGCGCCTGAGGCACGTCAGATGGGTGGTCGGTATGGGTAGAACACATCTATCAGAGGTGGGGTCCACCCGTCCAGTGAGCTGGACGGCATGGAATGAAACTCATGCATCATAGTGGCGTCCAATCCAAACGGACGGACGGCATGGACATTCTGTCCCAGATTATTGCTGCTGCACGTGCAGTAGCAGCTGGTATCGGCTGCTGGCCCAGGCCCCACCTTCAAATCAGACGGACGGTGGGGACCCATGATGGATGGACGGCTTGATATAAACGCATGCATCAAGCTGGGCAGGCCCCACCGTGAAATGGATGGACGGTTTGGAATTTGAGATGGATTGGACGGCGTGATATTGCACATACGTGGTGGTCAGCCTACTGTCCAGAACTCCGGACGGTGCAGATTGCTTACATCAAGTTGGGTCCCACGTACGTGGCCCACCTCCAGAGGTATATATATATATGATATAAAATATAATATAATATAATATCATATATATAAGATATAAGGAGTCCACCGTCCAAACCCTCCAGAGGTGGTGGGTCCACACGTGTGGCCCACCTCATCATACATACATATATATATATATATATATATATATATATATATATATTATATATATTATATATGGAAAAATGTACTATGCGCTCGAGCGTAAAACTGTCGTCCCTGAGGTCGAGCTGTGTATATATGGGAAAAGGTACTAATGCGCCTATGGTAGTGGGTCCACACGTGTGGCCCACCTCATCATATATATATATATATATATATATATATATATATATATATATATATATATATATATATATATATATATATATGTGGGAAAAGGTACTATGCGCTCGAGCGTAAAACTGTCGTCCCTGAGGTCGAGCTGTGTGGGCCCCACCGTGATGCGTTTCGAAGATCCACACCGTCCACCAGATGCACAAGCCCAGGGTGGGCCCACACGGCCCAAAATCAGCCGTCCACATAATTCAGGTGGGCCATACCATCGGAAAACATAAGTATACATGCAAAAACATGTAAAAGCACTTGGTGGGCCCCGCCTGAGTTGTGGATACCACCTGAAACTTGGTCTAAAATTACATCCAAGTGGGACACACATGATGGACGGTGTTGATCATCAAAACACGTCTCGAAAGGTCCCCACAAATGGTTTTGAATGTTTTAATGGTGCACGGCCCCTCTCAACTTCTGTACGTGGTGTGGCCCACCAAAGTCACGGATTGACTTGATTTTCAGCTGTGTGGGCCCACTATGGAATGGTGCATCTGACTGAGGGGGTAGATTTTCGAACGACATCACGGTGGGGCCCACGTCAGCTCGACCTCGCGGACGACCGCTTTACACCCGAGCGCATAGTACCTTTTCCCTATATATATATATATATTCACATGCATATATATTATATTATATATACATTTATTTATTATTATTATCATTATTATTATTATTATTTTGAAACAAGCTAGTCCAGTGTGCGGGACAATTTTCATAGTGAAATCCCTCCATCCTTGATGGACGGTGGGGATAAAACGCACACCTCAAATATGGTGGGGCCCACATGGCAATGACACTAGTTAATCCATTATCAGATGGGTCCCACGTGTGGAAACCACCAGCTCGAGAAGAGCCGATATTTGTGTTTTTTCGTCCAACAAATCCATTAGGTGGGTCCCACAAGGAGGATGGAATGGATAAAATATATATTTCGTGGTGGGCCACACACACACCATTCATAAGAGAGAGAGAGAGAGAGAGAGAGAGAGAGAGAGAGAGAGAGAGAGAGAGAAACGGTGAGATAGAGGGACCTCGCCACTACGGGTCCCTCTCTTATACAATGCATACATCAAGTGGGTCCCATAATAAGTGGACCCTTAAAAATCGAAATCAACAGTAGATCATCCACCTATTGCACTCCTCCGTGATCCCTTAAACTCCTATGCTCCTTGCCTTCACTTTTGATGGAGGTTGATGATGAATGGATGGTTGAGATGGGAGATGAGAAAGTAGAAAAGTGGGCCACACTTGGATTAGGAGAGAGAGCTTGGACGTTGGGTTTTTTTTTTTTGTTGCTTGGGAGATTTTTTTTTGAGAAATGAGGAAGAGAGTGAAGTTATGGGATGATATGGGATGGGTGATGGGTGATGGGTAATGGGTGGAGTGATAGATGAAGTGATGTAAGAGTTGACTTTGTGGTAGCTTGTATAAGAGAGAGGTAAGGGTAGGGTATGAGTTGCTTGTACTTGACTTAAGGTGTGATGTGTACTTGATTGATGGAATTGATGATTGATTGATGGGACATGTTATAGAGATTCTCTCAGAATTCGCAACGCGCGACGTTTCTTCGGAATGAATGCGGGCCCACATTTCCTGGCTTGGGTATCGAATCGGTGCGCGAGTCACGGCGTTGGAACCATGGCGACGGCGTAGTCGCTAGGGTATAAGTTTCAGGTCAAACGGACTTCGATATGCAAGACTAGGCTTAGGATCGCTTGCAAACGTCAGATACAGGTCGAGGGTTATCGGAATTCGACCGAGAGGACCGCGAAAGCTTACAGAACGGTACGGAATAGGATACGGGCCTTATAACTCTCCCCTCCAAATAAAAATTTCGTCCTTAAAATTTACGCAATCATCACGACTAGACATAACTCATAAAGAAAGAGAAAACAAAGCATCATCATATAAAATCGGAGACGGCATACAAGATACAACATATGATCATTCATCAAAGAGATGGAGATAGTGCTCTCGAATCTCGGTCTCGCGCTCCCAGGATACCTCATCAACAGAATGGTGACCCCACTGAACCTTCACTAAGGGGATGACCTTGGTCCGGAGGACTTGCTCCTTTCGATCAAGGATACGAACTGGCTGCTCAATGTAATAAGTGTCCTTAAGAACCTCCAGCGGCTGCAAATCGATAAGAGGAACGATGTCTGACTCACACTTCCTCAGCATAGAGACATGAAAAATGTTGTAGATGCCAGACAACTGAGATGGCAAGACAAGCCGATAGGTTACGGCGTCAACGCTCCCAGTGATCTCGAAAGGTCCTATGAATCTCGGGGCAAGCTTTCCCTTCGCTCCAAATTGAACTACGTCCTTCATGGGCGAGACCTTGAGATACACTCTGTCCCCCAACTGCGAACTCTAAGGGATGACGCTGGCGATTAGCGAAACTCTTCTGCCGGCTCTGAGCTGTGCGCATCTTTTGCCTGATGATATCGATAGCCTCTGACATCTGGTGAACGAGCTCAGAACCTAGGAGACGCCGCTCTCTGACCTCGGTCCAACAATTCGGAGATCTGAATGGTCTACCATATAATGCCTTAAAAGGAGACATGTCAATGGTCGCCCGATAGCTGTTTTATATGCGAACTTGGCCAATCGTAAATGCTCATCCCAGCTACCCGAGAAGTCGATCATGCAAACTCTAAGCATATCCTCAAGAATCTGGTTGACCCTTTCGGTCTGCCCATCGGTCTATGGATGATACGCGGTGCTAAGCTGCAAATTAATGCCCATCGCTCTCTGAAAACTCCCCCAAAATTGAGCCGTGAACTTTAGGTTTCGGTTTAAAACGATCAAGACAGGAACACCGTGTAGTCTCACGATCTCATCAACAAACAACCTGATGAGCCGGTCCAAATGCCAAGTCTCACGAATCGCAAGAAAATATGCCGACTTCGTCAGACGGTCCATGACAACCCAGATAGCGTCATGACCGCGCTAAGTCCTCGGCAGCCCATGATAAAATCGGTAGATAAGTGCTCTTACTTCCACATCGGGATGCTAAACGGCTGCAATGGACCAGGGGGTCTCTGATGATCGGCCTTAACACACTGGCATGTGTCACGCTTGACCACAAAACTGGTGATCTGGCGCTTCATCACCACCCAAAAATATTATCTCCTCATATCATGATACATCTTTGTCAAGCCAGGGTGGATAGAAAACTGTGATCGATGTGCCTCGGTCATAAGATCTCTGCGCAACTCAGGAATATTCAGGACACACAATCGGCCTCTAAAGCGAAGTCCATCATCAGAACCAATCTGTCAATTTATCTGACTCTCAGATGCTGCCTCTATTAGGTAATCCTGTAACGACTCATCTGTCTGTTGAGCCTCGATCACCCTTACGACAAGAGAGGGTTGAATCGACAGGCTCAATAGTTGAACGATAGAAGACTGCAGACCAAACTCAAAGTCGTACTCTACTATATCCTTGAGCTCCGCCACTCATGAATCATCATGTGTACCACCAGGCCTCATGGCTGACGGCTGAGGGCATCTGCCACCATGTTTTGCCTTGCCTGGGTGGTACTGGAGATTGAAATTATAGTCATTCAAGAGCTCCATCTAACGCCTCTGCCTCATGTTTAGCTCAGACTGAGAGAATAAGTACTTCAAACTCTTGTGGTTGGAGAAGAGGTCGAACGTAACCCCATAAAGATAGTGTCTCCACACCTTCAATGCGAAGATGACTACTGCCAGCTCCAAATCGTGCGTGGGATGGTTCAGCTCATGAACCTTGAACTGACGAGACGCGAAGGCTATAGACCTACCATATTGCATCAGGATGGCACCCAAACTAATACACGAAGCATTAGTAAATACAACAAATCCATCACTCTTAGAGGGAAGAGTGAGGATAGGAGTGGACATGAGGTTGTCCTTCAGCTCCATGAATGCTTGCTCACAGGAGTCGCTCCAAACAAACTCTGCACCCTTCCGAGTCAACCTAGTCAACGGGGCTGCAATATGGGAGAAGCCCTTAATGAAACGTCGATAGTAACCCGCCAAACCAAGAAAACTACAGATCTTAGACGCAGTCATGGGCTTGTCCCACTGGCGCACCGCCTCAACTTTCGAGGGGTCCACTGCGACACTCTCCCTCGTCACCACATAACCGAGGAACTTCACCTCCTCCTGCCAGAACTCGCACTTCTCCAACTTCGCATACAGCTGGTGGGCACGGATGGTCTACAACGCAATCTCCAAATGTTGTTCATTCTCCTCACGGGTCATCGAATATATCAGAATGTCGTCGATGAATACTACAACAAACTGATCAAGATACGGACGGAAGACCTCGTTCATCAACTGCATGAAGACCGCGGGTGCATTGGTCAGTCCGAAGGACATGACCTGAAACTTAAAATGACCACAACGCGTCCTGAAGGCTGTCTTCGAGATGTCCTCTTCTCGGACCCGAATCTAATGATAACCGGAACACAAGTTAATCTTCGAAAAGAACTGCGCACCCTGTAGCTGATCAAATGAGTTTTCTATCCTCAGGAGCGGGTACTTGTTCTTGATTATGACTCGGTTGAGCTCGCGATAATCCACGCAGAACCTCAACGAGCCATCCTTCTTCCTGACGAAGAGTACCGGTGCTCCCCCAGGATCGGACGAATGAATCCCAACTCACACAACTCATCTAACTGTCATTGTAGCTCCCTCAACTCCATCGGTGCCATACGATATGGGGCCTTCAAAATAGGCGCGGTATCGGGCACGAGATCAATCTGGAACTCAATATGCCGACACGGTGGCAATCCCGAAATCTCCTGGAATACATCGAGAAAATCACAGACTATCGGCAACTGATCGATACGCAAAACAACGGGCTCCTCGACTGCGTAGGACATGAGATGAGACAACGACTCTCCTCTGGGCTTGGCAATGAACTGAAACTGAGGTAAGCTGAGTATGCAAAATGTGACCGTCCTCACGGAACAGTCCAACATGGCATGGTACTTAGCAAGCCAATCCATGCCTAGGATAACGTCGAAATCTGACATCGGCAGTGCAAATAAATCGGTGCGCAAAAAGATATCACTGACCAGAACTGGGCAAGATGAACAGAAATGACCCAACAATGTAGTCTTCCCTAAGGGCGTCGATACAGTCAACCCCTCGCGAGCGGAATTTGTCGGCAATCTAGACGATCGGCAAAAATCCTCAGATGTGAATGAGTGCGAAGTACCAAAATCAAATAATACTCGAGCAATGCATGCAGAGACTGGGAGTATATCCTCAATGACTCCTCCAGCTAGCTGAGGAGGTGTCTGTCTCCATTGAGGTCCTTGGTGCTGCTGCTGCCTCTGCAGCGGCCTATACTGTTGTCTCTTCTGCTGCTGCTGGGGCCTTGGCGGCTGAGGTGGCTGTGGTCGCTGCTGATGGGCTCGCTGCTGCAGTGGTCGCTGTTGCGCTAGAGGCTATTGTGGCCACTACTGCCAGGGAGGCTGCTGTGGTCCTCCTGACTGCTACAGATGAGGGTCGGGGCACCCATACACGCGATGCGATGTCCCACCACATCCAAAATAAGTCCCTATAAACGGCTGCTGGGGTGGCGCTGGAGGTGCTACTGATGCTCTGGCAGATGGATGGCTTCTGTACCTTTGTGGTCGTCGATGCTGCTGGGAGCTACTGGAGGGGGCCTGCCTCTTCCGACCTCTCCTCAAATCTCGATCGCTCTGCGTGCTGGCCCACTTAGTCTCATAAATCTGAGCCCTCCGCATTACCACCTGAAAAGTCGGGAGTTCATGCCCAATAACACGGCCTTGAAGACCGTAACGCAAGCCGTTCTCGAAACGGCGGACCTTTCGTCCCTTATCATCAACCAAATATGGAGTGAACCTCGATAGCACCACGAAACGGGCCGCATACTGCGCCACGAAACGGGTCGCATACTGCACCACGAACATGTCCCCCTACACCAGGGTCTCGAACTCTAACGCTCTATAATGACGAATGTGGTCGGGGAAATACTGCTGCTCGAATCCGTTTATAAAATCATCCCATGTCCAAATGAAGTCGGGCCCTACAACATGAGTAACAGAGGTCCAGCAGTGCTCGGCCTCACCATGGAGAAGAAATACCGCTAATCGGATTCACTGCTGGGTTGTACACGCCATAGTATAAAAAATCTTCTCCACATAGGAGCACATCTCTCGGCTGCAGTCGGATCTGGCTCGCCTTGGAAATGCGGGGGATCGAGTTGTCGGAACTCTCGAAGTAGGGTGCTCGTGTGCTCCTGCTCTGCCTGGGCTGGCGAAATAACTAGGCGCCTGCCCTATCCTTGAAGCCCAATCGTCACAGCCTGCAACATCTACTGTAACTGGGAGACACTCACAGGTATGGTTAGATCCGCATTGGTCTAAGGTGGAGGAATGACATCCTTAGGCTGAGGAGCAGGGATCTCTGGGGGTGAAATGGGAGTCGTAAGTGGTAAAGCGGGAGCCTCAGGTGGTGGTGTGGGAGTTGATCGGGTCACTCTCCTGCGCGGCATGTCCTATATAAAAGAACAAAGACGCCTATCAATCCTTGAAAACTCCCAAAGGCACGTTAGGGGACTAAATCAGAAGGTTACGTACTCGGAACCTAATTGACCTAAACTCATACTAGATTTGTGATGTTGTTCTGAGTTGTTCCCAAGTTATGCTCTGATACCAACTTCTATCATTCCCCAAACTTGAAAATCGGGCTCACAAAATTTCAGATCGCCGAATCCGACGCCAACATCCTCCGTAGTACCACATTCTCGGCTCCCGGTACCCATACACTAGGTTCCGATCCTAGGATTCTATAAGGAGAATTTCTAACATGACTTTGATTCGTAATGAGCATAACCAAAGCATAACCCACGAACAATAACCACAAGAACACCATCACAAAATCTACTATGATAAAAAACTTTGAGTACAATGTATATGAAAGGGAAATAGAAGATAGTAACAGAAATTTCAGAAGCTCGACTGCACACTCCAACTGTGGTGAGGCTATGGCCGCGTCCTGATGTCACCTGGACGCATCAATCGTGCATAAGCTTATAGAAAGCTTAAAGGGTGGTATAAGTGTATGCGTAGTACGAATGTGCTCAGAATGCAATGCCAGAGTAATACAGAATCATACTGATGGATACATGAATGCAATCAGTTGTACCAAGGCTATGTGGTGCAAGATATAAATGCTATCGGCCATACCAAGACAATGCGATGCGAGATGCAACTCAAGCATACCAATCCTCATATCAATACAGCTCATCAAATATCAGTATAGTTCTCATTCTAGATAATCATCAGGGTTTAGTACACTCCAAATGGCACTGCCCCTTTCCCAAGTGCGTAGTCCAAGTGAGCGTAAGAAACCTCACTATGTGCCTGACCAATAGTCTGTCAATATATATCCGACACGTCGATAGCGGACCCATTCACGAGCTGGTCAAACTCAGCCTAGTAATGCCCCTACCCTCGGGCAAGTAAGGCCATACCCCTTTTCAACCGACCATGATACAGTGGGAGATGCGGCTTCCTGGTATTCGGCCCTCGTGCGCTCATATATCCACTCAGTCTCGACGTTAGAGTCATCCTCTGGTACCATCGGGTATATGGATTTTCACCCAGGGACATCTATGGCGCCCCGATGCTTAGTAACAATATTTCCGTTGTCCAATCCTACCATCCACGATGTGTCTGTAGAGGTTATAGCCCTGATATCGCTAGGGAGTATAAAAATTATGTCATACAAATGCAAAGTGCATGAATCACACTACCAGTCATGCAATAATCTTACACGTACCGCGCGCTCATGAAGGGCAACTCCGCCTATCAAAAAGTCCATAAACAATCTGCCCGATGACATATGCTATGATCAGTCACTCTTCATCTCAAGCATACATATGATGTGCATGAGCATGAATCATGGAACTATACTAAACATGTTATGTGGTGATGAGTTCTGTTCATAACAAAGAAGGGCCTAGACGGCCTAAACACTACAAGTTTGGGCCTATTAATGGGCCATAGGGAGAGTTACAATTCGGACATTTAACCATTATTGCTTTTACAATGTGGACGTCAAACCATCATTGCTCCTAAGGCATGGCCTGCCAAAACATCATTACATACATCGTGGTGGAATCTCACATCGCGACGGGCCTCATATACATCATATTCGGCCCACACAATGGCCTCACATACGTCTCATTAGGCCTCGTATAAATCAAATGGGTCGATCAAATGGGCCGAATCAAATGAGCCGAATCAATGGGCCGATTCAAATGGGCCAAATCAAATGGGCCGATTCAAATGGACCGATTCAATGGGTCAAATCAAATGGGCCGATTCATATGGGCTGAGTTGAATGGGCCGAGTCGAATAGGCCGAGTCAAATGGCTGAGTCCAATACACCATGCATTCATTGTTAGAGACCATTATCTAACATTTTAAAAAAAAATGAATCATATCCAAAGAGGCCATTTGGACCTTACCACAAATGGCCGTGGTGATAATGACTTCCACAATTAAATTCCAACGGGCCCATCATGGTATTTATTTTCCATCCAGTCTGTTCATAAGGTCACGAGGACCTAAACAGGGAAGGAAAACAAGTATTATATTGATTTAAAACTTCTGTAATCCAAAAGGGTTTCTATCATGGGCTTTCAACACCACTGTTTTCTGTAGGGTAGTCCACTTGATATTAGATCTGCCTTATTTTTTATTTTTTGTCTCATGAGGCGAGGTGGCCAAATAAATGGACGGCCTGGACGGATCACATCCATCAGAGTGGGGCCATGATCACGTCGGATGGATGGAATGCATGGCAAGAATAAGTACATCAAGGTGGGGCGCCTGAGGCACGTCAGATGGGTGGTCGGTATGGGTAGAACACATCCATCAGAGGTGGGGTCCACTCGTCCATTGAGCTGGATGGCATGGAATGAAACTCATACATCATAGTGGCGTCCAATCCAAACGGACGGACGGCATGAATATTCTGTTCCAGAGTACTGCTGCCGCACGTGCAGCAGCAGCTGGTATCGGCTGCTAGCCCAGGCCCCACCTTCAAATCAGACGGACGGTGGGGATCCACGATGGATGGACGGCTTGATAAAAACGCATGCATCAAGCTGGACAGGCCCCACCGTGAAATGGATGGACGGTTTGAAATTTAGGATGGATTGGACGGCGTGATATTGCACATAACTGGTGGTCAGCCCACCGTCCAGAACTCTGGACGGTGCAGATTGCTTGCATCAAGGTGGGTCCCACGTACGGGGCCCACCTCGAGAGGTATATATATATAATATAATATAATATAATATAATATAATATAAGATATGATATTATATATATATATATATATATATATATATATATATATATATATATATATAAAAAATATAAGGAGCCCACCGTCCAAACCCCCTGGAGGTTCTGGACGGTGCAGATCTAATGCGGCTATGGTGGTCGGTCCACACGTGAGCAGATCTAATGTGCTTATGGTGGTCGATCCACATGCATATATATTAGATTATATCTACATTTATTATTATTATTATTATTATTATTATTATTATTGAAACAAGCTAGTCCAATGTGCTGGACAATTTTCATGGTGAAATCCCACCATCCTTGATGGACGGTGGGGATAAAAGGCACACCTCAAATATGGTGGGGCCCACATGGCAACAACTACTAGTTAATCCATTATCAGATGGGTCCCACGTTTGGAACCCACCAGCTCAAGAAGAGCCGATATTTGTGTTTTTCCGTCCAACAAATTCATTAGGTGGGTCCCACAAGGTGGATGGCATGGATAAATTATATATTTCGTGGTGGGCCACGCACACACACCATCCATACAAGAGAGAGGAAGAGAGAGAGAGAAAAGAGAGAGAGAGAGAGAGAGAGAGAGAGAGAGAGAGAGAGAGAGAGAGAGAGAGAGAGAAACGGTGAGATAGAGGGACAGTCTATGGGCCCCTCTTTTATACAATGCATACATCAAGTGAGTCCCATAATAAGTGGGCCCTTAGAAATCAAAATCAATGGTGGATCACCTACCTATTGCACTCCTCCTTGATCCCTTGGACTCCTATGCTCCTTGCCTTCACTTTTGATGGAGGTTGATGATGAATGGGTGGTTGAGATGGGAGATGAGAGAGTGGAAAAGTGGGCCACACTTGGATTGTGAGAGAGAGCTTGGACGTTAGGTTTTTTTTGTTACTTGGGAGATTTGTTTGAAAAATGAGGAAGAGAGAGAAGTGATGGGATGATATGGGATGGGTGATGGGTGATGGGTGATGGATGAAGTGATGTAAGGGTTGACTTTGGGGTAGTTTGTGTAAGAGAGAAGTAAGGGTAGGGTATGGGTTGCTTGTACGTGTGATGTGTACTTGATTGATTGATTGATGTGACATGCTGTAGAGATTCTCTCGAAATTTACAACCCGTGACGTTTATTCGGAATGAACGCGGGCCACATCTCCTGGCCTGGGTATCGGGTCGATGCGCAAGTCGCGGCGTTAGAATTGCGGCGACGGCGCGGTAACTTTCGGGTCGACCTGACTTCGGTATACAGGACTTGGCTTAGGATCGCTCTCAAACGTCGGATATAGGTTAAGGGTTACCGAAATTCGACTGGGAGGACCGCGAAAGCCTACGAAACGATACGGACTAAGATACGGGCCTTACAGACTGCCTGGATAGAATCGGTTCAGGCAGGGGCTCTGTGAGGCCCACCTGTTCATCTATTCTTCCCGATCATTTTAGGATACTATGTAAGAAATGATTCAAATCTAAGACTCAAGTGCACCACACAAATGGGATTGAATGCCTACCGTTGAAAACTTCTTGGGGCCACAAAAGTTTTGAATTAGACAATTCTTTTTTCACTCCATCTATATTTGTGTGACTGTATAAAAATGTTAGATGGCAAATAAATATCATAGTGGGCCATAAAAGGTTTCATCAGTGAGCACCATTGACACCACTGCTTCCTGTGGTATGGTTTGCTTGAGCCTTGGATCTATCTCAATTTTTGGGTTCCTAACCTAAAATAATATGGAAAAATGGATGAACGGTGTGGATAGCACCCACACATTATGGTGGTCCCACAAAGTCCCTACTTATACTAATTTCCATCCAATCGGCTTCCTCGAGTGAGGACCTAGGCAAAAGCAAGACCCTATGATCTGATAATGTACTTAAATCTACTTGGGGCTAAAGGTCGGCCAATTGGGTCGGGTTGGTGCTCAACCCTAGCCCAACCCAAGGTTCCTATACCTCAACCCTAGCCAAATCCAACCCACCCTCTGGTTAGAAATTCTTAACCTAAGCCCAACCCAAGCAGACTCGGTCAGGTTGGTCAGGTAAATATATGCTAATATTTTCATCATTACATTAATCTATTATACTTCAATACAAGTCATATTTTTTGTACCTATGATTTTATTAATTATATATGTAGTTATTTATTGTAAAGAACTTCATTTTTTCTAAACAAACAAGCTAAAATATAAGATAACTACTCCTTTAAAAGTTGTGTTGTGCAGCACGCAATTCATTTGAGAGAGAAGTTCGATGTATCTTGTTATCTTGAGTCATCGGAAATGACTTGGACCAATGAGACTTGATGACACTAAAATTTCATGTTGTAAGACCTATATCTTAGTCTGTATTGTTCCATCAACTTCCATGATCATTCCCGTCAAATTCCGGCAACCTGTGACCGATAATCAATGTTTGCGCACGACCCTAAGTCGTACTCCATAGAATTGAATCATCTTAATCTGAGACTTGTACCATTGCGACCACACCGTTGCTGCAGTTCTAACGCCGCGACTCGTGCACCGATCCGATACCCGGGTCAGAAGATGTGGGCCGGCGTTTATTTCGAAGAAATGCTGCGCTTTTACGATCCTAAGAAAATCTCTACAACATGTCTCATCAATCAATCACTCAAATCAATCAATCAATCACTTCATGTCAAGTACACATCACCTTTCACCCTATCCCCAAGCAACCATCAAGTCAACTCTTTCTCACCCTCTCTCTTACACAATTATACATGTCAAGTACACATCATACATCACTCACCCTTTCATCCATCACACCCATCCCTCACTTCTCTTACAACCATCTCTCTCTCTCTCTCTCTCTCTCTCTCTCTCCACACTTCCAAACAACACCAAAGAGAGAAAAAATGTGGACGTCCATGGCTTTCCCAAGTGAGAAAAAAATGTGATGTATGTGGCCCGCTCCCTATTCCAAAACCCATCATCTTAGCCATTCAAACCTCATCTTCTACTATTAAAGTGGAGCACAAGGAGACCGGCGTTCTAACGGACCGAGAAGATCGAATAGTGGGTGCTTATTAGGCTAGATTTTCATGTTTTGATGAAGGGCCAAGTGAGGCCTACCGATTGATGGTATGGATCTTGCTTGGGACCCTAAGATGTGGCTGATGGATCACCTTGATCCTCATGATCATTCCATGATGGAGCCATTCTCTATGGACTCCATCATTATGTTTATTTTCTAGCTTGAAAATAGGGTCATCTAGACCTTACATTTGGTGGAGAAAGGATCTCCACCGTTGATTTTTCGATTTGATGGGCCCACGTGTAATGGGGCCCACTTGATGTATGATTACTTACAAGGGAAGGCTCATAGTGGCGGAGCCCTCCATCACACGTGTCCCTTTCTCTCTCTCTCTCTCTCTCTCTCTCTTTCATTTTTTTCTTTCCTATCGTATTTGATGATGTGGCTGTTTGGCCCACCTAGATGAACTCCACCAGGAAGCTTGTATTTTATCCAGGTTATCTATAGGTGGAGCCAACTTTATATGTGTTCTATCCACACCATCCGCCATTTGGTGGCCCACCTGAGCAGGGCCCACCTTATGTATGTGGGTTGCCCAGACCGTCCAGTGTCTAGGGACATTGAACGTCATTTGAAAAAAAAACACAAATATTAGCTTTGTTTCAAAGCTTTTAGAAGGGCTGCTAATGTAGGCCCCACTTTGGTGTATGAGACCAATCCACGTAGTCCATTCTACTCCCCATTTGATTTTAGGCGTTGAGCCGAAAAATGAAGTTAATCCGCTCATCGGGCGGGCCATACCTTTCAAAACAGTGATCCTCACTGTTTAAATTTACTTTAATTTTGCTACATGCCGTAATATATTTAATATTGGACTTGTTTGGCTTGTATTGAGCCATGGAATGCCATGGCTGGAGTGGATTCGCTTGATGCAGGCCCCACGCGTGAAAAACCACAATATTTCGAGATTTTTTTTTAAAAAAAAAAACAAAAAAGAGGTAGCAGACGTTGCTGCTGCCAGAGGCGCGCAGGCAGCACCTGCCGCATGGAGGCGGGCAGATGGCTAGGTAGGGACCCACGGTCCCAGTTGTGGGCCCCACCATGATGTGTTTATGTCATCCAACCCGTTCATTAGGTGGGCCACTCCTAGCAGCAGGCCCCCTCCAAAGATCCGCCTCATCCAAAGCTCAGGTGGCCCACATCACAGGAAATAGTGGGGCTGACCCTCTGCCATTGAAACCCTTTTTGGATCCACAGAAGTTTTGGATTAAGATGAAATTTGTTTTTACCCTTCATCTAGGTCTGCGTGACCTTATGGACGGTTTGGATTGCTCATAAACATTATGGTGGGCCCACATGGGACCCACAATAATGTGTTTTATTTCCACTGTCCGCCTGGACGATGGAGCGCTCAGTGATGTATTTGTTCTATCCCCACCGTCTAGGGGACGGTGGGTGTGCGTGTGTGTTCGTGCGTGTGTGTGCATGCTGTGTTTGCGTGTGTGGATGTATATATTATATTATATTATATATAATATATGTTATGGTGGGCCTTCATGTGGAACCCACCATGATGCATGTGTTGCATCCAAGCCATTCAACCATTTGAGAGCTCGTTTTAAGGCTTGAGACTAAAAAATAAGTTAGATCTAAGGTTCAAGTGGACCCCACCATTTTAAGTAGTGGACAATGAAGTCCACCGTTCAAATTTCTAAGGAGCCATAGTAGTTTCCTATTAAGCTGATATTCGTTCCACTTCATCTATCCCTATGTTAACTTAGGAACAGGTTGGATGGGAAATATACGTTATGGTGGGCCTTAGGAATTTTAATGGTGGAAACCATTATCACCACTTGTATTCGGGTGTAGCCCATTGTTGTGGCTCATTTGATATACATAAGGCCCATGTAATGTGGGCCCATCTTAATGTCTTTGTGGTCCATTGTTAAGGCCCACCCTGATGTACATAAGGCCCATGTGATTAGGCCCATTCGATGTATTTGTGGCCCGTTGTCAAGGCCCACTTTGATATATATGAGGCCCATATTACGAGACCCATGGGATATGGCCCATTGCAATGTACATAAGGCCCATTGATGCGGCCCACTTGATTTATATAAGGCCCATATGAGGCGGCCCATTTGATGTATCTGAGGACTATGGGTCGAGGCCCAATGAGATGTATATAGGTCCATTGCAATGTGTGATTCCCCATGGTTTGTGTAATGATATTTTATGGCGGGCCATGCCTTGGGAGCAATGTTGGTTTGACGTCCACATTGTAAGAATAATGTTGGTTTAATGTCTGCATTATAAATCTCCCTAGGGCCCATTGATAGGCCCATACTGGTTATGTGTAGGTCATCTAGTCCCATCTTCGGTGTAAGGATAGTTCATTACTTTATAACATGCTTAGTACACTTCCATGATTTATGCGCATACGCATCATATGTATGCTTGATATGAGAAATGTTTGATCATAGCATAAGCCGTTGGGCTGAGACATTTATGGGACTCTTTATGAGACGGAGTGCCCCACATGAGCGCGTGGTACGCGCGAGATTGCTGCATGACTGATGGTGTGACTCATACATTTCGCATTGTGTGTCGTGATTCATTGCACGCCCAAACGACATCAGGGCCGTGGCCTCCACAGACACATCGTGGATGGTCATATCGGATACCGAAAATATTAGCTCTAAAATTGTGAGCACTTAGGATGTCCTTGGGTGAAAATCCCAGAGCCTTTTTGGTACCAGGGGATGCTCCAACATTTATACCGAGTGGATACACGAGCGCCCGAGTGCCGAATACTAGTAGGCCACTTCTCCCACTGTGTCGTGGTCGGTTGGAAGGGGGTGTGGCCTTATCCGCTTGAATGAGGGGGCTATAAGCTAGGCTGAGTTTGACCAGCTCGTAAATGAGTCTGCTATCGACGAGCCGGGTAGGTATTGGCAGACTGCTGGTCAGGTGGATAGTGTGGTCTCTTCCACTTGCTTGACTGTGCAGCTAGGGAGGAGGCAGTCAGTGTGAGGTGTATTAGACCCCGGTGATATCCAGAGAGGAACTGTACTGATGTGTACTTGATGAGTATTGACACGCTTGTTTTGCATCTCGCATATGACATTTGGCTACATAGGCCTCGCATCGCATGGCCTTAGTATGACCGATAACATTTATGCCTTGCATCACATAGCTTTGGTATAGCTGATAGCATTCATGGACTTACCGCATATTTTCGCATTACTCTGATATTGTACACTTAGCACTCGCCTTAGATACACTTTCACCACCCTCTAAGCTTTCTATAAGCTTATGCACGATAGATGCGTGCAGGTGGCGTTAGGTTGCAGCAGCGTTGAGCTTGGATCATGCAGTCGAGCTTCTGGAGTTTCTATTACTCTCATTATATTGTATTTTCCTTTCTGCATTGTACGTAAAGTTTTTGATATAGTGGATATGTGGTGATGTTATTTTGTGACTTGGTTATGCTTGTGGTTATGCTCCATTAAAAAAAAAATCATACTGAAAATCTTCCTTGTAGGATCCCAGGATCGGAATCTGGCGTATGGGCGCTGGGAGTCGAGAATGGGGTACTACGGAGGCTGTTGGCACCGAATTCGGTGATCAGGAATTTTGTGAGCCCTTTCCTCGAGTTTGGGGCGTGATCACATGTTTTCAACACAGACGATCTGCACTTAATTATAATTTATAAGTAACTTATATATCGATCGAGTTTGGGTTGGGTCGGGCAACCCGAAACCTCAACTCGAGCCCGACCCAAGTTTTATCGGGTTAGTGTTTGTATAACCCAAGCCTAAGACCAAACCAGTTGATACATCCTGCCCATGCCCAACCCAATGTCGAGTCGGTCACGGGTCCGTCGGCTTGAATCTGCCCGATTTTCAGCCCTAATTCTACTAGTAGTGCTCATGATTTATTTCAACACCAAATGTTCACTTAGGCCCACCATGAATGGACCCTGACCAGGGAATATATCTTTGATAGCACAATCACATCCCCTCAAGTTGTAGTCCCACATGATCGGTTTTAGGTGCGTTTGGTTGCATTCCTTTAAAAATTGGCCCAACGTCGATGGTTTTAGGTGCATTTGGTTGTACCAAAAATACAACTAAAACGATCGTGATATTTGGTACAACCGGCAACACCAGGAGTGTATGAAACCATCCTTTGTACCTGAAAAGCACCTATACCAGGAATTCGTTTGGCGTAACCAAACACAACTGAAATCATTCATGTTAGGCCACAATTTGAAGGGATTTGACTGAGCTATCAAAGATATTTCTTGGGTCATGGTCCATTCATGGTGGCCTTAGTAAACATATGGTGCGAAATGAATCATGAGCAACACCATTAGTACAAACCATTTTGTGCAACCAGATGCCCTAACGGCTTGTTTAATGTGAGGAGAAAGGAAAAGAAAATATATGTAATATTATCTAATAACGAATGAAAATGATTTTTTTTTTTTTTTACTATCATTAAAGAAACATGGGTTCTCATAAATTTCATTTTTATGGTCATGTTTGGAAAGCATGTGAAAATCTCATATTCTTCTCATGATTCTCACCTCTTATCTTTAATTATGTTGCCATTTCAATCTCAGTTTTTCTTTCTATCAAAATGCAAAAAGGTCTAAATAATTAAACTAATAATAATAATAATAATAATAATAATAATAATAATCTCATTTTCTACAATCCAAATAGGCCATAAACCAATTCAGAAACATTGCCACGACCAAGATGAATGGATCCAAAAAAATATTTGAAACTCTAGTAGAGTGTGATGGTTGACGCATAAGCACTGAAAAAGTACAAAGTGGGATGCAAGTAACTTGAGTTAAATTTTTTGTACAGTGTTTCGTTAACATGCCTTGTAGACCAAGACTTAAATTGATTTGATTTACTAACAGGTTGATTGATTGACATTGACAATTGAATTGAATGAGAATAGCCGACGATATGAAGTTAAAAACAAAATCACAAGTTAATATCCAACAGTCTTATCAATTAATCTAAACTTTGAAATATGACTTTCGTTGAGGGCTATTTGATTTTACTAATTATCTATAAATGCCATGTAAATGGGTTATTATTATATTTCCATGTTTGTTTGGTTTTTGGATATGATGAGATTAATCACTATCTTCCTTGATCGATAAATGTCTTGAGTCGACAAGGCCCTCTTAAATCCATATGAGAGATTTCTGGAATCCACGGGAGAAATAAACTAATTTCTAAGATTTTTTATTAGTAGATTAATATAAAAAAATGAATTTAGCATCCTTAAATAACTCTAAATTAACCCTAAAACATAGTTAAAGAGTCCTAATCGAATACGAAGAAAATTCTTAAAAGAAAAAAAAAAATGTAACTTCCGCATTCGTCGATCAATCAAGTCGATTGGTCGAATGGGATAAAAAAACATCCGGAGACTTAAAATTAAAATTATGTGAATTTCTACCTGTTGACGCGATTGGTCGACCTGTCGAACAGGGCCTTCGACTTGTCGACCAGATATGTCGACTTGTCAAAATAGGCAAGAATTGTCTAACAACAATTCTGAAATTTTTACAGAATTTCGACCCGTAGACCCAATTGGTTGACCGGTCGAACTATGTTGAATGTTGCGATCCTTCTTAGCTTCTTTTCTTCAGTCCATCATAGCCGTGAATGAATCCGTAACTCATTTTACATCAGTCCCATCCACTTTAAAAGAACTCATCAATAACATCTTTCTATGTTGGTTCATGATATTCATACAGATTCACTACATTGAACGTATGTGAGATCTTCATGTCTTCAGGAAGATCAATAACATAAGTGTTGTCATTAATCTTATGGAGGATAGGTGCCAGTCCGATCTTCTCGTTCTTTAACTTATTGTACATCCCGGTCGAAAATCTTTCTTTACATAGATGAACCATCACGTTGTTGCCCACCCCGAACACTTTCGGGCGCCGATGTTTATTAACAAGATCCCTGTATTTGTCATTGAAAGCTTGGAACTTGACCTGAACATCAGTGTGAATGCCCATGATTTGGTTCGCTATATGTTATGCAGCAACGCTCATGCCCGAGAGCTTGGGCAAATGAACCAAATCAAGAGTATGTCGGGGCACTTGTTTGTACACAACTTCAAACGAAAACTTGCCGGTGGAACGATTCAGCATGTTATTGAATACGAATTCCTCCTGAGCCAAGGCCAAATTCCACTGCTTCAGTTTATCTCCAAAAATGCACTGAATGAGGTTTACAAGCATATGATTTACCCCTTCAGTTTGCCCATTTTTCTACGAGGGATATGCACTGCTGAACTGAAGTTGGGTGTCAAATCACTTCCAAAAAGTTCTCTAAAAGTGACTGAGGAACTTCGTGTCATGATCGTATGTGATGGATTTAGGAAGACCATGTAGCCGCATAACCTCTTGAAAGAACAAGTTAGCAAATGAGTAGCATTGAAAGTCTTCTTGCATAGAATAAAGTGCGCCATCTTTAAAAATTTGTTTACTACCACGAACACCGAATCCATGCAATGCTGGATTTGCGGTAGACCAAGCACAAAATCAATGGATAAGTCCTCCTAAGGACCATCAGGGACAAGCAATGGAGTATATAAGCTTATATCCTAAGATTGCCCCTTAGAAGACTGACATATGTGACATCATTATACTACCTTTCCCACATCACGCTTCAACTATAGCTAGTAGTATTGTTCCTCCACAAGAGCTATAGTCTTGTCTTACTCTAGGTGAGCGCCAATACCCATCCCATGTAGCTCTTGAATAACGCGCTCTCGCAAGGAACTTTGTGGGACGCATAATTGATTTCCTTTGAAAGAAATCCATCCTGAATATGGAGGTCACTAGGCTGACCTTCCTGGCATCTAATCCACACATTCTTGAAGTCGTCATCTTCTAAGTATAACTCTTTGAGTCAACTGAACCTGACAACCTCGTTACTCATACTGATCAATAATGATGCACGCCGACTAAGTGCATCAACCACCTTATTCTTCTGTCTGGTTTTATATTTCAATGCGAATGTGAATTCCTGCAAGAATGAAGTCCACCTAACATGTTTATGATTCATGTTAACCTGCTTATTTATAAATTTAACAGCTTAATGGTATATGTAAATAATGAACTCCCTCTTAAACAAGTAACGCCTTCAATGTCACAATGCTTGGACCATTGCATACAATTCAAGCTCATACATCGACAACTTTTTATGGGCATCACTTAACTTCTCACGGTAGAAGGCTACTGGTTTTCCTTCTCATGAGAAAACACCCCCAATTCCAACATATGAAGCATCGCATTCAACCTTAAATAGTTTGTTGAAGCTAGGAAGTACAAGAACTGTGGTTGTAGACAATTTATGTTTGATTTCGGCAAAGCTTTTGTTAACTTCGTCGGTCCACTAAAATGATCCCTTCTTTATACAATTTATAGTCGGTGCCAAAATGGTTGGTTAGTTGGAACCGGTCATTCCCTGATGGCTCTCACGTTCTCTTTGTCCACCTGAATGCCCGTGGATTTCACTACAAAGCCTAAAAACAAGAGGCTCTCGATCAAAAAACTGTGCTTCTTTAGGTTGAGTTACAACTTGTTCTCGGCTAGTAGATGTAACACTTGCTTAAGATGCTCCATATAGTCTACTTTACTCTAACTGTATATAAGTATATCGTCAAAGTAGACCACCATGAACTGTCCAATGAATGGTTTTAGAACTTGGTTCATCAACATCATGAATGTACTGGGCGCATTTGAAAGACCGAAGGGCATGACCAACCATTCATACAACCCCTTCTTGGTCATAAAAGTTGTCTTATATTCATCACCTGCTGTATTCGGATCTCATGGTAGTAACTCCTCAAATCTAATTTACAAAGTAGTTTTGTACCATCAAGCATGTACAACATATCATCCAACAGCAGTATGAGAAACATGTACTTTATGATAATCTTGTTGATCGTCTGGTTGTCGACACACATGCACCAACTCTCATCCTTTTTAGGAGTTAATAGGGCATGAACGACGCATGGGCCCATGCTTTCTCGAACTAGACCTTTACAGATTAATTCCTCCTCTTATCCTTATAGAATCTCGCACTCTTTCGAGCTCATCGATAATGAGGGATATTAGTAAACTATCCCCTGGGACAAGGTTAATGTGATGCCAAATATCCCGCATAGGGGGTAACCTAACAGGAAGATCGTCAAGCCAATTTTCTTTGAATTCATGCAGCAAGGCTTTTAAATTCTCAGGGATATTCATGGGTCTCACATCTTCACCCTACACTACTAATGCGTACACTTCTTCCGTTTCTTTGGACTCCTCCACAAAGTCTTATATGGTTGTGAGAGAATGCCCTCCACTTTAGATGCTTCGGATTATTCGTCTGGGTTCATAGGGGCGATTATGGTCTTTCGACCATCCTTGACGAAAGTATATACATTATCTCATCCTTTATGAGTGGTATCACAATCTGATTGCTACAACCAACCCAATAATATATGACAAGCCTCCACATTAATTATATTATATACTACTTGGTCATTATAATTTTTACCAATTAAAAAAGAAATAGTGCATTATTCAGTTATATTCGTCTCCCTGACCTTCTTAATCTAGTTGATTGTGTACAGGGAGGGATGCTCTTATTTTCAGCTACAACTTATCCACCATGACTCTGGAGTGATATTCTCACTGCTTTCACTATCTATGATTACATCACAGATTTTTACATTTATTGTGTACCTTGTTCAAAAGATGTTATGCTGTTGTGGGTGTACCTCTTTCTTTGGCGTATACAAAAGCCTTCTCACTACTAGAGATTCACCGTGATCTTTAGGAACCCAATCTGCTTCGACCACTTAATCATTCATTGTATGTTCTACTTCATCAATATCTGAATCTTCTTGTGCTTTCAATGCTACCATTATCAATAGTAAGGTTATCCACTTGTCACTGGGGAAAAGTGTTTGATAGGTGACCTGGTTGGCCACATCAATAATAATGGTCTCGCCTTAGTCAACCGCAAGGGTTTAAAATCTTGCTTGGACCAACAGTAGTGGTCGTTGCTCTTTGGGATCTTGTTTGTCGTTTGTGGGAGTAGGAGGTTGAGGACGCCCCCTATTAGTTCCTTCCCTTTGGTATGTGGTGCTCCCTGCAAAGGACCGTTGTGGCTACCCTATTAGCAGGATAGGTCGGTTCATGTATTAGATCGTTCAAGCTACATCTCTGCTCAGATGGCCATTTTCATCGCTTCATTCATCATCCAAACAGGCTGCATCTGAGCTCGATCTTGGATCACAACACGCAACTCGCTATTGAATCGGGCGACTTGCTATGATTTAGTTTCGACCAAATCATTCCACACCATGAAATGGTAGAACTCCTCAGCGTAACCTCTCATCGTTCGACACCCTGCCAACAATTTTGATACTGTTGGAACAAAACTTAATTGCAGTCGCTGGGGAGGAAAGCGCGCGTGAGTTGAATTTGCTCCCACTAAGCCGAAGCTTGTTGAGGGTCAAATATTGCATATTAGACTCCACTTATTGCTTGGTTTTATGAACATAATAATGCTTAATGACCTATTTTAATCATGTTTTTATTGCAAGGTGAATTTAAGAGCTTGGACTAAAAAAGGGTACTAAAGGAATGAATTTAACGCTGAAAAACCACCAAGGCAAGGGACGGATCCCAAGGGACCGAGATCGAAGAAATTACACGCCAAAGATCTGAGAAAATCAAGCAATTGAAGTCTAAGAGGCCTGAAAGTCATCCTGAATGCAAGATCATAGGGTTCCCATCATCCGTTCGGCTCGAAACTTTATATCTGACATGAGGACCGTAAATTAACTGTACACGTCGAATTTCAGCCCCTGGATCCTTGTGGAAGTGGCCCAACGGTCAGATCAGCCCATGAATCATCGATCTAGGGCCTACCTGATATATGGATATGCTTCAATCACGGTCTCAACCCCTTAAATGAGGTGACAAAATGGATGGACGGAGCGGATTTCGTGTAAACATCACAATGGGCCCCACCTGGGGACGTACATGAGCACAGTCCGTGTTCACACGCGCCGCACCGGATCCGAAAATCCGGTCAAAGGTCACTGACCTGACCCTTCTTCAAATCCAGCTCGAATTCAAACAGGCAACGCACATGGTCCGCACGAACGATCTCAATGGGCCAGCATCATGATCCAAATGCCCAATCTGAATCGTCCATTGCGTCCAGAAGAGAATTTTGACTGTACCCATGGTGACCTTTTAGCCCCATGCACACGTACAGATGCAGATCAACATCAAACGCAGGATGAATGGCGAGGTGATTTGATATAGTGGGTTGCACCAAAACTCGAACAAAACTACTCCTTTCCTACTGAAATCGCACCAGGAATCCAATGAATGGGGTGGATCTCTACGAAAACATCACTATGGGGCCCACCAAGCATCTCAGCGTAATAAATTTTGCACCATCGCATGTCTAGGAAAACCAAAACTTGCAGGGCATTGTACGAGCATGGATGTGATCGGATGGTTGATCCGAACCATCTAGAAGTTCACCAAGGTGGGGCTGACTATTACCAAGGTGGCAGATACCAAGGATAGGCTGTACAGCCATCCTGAAAATCCACCAAATGCAAGTGTTGTGCCTTTCGCGGCTGCGCACGTGAAAGCTTGCTACGTAAACTCCACAGGCACGCACCGCCTCTTCTCCACTGTCCAACACCGACTTCCAGGTTTTATATAAGGGAGAGAGAAAGAGAGCTGAAGGATCATCTTTTAACGTGTGGAGTGTGGGAGCATAAGAGAGAGAGTGGAAGTGGACATCGGCTTGGGAGTTTTTCTCCCTCCTTAATTTTTCTTCTTTTCCTTTTATGCTTTCTTTTAAGAGATTTAACTTGATTATGTCTGGCTAAACCTCTTAGGTAGGGCTAAGAGGTGAAGCTTGTAGCGTGATGGGGTGTTTTCTACGGTTTTGATTCATGTTTATGAACTCTCTTTTATTATAGTTTGATTATATGGAATGGTTTTAGTCTTTAATGGTTTATTGTGACTTAAATTACAATGGATCTGCGATGGCTCTGAGTATGTTTAGTTCATTATAGGGATTATGAACATGGGAGCCCTGTTGTTCATCATCGTCTCATGGGCATGGTTGGATGATGAAACCCTTCATAATGTTCATAACTCTCTTAGCTTGGATGTGGAATGGCTAAATTCTATTGTTTGCTTTGTCCCATGGGCATAGTTTTGTGATGGAATCAATTCTAATTCTCATACCTCTCATCTCTTGAAAACTAGATCGAAGGAAGTTCAGATATGGACTTTAATGAATTATCTTCCAATTGGATGAAGATGGGACTCTAAATCCAGTCGTGTTTATGAATCAAGCATAGATCCCCCTAATCTCTACAAGTGGATCCTTGGAAACCCTAGTTTTCCATCTTTGAATTTTACAAGTTTTAGTCTAATATTTCACCATTATTTCCCTTAAAATTCCTTGATTTAGATTACATCTTCTAGATCTAGTTTTGGTTACTTTCAGATTATGTATAAGGTTTAGTTCCTGTGGATTCGACCTCGGTCTTATTAAGATTATTACTACATCGCAACCCTATACTTGGGGTGTGAACAAGTTTTCGGCGCCGTTGCCAGGGACTGATGGTTTTTCTGAAATTAACTAGTTTTAGAATTAGGTTAAGATTAAGGTTTTCTAACTTAAGTTTAGGTTTTTATGTTTGATTGTTAGAAATTAACCTAACCTTCCTGTTTTGTAGGACCCTAAAATAGACTCTCTAAGTGGTAATCTCCTTCTAATTTTTCTACTTTTTCGATTTTTAGTATTAGGTTTTTTTTTTTTTTCTATTTTTAAAACCTTCTAATTCTAGGATTTCTTTTGTTTTTAGAAACTAACTTACTTTCTAATTTTAGGTTTAGAATTTTCCTAATTTATTTTTAGAAATTTTCTATTTTCTAATTTTAGAAAATTTTCCTTTTTTTTAGAAACTAGTTTACTTTCTATTTTAGGAACTTTCTAACTTTAGAATTTCTATTTTTAGAAACTAATTTATTTTGTTTTCTTTTACAGGATCTTAACATAGGAACTTCTAATTTGGTAACTTCTTTCTAATTTCTCCTCCTCTTACTTTCCCTATTGCTATAGGAATTTTCTTTTATTTTCTTTTAGATTTAGAGTTAAGGCTTCACCATACAAGAGTGGGAACGTGTGTATGCTGAGATAGCTAAAGAATCTTGGGAAAGAATGTATGATGATTATGATGGGAAACAACCTATGCCTCAAATATTTTCTAAAACTTTCTTCAACCAATCGAAATATGATGCTCCACCGATTAAGAAGTCCTTTAGTGATTATCTGCGGGAGAATAATTGCACTCAATGAGTTAAGAAAACAGTATGTGATTATTGGAATGATGAGGCATATCAACTCTCGACCTATGACCCATATGATTATGATCAGTGGAAACAGAAATGTTTCGAAGTTGAGTCAGTAAAACATCATGGTGAAAACCCTCTTGGATCAGCCACTTTTGAATATCTACTAGAAACGATCCAAGAGGAGTCACCTTAGAGTTACACAGACTATGTTACTAACACGAGGAAATTATTAGAAGCACTTGAATCATGGCTCGATAGGCTAATGGAGACTAATTCATCCTAACCACAACCCAAATTACAAATACAGTGCAAGGAAAGTGATTTCAACTTGACACATTGGAGAGATGAATCGCCAATTGATTTTGTTGATTACTCCTTTGGATTCCCTACTTATGATGAGATAGTGGAGGCTAGTTCGTCCCAACCATAACTCCATCCAAAAATACAATACGAGGAGAGTGATCCTAACTTATGGAGAACTCTGGAATTTGGAATAAGGAGTTGGAATCCATTAATGAGTATATGGCTCAATTTCCTAATGAGTCGATCTCGATGACGTTCCAAAGGAATAATCAAGAGACATTGTTGGCTTTCAAATATAATGATGTTAACTCACTTTACTCATATGACACACTTGATTTTAATGATGAGGAAGAGGTTAGTTTATTCGAACCTCAACCCAATCTAGGAACAGAATGTGAGGAAAGCGATCCCATTCCAAGTGTGTACTGCACTGAATTGGAAGATGATACGTATAGGGATTTAATCTCAAGTTTGGTCCATATCAATGGTCAAGAGGTTCAGGAAGTTGTCGACCATAATAATATACTCCACCTATGTGACATGACTAATTTAAATATAGAGTATGAACCACTTTCACCTAAACTTTCCAACCTTTGTGATGCATGTTTAGACCACTCCACTGAATTGACTTATAAGATAGTTAGGGAAATGGATGAATTGCCTAATAAGATCCTGGAATTTGAAACCACCCAGTTGAGATCACCATCTGAACTGTCAAATTTTGACGATTCAATGCCTCTTCTAAGTAGTATCAATGAACAAAGTCCTCACATCAATACTTTGTGTACTGACCCTCAATCTGTCTATGAAGGGCTAGAGGAAGAGAGCATACCTCCATATACTTTTGAAGACGATGGAGTCCTTGAGCATCTCATTATAGATTTCAATGTGGAATTTCTCAACTCTTTGGATAATTGCTTGGCACACTTTGCACATTCAAACAATCCTATGATAAAAGAAATAGTAGATATCTTGCAAGACAATACCTCGATGGTTGTCACGGACCGAGGGAACCCTTACTCCGAAATCCTTCCCTCCATAGATCTTGAATGCTTACCATTAAAGGAGGAGGAGTTGAAAATTGAACTGGAGTCTGAAACTTTGGAATGTATTGAGACTACATCATCTGCTGAGAGTTTTTCTGAATTCTATCTATTTGTAGTCTCTGATTCACCATGGAGTACTAATGTTGAAACTTTTTCTGTCACAGGTGAATCATATATACTTTGGATACCTCAAGCGATTCAATGACAATTTTTTAATGAGGTCCATAAATTTCTTTGGAAATTCATGCTTTAGAGCATCCAAGCCTTTTGCAAAAATGGCTTTTGGATGATCTCGTTGAGAAACCTACTGAGAAATTTATCATAATATTGGCCAGAGGAGGAACCTTGTGGCATGACTGAGTAGCTTTTCCCTTGCTTTCATAGGACTAGGGTAGTTTCCTTTTTATCATTCTACGATAGTCGGCTTTATGCCATTAGGATAGTTTTCTTTCCAGTTGTTTTAGGATAGTTTGCTTTTTGTTGGTTAACTCTTGTGTTGACCTACTTTCATGGTGAGATCTCTTTGGAAAAAGCCTCTTAACTCCTTCAGCGGGTACTATCTTTCCATCACTTCTCTTTTAATTTCGTTGTCTCATGTGCATTGCATGCTTATGTCTTTTACATTGAGGATAATGTAGATTTTAGGTTGGGGATGGGAGATTAAGTTACCTAATTAGTGTTTTCTTCGTCTTGAGCAAAAATTGTGAAAATTTTTAAAAAATTTTTCTGAAAATTCTTGTGAATTCGAGTGATTTTGAAGGATAATCTTGATTTAAGAAGTATAAGGTACTTAATGGTGGTGATTTACGACTCTTAGATTCAGTTACCTGTTAGATTTTACAGTTAAGTTTGAATTATTAATCCATGAATAGAAGTTTTAAACATTATTGAGTCATGGTTTCACATGTCACACCTAGTTTACACATTAAGGCTTCAGTTCGACATTGAATTGCTAACCTGGTAATCACTAAGCATGGAAGAAACCAACTTGAGGAATTTATCCATCATGTTCAATATGAAGAATTAACGAAAAAAAAAAGAATATCCAGCTAAAAAAATAGTTGTCATCGAAAACGTCTACCTGTTAAAGATCTTTAAAAAGGTTGACACAGTGTGAAGCCATCGATGGAAAAATCAAAAGCTGGAAGAATAAAAAGGCTGAACTATAAGGAAAGTTTTGGTTTAGGTTGGGTCATCCAGGAATGCTCTATTTAATTATCAATGTTATCATGAAAATTGACAATTAGACTCTTAATGATGATAAGTCAAGGTTGCTCTATATGCCCATTGAACTCAATGTTTAGAATTTTTCTAATCGATGGATTAATACTTTGAACTTGACTAGGAAGTTTACCATGTGCTTGAGTTTAGGAGAAAGCAATGCTCAACATTAATGCATCTGAGCATTTTATTAATTAGATTGTTTTTCAAAAATCACTCGAGTTTATAAAAATTTATCCTGTGATTCTCAACTTATTTTTTTGCATACTTTGCTCGGGACTAGAAAAATGCTGGTTGGGGATTGTGTTAAGGGTCAAATATTACATATTGGACCCCACTTATTGCTTGGTTTTATGAACATGATAATGCCTAATGACCTCTTTTAATCATATTTTTATTGCAAGGTGAATTTAGGAGCTTGGATTGAAAAAGGGTACTAAAGGCATGGATTTAACGCTTAAAAACTACCAAGGCAAGAGACGGATCCCAGGGGATCGAGATTAAAGAAATTACATGCCAAAGATCCAAGAAAATCAAGCAATTGAAGTCCAAGAGGCCTGAAAGTCATCCTGAATGCAAGATCACAGGGTTCCCATCATCCGTTCTGCTCGAAACTTTATATCTGGCTTGAGGACCCTATAACTGCTATGTTTTCTAGCTCCTATGGTTATCAAATTTTGTAGTACCAAAATCTCTTGGAATTTGTATCTTGTGTAGCTCATCTACATATACAAGATCATGCAATTCATGTACAAGAACAAAGATCTTTACCTCAAAAACTTCAAATGCAAGAACAAGAGATTCACAAGTTCAAGTACAACATCAAGTGATAGTTCAAGTTCAAGCTTCAAAGTACTTCAAGTTCAAGCTTCAAAGCACTTCAAGATGTCAAGCTTCAAGTACTTCAAGATCAACTATCAACTGAAGTAAATGATGATTCAATGTTCAAATATCACTTATAAGGAATGAAAGACCCTAGATTGACCATAGGTTAGGTCATATTGATTGCATACTTAAATTGGGTCTCTATATACTTCTCTAGGCTGTTTCTCGACTAGTCTTAGCCTATGTTCGACTAGTCCTAGTACTGGCTCGACCAGTCCAAGGTTTGTTACTAATTTTTGGGATTTTTTGTTGGATCTTCGACCAGTCCAGGAGACTGCTCAACCAATCGAGTGAATAGTGCTCGACTCAAAGTCCGGCAACTAAATTGGGTCCCACACGACCAGTCAAATGCAGGGTTCGATCGGTCGTGCAGGATACTCGACCAGTCGAGGAAGCCACTCGACCAGTCGTGGAATGGTTTTATCTTATCACGCCCGAAATTTCAAAATTTTGTTGCTCTTTCGACCAGTTGAGCTGTCCTCTAGACCAGTCGAGTGAACAGTTTCTGCACTTATAAATAGAGATTTCAGAGTTTTTCAATCAATTCATACAAAATCAAGACACCACTCGGAGAGATAAGTTTATGATATTCTTAAGCTATTTAGTGCTCATTTAATATTCTCTTTAATTAGCTTTTTTGCATTTGATTTTGAGATTTTACATTCCAATCTTATTTGAAGAAGGGATTTTAATTTTCCTCTTTCTTGAAATCAAAATCAAATCAAGCAAGCCCAAGGTGATTTAATTTAAAATTCATTTAGAACTTAGAACCTTTTCATAAGTGAGTGTGAACATTGAACATCTACGTTGAATATCTACTTCGAATTAGTTCTACCGGGATTCATCAAAGGAGAATTTTCAGATAAGTATTTTACAATTTCTATTTTTGGTTTTATTGAGATTGTGCCAGGAAAAATCTCTTTCTTTTTTTGGTTTGTCTGAGGTGATTCAGAAAAATCAGAGTGTGGGGTTTTTGAATTATATAAGCCCACTTGAAAGACACAATTGTGAAGGTTTTAGGTGAACCTTGAAAAACCTATTGCATAGTGAAAGCTAATAGCCACTATGTGAGGATATTAGGAGTGGAGTAGTTGTATGGCTATTTTTCTAAACAGTTGGTGTACACACAAGCGAACCACTATAATTTCTGGTCTTGTGGTGATTGATTGATTGTGGCTTTCTGTGAATGTTGTAATTTACTTTTATGGATTTGTGGAAGAATGTTGTAATTTTTTTATGCAAGTGTGAGAATGTTGTAATAGCTTAGTTTATTTTCTTTGTTATTTATTTATTTATTCCTCTGTATCAGTTTGAGATTTTGATACACAGATCTTTCTAGGAATCAGGTTGTCCTACCATAAACCATTAGTTTTTGGTGTAAGGTTGTCCTTAAAACAACATTTGTATCAACCTCTTAATACTTGTACTTCTGAGTTTGTTATTCATTTCTGCTTTGTGGGATTGTTTAATGCTATATTTATTTATATTTGTTTAAATTTTGCATTTAATTTTTAATTTGGCATAGTACTATTCACACCCCCCCTCTAGGACTCTTAGCTCGGCCTTTTCAAGTGGTATCAGATCCTAATAGCTCCCTTTATTATTATTATTATTTTTGGATTAATTTCCTGAGCTAATCGATCTGAGCTTTTTAAGATGTCAAATTTTGATAGCCTTTCAGTTACTAGGCCTCCACCATTTGATGACTCCAATTATGCCTATTGGAAATCCAGAATGAGGATTTTCTTAAAATCCATGGATGAGAGCATGTGGCAAGCCACAGTGACCAATTGGACCCCTCCTACCACAAAAGTGACTGGTACTGATGGATCTAAAATGATAAAAGTCTCACCTTATTTTTCTTGGTCCGCTCTTTAGAAAAGTGAGAGTAGTGCCAATGCAAAGGCTCTAAATGCAATCATTTGCACACTATCACCAGATGAATTCAAGAGAATTATATCTTGTGATACTGCAAAGCAAGCCTGAGATATTTTGGATATGACACACGAGGGAACAACAATTGTCAAGAAATCTAAAGTACAAATCCTCACAACCAAATTTGAGAAAATACGTATGGAAGAAAGTGAAACTTTCATGGACTTTTATACAAGATTGAATGACATTGTCAACTCTATGTGGGGTCTGGTGATAGAATCCCAGAAAGTAAAGTCTGTGCAAAGATACTGCACTCATTGCTTGAACGGTTCAATTCAAAGGTGACCGCGATCCAGGAACTTCGTGATACAGATATTATGAGGGTAGAAGAATTGGTTGGTTTTTTACAAACCTATGAGTTAAACTTTAAAGCTCCTAAAGGTAAATCTATTGACCTTAAGTCTTCTAAAAATATTTCTCAAGAAAATAACAGTTCTGATTTAGAAAATTCTGAAGATGATATGACCCTTTTAGCTAAAAAGTTTTATAAGATTTTCAAAAGTAAAAAGAGGGTTGATTTGTAAAAACCTATTGAAAAGAAAAGATCTAGATCGAAAACTTGGAAATCTTTAAAAGATAGCTAATGTTACAACTGCCATGAATATGTGCATTTAGCAAACAAATGTCCTAAAAAGGACAAACCTAAAAAAGAAAGGTATGTTAGCTACATGGGATGAATCTTTCTGCTCTAAAGCTTCTTCTGAGTCAGAAGATTTTGAAACCGAGCCGGGTAATGATGTTAAAGCCCTAATGACTCTAGCCAAGTTCACTTTTTTAGATAACGATAATTTAACCAGTGAAGAAAATATAAATAGTGACCATGAAAATGAAGAAGATCTTCAAGATGCCTATGATGCCCTATACAAGGAAAGTTGCAAAATTGTTGTAAAGCTTAAACTTTAAAAGGAAAAGTGTTTAAAATTAAAAGAAAATTTTGATAATCTAGTCTTAGAAAAATCACACGTTTTAGATTGCTTTGAAAAAACTAAGTGCGACTTAGATTTTAAAACCTCCCTAGTTGAAAACCTAAAATTTGAAAATGAAAAACTAAAACTAGAAGTCTCTTCACTTTTGAGTTTAAAAGACACATGGAGGTATGCTCAAGGTGATCTTAAGTTTCAAAAACTCTTATCCGGATTCAGAAAATGTGGCGATCGATTTGGATTGGGCTATGATAAAAGTATTCCTACTAAGAATAAGAATACTCCACACAAATTTGTGAAATGGGAGTCTTCTAACTCAAAAGGGAAAAGTCTAAATCAAAATTATTTAAAAAATGCTAAGACTTTTCAAACCTTAAAAACTAAAAGTCACCATATCAAGTCTAAAAATCAAAATCGAAACCCTTTAGCTGAGAAAATTGTTGACTTACTTAAGGAGCTCTTAAAATCTAACTCAGTGGGTCAGTCTTATAACAACTACAAATATAAGAAGACCAACTATACTCATAAACCTAAAACTGTAATGAAATGGGTTCCTAAGGTTACTTGTTTGGTTGCCCATACCACTTTCAAAGCTTCGAGCCATTCAAAGTGGTACCTAGATAGTGGTTGTTCCAGACACATGACAGGTGACAAAGAACTGTTCGCCAATCTTAAACACATGACTGATGGTTCAGTCACATTCGGTGATGGTAGCAACTGAAGAATTGTTGGCCAAGGTACGGTTAAACTCTTTAACCTCCCTCTATTTGAGAATATTTTATATGTAGAAGGGTTAAAACATAATTTATTAAGCATCTCTCAAATATGTGATAATAATCATAGTGTAAAATTTATTAACCAAGGGTGTAAAATTTTAAATAAAAATGGTTCAGTAATATTAACTGGGGGCAGAACTTCTGAAAATTGCTACATTATTTGTGATTCAAGCTCATCTAATCTATCATGTTACATGGTCCATACTAATGAAACCGAATTATGGCATAAATGCCTTGAACATGTACACTACCGTAACTTGTATAGATTGAGCAAAAGAGAGTTGGTAAGAGGTTTACCCAAAATACAGTAAATAGACAAAATATGTGGCGAATGCCAGATTGACAAACAAACCAGGAGTATTCACAAAAAGGTGAACTCTAATGCCACATCTAAACCACTCAAACTTCTCCACATGGATCTCATTGGACCAACTAGAATGGAGAGTCGAGGTGGCAAAAAGCACATTCTGGTAATAGTAGATGACTTTACCAGATATACCTGGGTAGTCTTCTTGAGAGAGAAATAAGAAACTCTTGATGAAGTAAAGAGGATACTTAAACGTACCCAAACGGAAAAAGAATCACATGTTTCTAAGATCCGTAATGATCATGGTTCTGAATTTGAAAATAACGGTTTTAAGAAGTTTTGTAGTGATCAGGGAATATCACATGAATATTCTGCACCCAAAACACCACAACAAAATGGTATAGTGGAAAGAAAAAAATAGAGTGCTTCAAGAAATGGCAAATGTAATGCTAAATAGTATGAAGCTTCCTAAAAATATTTGGGCTGAAGCCGTTAATACAGCTTGCTATATAATTAACCGCGTTTATACTAGAAAATCAAATGGTAAAACGTCTTATGAAATGTGGTTTGATAAAAAGCTTACTATCGAATACTTTCGAGTTTTTGGCAGCAAGTGATACGTCTTACGTGATCGAGAAAATCTGGGTAAGTTTGACACCAAAAGTGATGAAGGGATATTTTTTGGCTATGCTTTAAATAGTCGAGCATATTGGGTTCTTAACAAGAGGACTGGTGTAATTTAAGAGTTCATTAATGTGGTTATAGACAATCACTTGAATACACATATCTCAAGTTCTTTTAATTGATAAACTAGACTCTTCATCAAGTCAAAATAACACTGAACTGAGGACAGTTAAAGACCATCCTTCTAATCAAATCCTTGGAAACCCTCTCACTGGTGTGCACACTCGTAGACAACTTGAAGATACGTGTAACTATGTGCGCTTTACATCTCAGATAGAACCGGCTAACGTAAAAGAAGCTCTTACTAACGAAAACTAGATTGTAGCGATGCAAAAAGAGCTCAATCAATTTGGAAGAAATGATGTGTGGTACTTAGTTCCAAGATCGAAAGATAAACACATTATTGGAACAAAATGGATTTTCAAAAATAAGTCTGATGAACTTGGTAATATTATTAGAAACAAGGTTAGGCTGGTTGTACAAGGGTACACTCAAATAGGAGGCATCGATTATGATGAGACCTTTACCCCAGTAGCTCGTCTTGAATCAATCAAACTATTTATATCCATTGCTTGCTTTAGAAAATTCAAAATATATCAAATGGATGTAAAAAGTGCATTCTTAAACGGCAATTTACATGAAGAAGTGTATTTTGAACAACCAATGGGTTTTGAAGACTCTAAGATGCTAATCATGTCTACCGCCTAAAAAAGGCACTCTATGGTTTGAAACAAGCTCCAAGGGCATGGTATGAAAAGTTGACTAAGTTTCTACTAAGTCATAACTTTATAATGGGAAGTGTTGATAAGACATTGTTTGTAAAGAAACATAATGATCACATACTAATAGTGCAAATCTATGTTGATGATATTATCTATGGATCTACCTGTGCTAACATGACTGTTGAGTTTGTAGATATTATGAAGTCTAAATTTGAAATGAGCATGGTTAGAGAACTAAACTATTTCCTAGGGTTGCAAGTCAAATAGCTCCCTGATGGTTTCTTTATCTCTCAAACCAAATATGCTCTGAACTTAGTTAAAAATTTCGGATTTGAGGGTGGAAAATTTTTTGATTCTCCAATGAGTACTACTCTAAAACTCTCTAAGGATTTAACAGGTAAATGTGTGGATCCTAAGTTGTATCGCAGTATGATTGGTAGTTTACTTTATTTAATTATGAGTCGACTTGATATGGCATTTAACATAGGAATATGTGCTAGATATTAGTCTGACCCTAAAGAGTCACATCTAATTGCTGTTACGTGCATTTTGCGATATGTCACTAGTTCAGCAAATCTTGGACTATGGTATCCACGTGATACTAGTGTGCAATTAGCTGGTTACACGGATGCTGATTGGGCTGGTAACATTGATGATCGTAAATCAACCAGCGATGGTTGTTTTTATGTAGGGAACTGTTTAGTTTCTTGGCTAAGTAAGAAACAAAGTTCTGTGTCGCTCTCAACAGCTGAGGCTGAATATATTGCTGTTGGTAATGCATGCACTCAGCTTATATGGATGAAAAGAATACTAAGCGATTACGAAATTGCACAAGAATCCATGGTTTTATATTGTGATAATTCAAGTGCAAGTAATATCTCTAAAAATCCAATTCAGCATTCACGAACCAAGCATATTGACATTAGATATCACTACATTAGTGAATTAGTGGAAGACAAAACAATTTCTTTGGATTATATTCCAACCGAGATTCAACTATCTGACATATTCACAAAACCGCTCGATAAAAGCAGGTTTGCAAAATTGAAATTTGATCTTAGTATGTGTAATATGAACTGATGATTTATGTCTTTTTGTATCATAATGTATATATTTTTATTTTGAAAATTTTCAGAATTTAAAATTTATGAAAAATTACAAATTTTGTGAGGGGCACGACTAGTCGAGTACATACTTGACCAGTCGTGGCACGACCGGTTGAGCATGTACTGGACCCATCATGAAACTCAGGTTTGACCTTTTATTTGGAAAAAAATCACTTTTCTTCATTTGGGTCTTCTTCTCCAACGAGCTCTATCTCAACCGGTCAAACCCATCTTCGATTCTTCCATGGTTAGTGCATTATTTTCAATTTTCTTATAGATTCAAGTCCTTTGCACTTCTTTTTCTTCATTTGTGTAGTTTATTTCATGCTTTATGATTATTTTGGAGGTTTTCTATCAAAAAATCTAATCTATTAGAAACCCTTTTTGACTCTTTTACAATATCTTTATTCCTTACTTTCTTTATTACAAATGGAGGGTAGAACTAAGAATAAAGGATCTCGTGGTCCTTCTTCATCTCGTTCGGCTCCATCACAGTGCGCCACCTTCGATCGCCTGAGGAAGATCCTAGTTATGTGAAGGATATTCGATTGCATAATGTGATAGTAGAACGAACTGTTAATTCTGATCATTTAGCACCGTTTGATATTATTCCTATATTTCAGTCTGTAGGATAGGATAGCATATTGCATTGGGGTGGACCTGCATACTGTTCCATTGTGCATGCTATGTATGCTTGCATTACTGATTTTTCTACTGCGAATATGACATTTACTATTAGGACCAGAGAAGGTCCAGTTGATGTGGATCATCATCTTATTTCTGCGTTAATGGATATACCTGTCAATGACGAAGGTATTTTCATTAGTTCTCTTGTAGACAAACCTTCTGATCTGAGAAGCGTATGCTCACTAGAGATTTATGTAATATGGATACGGAATGGAGTACTGGGAATGTGCTCGCCTCCAAGTTTATGTTACCCAGATACTGAATCCTTCATAGGACTTTCATTTTAAATGTTTATCCTCGATCTGGTAACAAAACCGAACTTGCTACATTCATGGTTCGTATTCTCTATTCTATTGTTTCTGGAGTTTCTGTATGTCTTCCTTCTCTGATTTGTCATAACATAATTCAGTTCCATCTCCACCCAGGTCACAGTGACATTCCTTGTGCTTATCTTATGACTGTATTAGCCACCCATAGTTTAGTGGCTATGCCTGTTGGGGAGCTCTCATTAATCATCTATCCTTCAACAATTTTAACATTAACAAGATGAATTTGAAGTTGGCCCCAGGCCAAGTTGATGTGGGTACTGGAGGAGCTGTGGAAGCACATGAAGAGGAGGGTGATTTGCCTCCATATGATGTCAATATCGATGACATTTTTATGAACTTGAATCTGATTCTGCTGGTGGTCCTGATTATCAGTCATCTGATTATGATGCGCAGTTGTGCTCACTTGAGAAGAAGGTTGAAGGTATACATGTGTCCCATGAAATGCAATTTAAATATATGTGCAAATATCTTAAGCGCATTAACAAGGGATTTCATCAAATTGATCCTGCCATACCTGCTCCTTCTTCTGGTTCGAATTAGTCTTTGAGTATCTGATATGTTATAACTTTTAAAATACTTGAATTTCTCTTGTATTGTATTTGGACATGCTTGCTTATTATTATGGACTTGGTTATCTAGTTAACTTATTCATATCTTCTCTTATTACTCATTACTTTTCTATTTACTTATTTATCTTTCTTCCATTTATTGGTTCTTTCCTTTGTCATATTGTAACAAAAAGGGAGAGAATTTTATCATGCCTATTTCATTGTTTCGTTGATAAGTGTGTGAAGAATGTGGATAGGTAGAGCTTTTTTTTTTTTTTGCTATATGGTATTAAGGGAGAGTTTTGATGAGTATTGATATGAGTTTTAAAGTGTATTGATTTGACCAGGTTGATTTGACCAGCTTAAAACTGGTGCATGATTCTTTAACCAGGTTAAAACTGGTGCATGATTCTTTGTTGTGCATGTATGATATTTTTATTTTGTTTTGTCACGAATTTGACAAAGGGGGAGATTGTAACTGCTATGTTTTCTAGCTCCTATGATTGTCAAATTTTGTAGTGCCAAAATCTCTTGGAATTTGTATCTTGTGTAGCTCATCTACATATACAAGATCATGTAATTCATGTACAAGAACAAAGATCTTTACCTCAAGAACTTCAAATGCAAGAACAAGAGATTCACAAGTTCAAGTACAACATCAAGTGATAATTCAAGTTCAAGCTTCAAAGTATTTCAAGTTCAAGCTTCAAAGCACTTTAAGATGTCAAGCTTCAAGTACTTCAAGATCATATCAACTAAAGCAAATGATGATTCAATGTTCAAATATCACTTATAAGGTATGTAAGACCTTAGATTGACCATAAGTTAGGTCATATTGATTACATACTTAAATTGGGTCTCTATATACTTCTTTAAGCTGTTTCTCGACTAGTCTTAGCCTATGTTCGACTAATCCTAGTACTGGCTCGACCAGTTCAAGAAATTCCTCGACCAGTCCAACGTTTGTTACTAATTTTCAGAATTTTTTGTTGGATCTTCAACCAGTCCTGGAGATTGCTCGACCAGTCGAGTGAATAGTGCTCGACTCAAAGTCCAGCAACTAAATTGGGTCCCACACGACCAGCCGAGTGCAGGGTTCGACCAGTCGTGCAGGCTACTCGACCAGCGTGGAACGGTTTTATCTTATCACGTCCGAAATTTCAAAAATTTGTTGCTCCTTCGACCAATCAAGCTGTCCTCTGGACCAATCGAGTGAAGAATTTCTGCACTTATAAATAGGGCACGATTTTCAGAGTTTTTCATTCAATTCAAGCAAAATCAAGACACCACTCGGAGAGATAAGTTTGTGATATTCTTAAGCTATTTAGTGCTTATTTAATATTCTATTTAATTAGCTTTTTTGTATTTGATTTTGAGATTCTACATTCCAATCTTATTTGAAGAAGGAATTTTAATTTTTCCCTTTCTTGGAATCAAAATCAAATCAAGTAAGCCCAAGGTGATTTAATCTAAAATTCATTTAGAACTTAGAACCTTTACATAAGTGAGTGTGAACATTGAACATCTACGTTGAACATCTACTTAGAATTGATTCTACCAGGCTTCATCAAAGGAGAATATCCAGATAAGTATTTTACAATTTCTATTTTTGGTTTTATTGAGATTGTGCCAGGAAAAATCTCTTTCTTTTTTTGGTTTGTCTGAGGTGATCCAGAAAACTCAGAGTGTGGGATTTTTGAATTGTGTAAGCCCACTTGAAAGACACAATCGTGAAGGTTTTAGGTGAACCTTGAAAAATCTAGTGCATAGTGAAAGCTAATATCCACTGTGTGAGGATATTGAGAGTGGAGTAGTTGTGTGGCTTTTTTTTTTTTTTTTTTTTTTTTTTAAACAGTTGGTATACACACAAGCTAACCACTATAATTTCTGGTCCTGTGGTGATTGATTGATTGTGGCTTTCTGTGAATGTTGTAATTTCCTTTTATGCATTTGTGGAAGAATGTTATAATCTTTTTATGCATGTGTAGGAATGTTGTAATAGCTTAGTTTATTTTCTTTACTATTTATTTATTTGTTTATTGGATCCTTACTCTTGGACGGATGGTAGACTCCTGGGAGTTTCAACTCCCGTTCCAGGGTTCGAGTATCCATAGGGGGGTGAAATTCCCCAGGTGTAGGGAGTGAGTGTGTGCGTGTGTGGGGGTGTGTGAGTGTGCGTGCGTAAAAAATAAAAAATAAAAAAATCAGGTTGTCCTACCATAAACCATTAGTTTTTGGTGTAAGGTTGTCCATAGAACAGCATCTGTATCAACCTCTCAATACTTGTACTTCTGAGGTTGTTATTTATTTCTGCTTTGTGGGATTGTTGTAATGCCCCGAACTTTTCAATACCGAGTATTGAAAGTTCTCGAGCGTTACCTTATGATTTAACCTATTATGTACATGGGTATAGTACCAATCTATCTAATCCAGCCTTACCTCCTTGCCCTGATGCTAACCTAACTGTTGGGGATGATCTCCATTCATAAATCAAGACATCTAACCGTAAACTTCAAGGTAAGATTCTCTATCATGTGATCTAACGTACGTGGCTTCCCTTAAAGGAAATTGATGAATAACTCCTTGTATATAACAATTTAGATATACATTCTTGTGTAAGAATTACTTAGAAATGGGCCTAAAACCATATGGAAGCATTGTATTTTACAAAACCCTCATATCGGCAATAATTACGAAAATGCCATTAGCCTAGGCCAATGGATTCTAAATCACATGGTTATCATTGTCCGTTTAATGTAAAACTTTACACCATGCCTTTATATCATAAATTAACCGTACAAAAAAAATTACAACCCCTTGGATCATCGTAAAACTGACCCGATGGACAGATCAACTATTAATAATTAAATTGGGCCCACCTGATATGTGGATATGCCTCAATATTAGGTTCAACCTCTTAAATTTGATGGAGAAACTAATGGACAGTGTAGATTCATCCAGGACATCTCTATGGGCGCTACCTATGATACATGTGCACAACGTGCACGTGCACCGGCAGTGCACCACACCTGAAATCAGGTCAAACCAGGTTTGACCCAATCGATTTCGAAATTTCCTCCCGCGCGCGGAGCAACTGTGAATGAGCGCCGCTGTGAAGATGCTGGGCCACCATCATCATCTATACGGATGATCCAAGCCGTCCATACTTCATCTGGGTCAAAACCGTCCGGACCCTAAGCTTCTTGAACACTGTTTGGGCTTACGGGTGCGAACACGATCCGACGCAAATCATCAAGCTGCGATTGAACGACGATCTGTTGATCAAAGTGGCCCCACTTCATCAAGAACTGGGGAATCCGAACTGTCTAAAAAACATGGTTTTCTACCCCGACCAAGAATGTAGAATTTGTGAAGGCCACGCAAACAGATGCGTACGCAATCTGTTCCTGTTGAGACATACAAGTCCGGAGGAAAACGAGCGCACCAGGATTAACCGCTCGACCCATCATAAAATCAGGGTCATCTAAGGCCATCCTCAGGGGATTTCGATCACACCCAAGAAGGCGGTTTGGAAAGTCCCACGTGCCATCCAATGCAATTCATGCCGATCTTGTTACGTAGAAACAGGGATTGCGTAAGTCATACACAGTCCTGGTGCGGAAGGACGCACAAAAGCTTCCAGATCTGCGTAGGAAATCCTGGGTTCAGACCGGCTATAAAGAGCCCTGTCCCTCCCACCAAAAAGGGAAAAAATAAGGAGGATTTTGAAGAAGAGAGAGAGGAGGAGGCCAGCCTTGCTGGACATTGAAGAGAGAGGAATCGGGTGTTGTGCATGAGACGGTGACTCACTGAATCACCAAACAGATGCGGATTCACGTCGCATTCCCACAACACCGCTGAGTCTTTTTGAGCCGAGTTGAACAAAGTCGACTCAACGGAGGTATTCGCTGTACTCGTTTTGTTGGATTTAAATTCTAGGTACAGATCAAAGTAAGTCTCCTTCTTACATGACAACTTGTGATTCTAATTTAGGATTATAATTTAATTAACCGAGACATAGATGGAAGGCAAAACCTTAGATTGAACCGTAATCATATAATTTGTATACTCTATAGTTGAAGTTAGATTTAAAGTGCATGCACAAGGTTCTAACGACGTGAGATGACGCTTCCACGTAAGAGGTGAGGGTTTTATCCTTTAAATTTACACTAATGTAAGTTACTATATTTATCTTGCCTTTTCATGCCTTTTATGATATGACTTATCTTACCTTTTCATACTTTTGATGATGAGAATTATCATGCATTTTCATACCTTTAATGATGTGATTCATCCTGCCTCTCATGTTGATATTTCCCTGACAATTATCCTATCACTTGGTTCAATTATTGTCATTACAATTATTAGCCCTTTTGGGATTAGGACATGATGTCAATTATAATGGGTTTTTCTGAATTTATGTGAGGCCATGGATGCAAGCCTTGCCCCTACCTCATCTCTTTATTTGAGTTGGCCCTTGCCACTAGTCTCTTTATTTGAGTTGGCCATTGCCACTCTCCTTATTATTGAGTTGACCATTGTCATTCTTTTCTTATTATGTTGGCCATTGCCACTTTTGTTGAGTTGACATTGTCACTCTTCTCTTTATTATGTTAGGCCTTGAGCCGTCTATCTTTACGGCTTGGGCATGTGTCTTGCTATTTCGGGACTTCCATAATTCAGTCTATATCCTTCATGATTCAGATTCAATTATATGTTTTTAGATTCAATTTATCTCTATAAGTGCAAGTGATGTGTAAGATGTATCACAACTTGTAAGACCCGTATCCTAGTCCATACCATTTCATAGGATTTCGCGATCATTTCGGTCGAATTTTGGTAATCCTCGACCCGTTTCTGACGTTTGTGCGCGATCCTAAGCCAGGTCCCGCATTCGCAGTCGACTCAACCTGAGACTTGTATCTTAGCGACCGCGCCGTCACTGCGGTTCCAACGCTGCGACTCGCGCATCGAACCGATACCCAGGGTAGAAGATGTAAGCCCACGTTTATTTTGAGAAAAACGCTGTGCATTGCGAACTTTGAGAGAATCTCTATGACCTATCCCATCAATCAATCAATCGATTCCATCAATCAAGTTCACATCACACATCAAGTCAAGTACAACAACCCATACCCTACCTTTACCTCTTTCTTACACAAGCTACCCAAAGTCAACTCTCCCTCTCTCTCCACCCATCCCTTTCTTACAACACATCACTCCACTCATCACCCACCACACCTCACCCCATCCTTTTCACCCATCACTTCTCTCTCTCTCTCTCTCTCTCTCTCATTTCTCAAACCTCTCCCAAGCAACAAGCTTCACACGTCCAAGCTTCCTCTCTCCCAAACCACAAGTGTGGCCCACCCTCTAATCTCTCATCCTCACCATCAAAATTTCATCATCCACCGTCAAAAGAGAAGGCAAGGAGCTAAGAAGGCTAAGGGACCAAGAAGAAGAAAGATAGGTCAGTGATCCACCGTTAATTCTCTTTTTAAGGGGCCCACTTATGATGGTACCCACTTGATGTATGTGTTTGTGATTAAAGAGGGGCCCATAGTGGTGGGGTCCCTCCACTCCATTGATCTCTCTCTCTCTCTCACTCTTTCATTGTTGATGGCCCACCTGATGATATATATTGTATCCATGCTGTCCATTTAGTGGACCACACTGCAACCCACTGGTGGAGCCCACCTTGCTGTCCAAACTTGGATGAAGGAAAATACAAACATCAGCTGATCTAAACCTTGGTGGGCCGCCATGTGGACCCCACCACGGCAGTGTGCGGAGCCCACTATGATGCTCTATCCATGCCGTCCAGCGTCTTTGGACGCTGGACGGGCATAGCTAACATGGGGTGCGTGTACTGACATGGGTGTGTACTAGCAGGTAACTAAAAAAAAAGTTTGGGGTGGGCTGCTCATGCAGGCCCCACCTTGATGTATGTAGATAATCCACGCCATCCATTCCATTGTTTAGCCCATTTTAGGCGTTGAGCCAAAAGATGAGGCTGATCTGATAATCAAGCGGGCCATACCATAGAAAATAGAAGTGTGTACGTTAAAACCCACCTTAATGTTTTTATTTGCCAAAATATGCTTAATGCATTTGTATTGAGCCGCAGGGACCAATGGGCTGGGCAATTTCCTTGATGCGGGCCCCACCTGTGAAAAACCATGGAAAAATGAAATAATAATAAAAAAAAAGAGGCAGCGCTGACGTTGCTGCTGCAGACGTAGGCACCTCCTGCGCCTGACGGGCAGGCGGTTTGGGCTAGGCCACGAGTCCTAGCCGTGGACCCCACCATGATGTGTTTGAACATCAACACCATACATTTTGATGGGTCCCTTCTGATCAGGGGCCACCCTAAAAATCAGCCATATCCACCACTCAGGTGGCCCACATCATAGGAAACAGTGGTGATTGCACGTCTGCCATTAAAACCCTTTATGGGTCATGGAAGTTTTGTATCAATATGAAATTTGTTTTTTTCTCTTCACCTGGATCGTGTGACCTTGTGAACAAGTTTGGATGGAAAATAAACAGTACGGTGGGCCCCAGGTCTATATGACCTTATCAACAGGTTTGGGTGGAAAATAAACATTTCAGTGGGCCCCATGTTTGTGTGACCTTGTCAATAGGCTAGGTGGAAAATAAACATTATGGTGGGCCCCATTGATGCATGTCTTATAATCCACACCTTCCATTAGTGTGGAGCCCATCATGAGGTATGTACTCCATCTATGCCGTCCATCCCTATGGGACCCACCATGATTAATGTGTTGCATCCAAACTGTCCAACCATTTATTTTAAAATATAATTTAAGGCTTGAGGCAAAAATAAGATAGATCTATTTATCATGTGGACCACGATGCATGGTGAGGATTGATCGGCTACCATTGAAATCCCTTGGGACCTTATGGTCAGATTGGATGGGAAATAAATGTTATGGCGGGCCTTGGGAATTTTAATGGTGGGAATCATTATCACCGCTTAGATTTGGGCGTGGCCCATTTACCATGTTTGTGGCCCAGGTTATGAGGTCCATTGTGCTGCATGCAAGGCCCATAGGTTATGGCGATTGCAATGTATGTACCAATGTGCGGCCTATTCTATATATATATATATATATATATATATATATATATATATATATATATATATATATATATATATATATATATAACCCATTGAGGCCCACCTTGATATAGATATGGGCCCCATGCTATGTGGCCCATTTGATGTATTTGGACCCTTGGGTCGAGGCCCAATGGGATGTACCTAAGGCCCATTGTAATATATGATCCTTCTATGGTTTATGTAATGATGTTTTGGTGGCCATGCCTTGGGAGCAATGCTGGTTTGACGTCCACATTGCATGGATAATGTCGGTTAGATGTCCGCATTGTCACTCTTCCTAAGGCCCATTATAGGCCCATACTTGTAGCGAGTTGGCCGTCTAGGCCCATATCTGTTATGTACAAGCCCGTCACCCTATGACATGTTTAGTATAGATTTATGATTCATGATTATATGCATCATATGTATGCTTGGTATGAGGAGTGACTGATCATTGCATATGCCTTTGGGTGGATTGTTTACGGGCTCCCTGATAGACGAAGTTGCCCTACATGAGCTCGCAGTACGTGCAGGATTTTGCATGTTTAGTAGAGTGATTCATACACTTGCATTTGTATGATCATGATTATTATATGCCCTAGCGACATCAGGACCATAGCCTCCACAGACACATCGTGGGTGGCTGGATTGGATACCGAAAATGTTTGGTTTTAGCATACGGGCGCTATAGATGTCCCTAGGTGAAAATCCCTAAACCCGATGGTACCAGAGGATGACTCCAACGTTGAGACCGAGTGGATTTATGAGCGCATGAGGGCCGAATACCAGGAGGCCGCGTCTCCTACTGTGTCTAGTCGGTTGGAAAGGGGTGTGGCCTTACTCGCCCGAGGGTAGGGGGCAATACTAGGTTGAGTTTGACCAGCTCTTGAATGGATCCGCTATCGACATGCCGGATAGGTATTGATAGACTATTGGCCAGGCGGATAATGAGGTTTTTTACGCTTACTTGGACTGTGTGGCTAGGAGAGCGTCAGTGCCATTTGGAGTGTACTAAACCCCGGTGATTATCCTGAATGAAAACTGTACTGATATATGATGAGGATTGACATGCTTGAGTTGTATCTTGCATTACATGGTCTTGACATGACCGATAACATTCATATCTTGTACTGCATAGCCTTGGTACGGCTAGTTGCATTCATGTACTCATCAGCATGTTTCCGCATTACTCTGACATTGCATTCTGAGCACGCTCATTTGCACACACACTTACACCACCCTCTGAGCTTTCTATAAGCTTATGTACGATTGATGCATGCAGGTGATGCCAGGATGCATCCGTAGCCTTGTCGCAGTTGGAGTATGCAGTCGAGCTCCTGGAGTTTTTGTTACTCTCAGTATATTGTATTTCGCTTTCATACGCCTTGTACTCAAAGTTTTTTTTTTATCATAGTAGATTTTGTGATGGCGTTCTTGTGGTATTGTTCGTGGGTTATGCTCATTACGAATCAAATTAATTATTAAAAATTCTCCTTATAACATCCCAGGATCGGAACCTGGTATATGGGTGCCGGGAGTCGAGAATGGGATACTACGGAGGCTGTCGGTGCCGGATTCGGCGATCAGAAATTTTGTGAGCCTGATTTCTGAGTTCGAGGCGTGACACAACTAGTGATTTAAATATTCTATCATGGACGTAATGCACTCTAGGTAGAGACCCTCTTGGGGCACGTAAATCCTTGAGCCTTCGGGTAGTGGTGCACAAATTGATGTGTGTAAGTCGCAATAGCGTCACATCACCGTGGGATTAGATGTTGCAAATAGTCGCTCTATGAACAAGTCGTGTCACTTAAACCACCCAGCCCATGTGTTGTGCTCTCTGAGGAGTTCTCGTAAATCCATGGTAGCGTTGGCCGTGCCGGCGAATATCCGTATAGTGAGAGTGTGGGTCGAGTCGGTATAAATTGTATTTCACATTGTGATGATTACTATGTATGATGAGCCCCACATACTTCGCTAGACATGCATTGTCATGCCCCAAACTCAGAAACCGGGCTTACAAAATTCTCGATCGCCGAATCTGGCGCCGACAGCTTCTGTAGTACCTCATTCTCGACTCCCAGCACCCATACGCCAGATTCCGATCCTGGGATCCTATAAGGAGGATTTTCAGTATGATTTTTTTTTTGTAATGAAGCATAACCACAAGCATAACCAAGTCACAAAACAACAAAACCCCATATCCACTATATCAAAAACTTTAAGTACAATGTGTATGAAAGGAAAATACAATATAATGAAAGTGACAGAAACTCCAAAAGCTCCAGAAGACTGCTGCACGCTCCGAGCTCAACACTACTGTAACCTAACGCCACCTGCACACATCTATCGTGCATAAGCTTACAAAAGCTTAGAGGGTGGTGAAAGTGTGTGTAAGGCAAGTGCCAAGTATACAATATCAGAGTAATGCAGAAATATGCGGTAAGTCCATGAATGCTATCAGCTATACCAAAGCTATGTAATGCAAGGCATGAATGCTATCGCCCATACCAAGACCATGCGATGCGAGGCCTATGTAGCCAAATGTCATATGCGAGATGCAAAGCAAGCGTGCCAGTACTCATCAAGTACACATATCAGTACAGTTCCTCTCCGGATATCACCAGGGTCTAATACACATCATACTGATTGCCTCCTCCCTAGCTGCACAGTCAAGCAAGTGGAAGAGACCTCACTATCCACCTGACCAGTAGTCTGCCAATACCTACCCGGCTTGTCGATAACAGACACATTTGCGAGCTGGTCAAACTCAGCCTAGCTTATAGCCCCCTCACTCAGGCGGATAAGGCCACACCCCCTTCACCCCAACCACAACACAGTGGGAGACGCGACCTACTGGTATTCGGCACTCGGGCGCTCATGTTTCCACTTGGTGTAGACGTTGGAGCATCCCCTGGTACCAAAAAGGTTATGAAACTTTCACCCAAGGGCATCCTAAGTGCCCATAGTGCTAGAACAAAGTATTTTCGATATCCGATATGGCCATCCATGATGTGCTTGTGGAGCCACGGCCCTGATGTCGCTAGGGTGTGCAGTGATCAAGTCACACATATGCGAGATGCATGAGTCACACCGTACAATCAAGCAGAAATCTCACGAGTACCACACGATCATGTGGGGCACTCCGTCTCATAAGGAGTCCCGTAAATGTCTCAGCCCAATGGCTTATGCTATGATCAAACATTTCTCATATCAAGCATACATATGATGCGTATGCATATGAATCATGGAAGTGTACTAAGCGTGTCATAAAGTAATGAACTATCCTTACACCGAAGATGGGCCTAGACGGCCTACACATAACCAGTATGGGCCTATCAATGGGCCCTAGGGAGATTTATAATGCGGACATTAAACCAACATCATTCTTACAATGTGGACGTCAAACTAACATTGTTCCCAAGGCATGACCCGCCATAAATATCATCACACAAACCATGGGGAAATCACCCAATGTAATGGACCCTAAGGACATCCCGTTGGGCCTCGACCCATGGGCCTTAGATACATCAAATGGGCCGCATCGTATGGGCCTTATATAAATCAAGTGAGCCACATTAATGGGCCTTATGTACATTGCAATGGGCCATAACTCATGGGCCTTTAAAAACATCACAATGGGCCTCGTAACATGGGCCACAAATACATTGAATGAGCCTAAACACATGGGCCATATATACATCAAGGTGAGCCTCAGTAATGGCCACAAATACACATCAAGGTGGGCCTCAGTAACGGCCACAAATACACATCAAGGTGGGCCTCCATAACGGCCACAAATACATCGAATGGGCCCCATAACATGGGCCTTACATAAGTGGTGATAATGACTTCCACTATTGAAATCCCAAGGCCCACGATAGTATTTATTTCCCATCCAATCTGATCATAAGGTCACAATGACCTGAAAGGGAAAAGCAAATATCATACTCGTCCAAAATGGGTCGCCCTAGGATTTTAATGGTGGACAATCAAATCCACTACTTTCTATAACATGGCCCACCTGATCTTAGATCTGTCTCATTTTGAACTCAAGCTCCAAAATTATTATATATATTTTTTAAATGGTTGGATGGGTTCGAGCAACACATGCATCATGGTGGGGCCCATAGAGGCCCACCATCAGGTATATTATATAAAATATAATATATATAGTATATATATATATATATATAACTATATATAATATATATATATACAATATATATATACACACACACATGCACTCACACACGTGCAGACACACGCATGCACTCACACACGCACACACTCACGCATGCACTCACACACGCACACATCACGCACACCCTCACGCACTCACAATAGGGGGGGTCCCACCGTCCAGGGTGGACGGTGCGGACGAACACATATATCAAGATAGGCCCCACCGTCCATCTGGACGGTGGGTATGCAACACATACATCACTGTGGGTCTCATGTGGGGCCCACCATAACGTTTACTTTCCATTCAGATCGTTGATAAGGTCATACGGACCTGGAATGAAGAGGAAGAACAATTTTCATTTTGATCCAAAGCTTCTGTGGACCCAAAATGGGATTCAATGGTAGAGTTCAATCATCGCTGTTTCTTGTGGTGTGGTCCACGTGAGATTTGGATCAAACTGAAACTTGGAGGGGGCCCACTTCAGAGAGTGGCCCACCACATGAACGGATTGGATGTCAAATAAACATCACGGTGGGGCCCACGGCCGGAGCTGTGGGTTCCTGCCCACCGTCCACTCGTACACCGCCCACTCGCACCGACAAAGAACCTGCACGCTCTCGGCCGGCAATTGCCAGCTTTTTTTTTTTTTTTTTGAAATCTGTATTTTTGTGGTTTTTCATGTGTGGGGCCCGCTTCAGCCAAATCCACCCTGGCCACTGCTTTCCACGGCCTGAGATGCACTAAACAAGTCCAATATCGGATATTTTTAGGTGTCTATAACTATCAGGGTAGATTTTCAATGGTAATGACATTGTTTTCAACGCTATGGCCCACCAGGTAATCGGATCAACCTCATTTTTCAGCTCAACGCCTAAAATGAGTTGGTAAATAGGATGAACGGCATGGATTGACTCCATACATTGAGGTGGGGCCTATATGAGTGGCCCGCCCCATGAGCTTGAAACTAAGCTTATATTTGTGTTTTTCCCAGTGACGTCCAGCGTCCCTGGACGCTAGACGGCTCAAGGTGGGCCCTGCTCTGGTGGACCACCAATGGTGGATAGTGTGGGTACAACATATATGAAATGGGCCCCACTTAGAGATGGCTGGATACAATACATGCCTCAGGTGGGGTCCATCCAAGTGGGCCACATGGCCACATCATCATCATTTGAAAGAAAATGAAAAAGAGAGTGAGAGAGAGAGAGAGAGAAAAGAGTGGGGCACACGTGTGATGGAGGGACCCCGACACTATGGGCCCTCCCTTGCATCCAATCATACATCAAATGATAATCAAGGTGGGCCATCAGCCACATCTTAGGGTCCATAATAAGATCCATACTATTTATCGGTAGGCCTCACTTGGCTCATCATAAAAACACAGAAATCTAGCCTATAGAAGCACCCACCACTTGATCTTCTTGGTCTGTTGGAAAGCCTATCTCCTTGTGCTTCACTTTGATGGTAGAAGATAGGAGATGGATGTTTAGGATGGGAGATCTTGGGAAGGGAAAGTGGGCCACACAAACTCTCTCTTCTCTCACTTGGAAGCTTGGATGTGAGCTCTCTTGCTTGGCTTGGAATTGTGTTGGGAAATGAGAGAGAGAGAGAGTTGTAAGGAGATGTGAGAGATGGGAGATGTGAGTGAGTGATGTGAGGTGAGTGATGGATGTGGTACTTGACATGTATGGTGGTGTAAGAGAGAGGGTGGGAGAGAGTTGACTTGGTGGTTGCTTTACTTGTGGAGAAAGGTGATGTATACTTGACATTGAAGTGATTGATTGATTGATGGGATTGATTTGACATTGTGTAGAGATTCTCTTGGGATCGAGAAAGCGCGGCGTTTTTCCCCGAACTGAACGCCGGCTCATATCTTCCGGCTTGGGTATTGGATCGGTGCACGAGTCATGGCGTTGGAACCGCGGCGACGGTGCGGTCGCAATGATACAGGTCTCGGATTAAACCGACTCGAATCTAAAGGATACGACTTACAATCTTACGCAATATCGATTATCTGTCGTAGATTGCCGGACTTCGACGGAAAGGATCGCAGGATTCATCGGAACAGTACGAACTAGGATATGGGTCTTACAGCTCTCCCCACCTAATAAAAATTTCATCCTCAAAATTTACACTACCATCGCAACTAAACGTAACTCATAAGGAAATATGAAATATAACGTCATATATAATCAAAACGCAGCATATCATCATAATCAAACATCTAAGGGATAAGATAACGCCCACAAATCTCAAGCTCTAACTCCCAGGACTCCTCATTCATGAACAATCTAGGAAGACGGTGTAGGGGTCAAGTCACATGAATCATCGACGACTGCTCCTAATGACTGAGGGTCCTGCTGGGCGGCATAAAATCTGCCCTGGGCTTGCTAGAGAGGTGCAGGTCCCCTCTGAGGTATCTGCTGTTGTGGGGGAGGTCCCTGAGGCTGGTTCTGTGGTCGCGACAGTTGCTGTGAGGGCTATCGCGGAGGCTGATACGGGCCCTCGACTGCTGGTGCTGTGGTGGCTGTCGCGGAGGTGGATGCGGTGCCCTTGGCTGTTGCTGTTGCGGATAGAGACACTCGTGAACGCGATGTCTTGTCCTACCGCATCCAAAGAAGGTACCGGTGAATAGTCCCGAAGGTGGTGCTTGGGGTACTGCCGGCTCTCAGAATGCTGGGCGGGTCATGCGTCACTGCTGTGAATGATACTGCTGCGGCTGCGAACTACCAAAGGGCGCCTTCCTCTTCTGTCTCCCCTCTGATCACAGGCTCTTTGCACACCAGCCTAATCTGTCTCATATATCAGGGCTCTCTCCACTATCTGCTTAAATGTCAGAAGCATATGTCCGATCACACGACTCCGGAGGGCAGGACGCAAACCGTTCTCAAAACGGCGGGCCTTCCGCCCCTCATCATCCACAAGATATGTCGTGAACCTCGAGAGTGTGACGAAACGTGCCTCATACTGGGACACAGTCATGTCTCCCTGGACCAGAGTCTCAAACTCTAATACGTGTTGCTGTCGCACATGCTCAGGAAAGAACTTCCGGTCAAACCGGTCTGTAAAGTCCTCCCAGGTCCACTCGAAATCAACCGCTACCAATCGGGCTATAGATGCCCACAAATACTGAGCCTCACCCTGAAGGAGAAATACGGCTAATGGGACTCGTTGCTGGGTCATGCATCTCATGGTGTCGAATATCTTCTCCACCTTAGAGCACCATATCTCGGTAACAGTGGGGTTTGCCTCACCCCTGAAAAGTGGAGGATCATACTGACGGAAGTCTTTGAGAAGGGCGCTCGCACGTTCCTGTTCGGCCTCAGTTGGTGTAACAGTGGGACGCCTACTCTGCCCCTGAAGAATGACGGTCATCGCCTGAAGCATCTGCTGCACTTGGGTGGCACTCACGGGTACGGTCGGATTCGCACCGGTCTCAAGTAAAGGAGTGGCATCCTTGGGCTGAAAATCAGGAATATCCGGTGGTGGAGTGAGAGTCACAGGTGGTAGAGCGGGAGTAGCAGGTGGTGGAGTGGGATTCGCTCGGGTAGCTCTTCTAGCCATTACGTCCTACGGGAAGGAACAAGGGCCTATCAGCCTTGAGATTTCTAGAAGGCATAAACGTCAAGGGTCTATGTCAGAAAATTGCTAAGTTATTCAGACTCAGAATGTAATAATCCTAAGTTTATAGCAGATATGTGATGTGATCTCAGGTATTCCCAAGTTATGCTCTGATACCAACTTCTATTAAGCCCCAAACTCAGAAACCAGGCTTACAAAATTTCTGATCACCGAATCTGGTGCCGACAGCCACCGTAGTACTCCATTCTCGACTCCCAGCACCCATATGCCAGATTTCGATCCTGGGATCCTACAAGGAGGATTTTCAGTATGATTTTTTTTGTAATGGAGCATAACCACAAGTATAACCAAGTCACAAAACAACAACACCACATATCCACTATATCAAAAACTTTAAGTACAATGTGTATGAAAGGAAAATACAATATAATGAAAGTAACAGAAACTCCAAAAGCTCTAGAACACTGCTGCACACTCTGAGCTCAACGTTGCTGCAACCTAACTTCACTTGCACGCATCTATCATGCATAAGCTTACAAAAGCTTAGAGGGTGGTGAAAGTGTGTGTAAGGCGAGTGCCAAGTGTACAATATCAGAGTAATGCGGAAATATGCGGTAAGTCCATGAATGTTATCAGCTATACCAAAGCTATGTAATACAAGGCATGAATGCTATCGGCCATACCAAGACCATGCGATGCGAGGCCTATGTAGCCAAATATCATATGTGAGATGCAAAGCAAGCGTGCCAGTACTCATCAAGTACACATATCGGTACAGTTCCTCTCTGAATATTACCGGGGTCTAATACACCTCACATTCTCTGCCTCCTCCCTAGTTGCACAGTCAAGCAAGTGGAAGAGACCTCACTATCTGCCTGACCAGTAGTCTGCCAATACCTATCCGGCTCGTCGATAGTGGACACATTTGCGAGCTGGTCAAACTCAGCCTAGCTTATAGCCCCCTCACTCAGGCAGATAGGCCATACCCCATTCCAACCGACCACGACACAGTGGGAGACGCAACCTACTGGTATTCGGCACTCAGGCGCTCGTGTTTCCACTCGGTGTAGACGTTGGAGCATCCCCTGGTACCAAAAAGGTTCTGGGACTTTCACCCAAGGACATCCTAAGTGCCCATAGTGCTAGAACAAAGTATTTCGGTATCCGATACAGCCATCCACGATGTGCCTATGGAGCTACGACCCTGATGTTGCTAGGGTGTGTAGTGATCAAGTCACACATATGCGAGATGCATGAGTCACACCGTACAATCATGCAGAAATCTCACGAGTACCACACGATCATGTGGGGCACTCCGTCTCATAAGGAGTCCCGTAAATGTCTCAGCCCAATAGCTTATGCTATGATTAAACATTTCTCATATCAAGCATATATATGATGCGTATGCTTATGAATCATGCAAGTGTACTAAGCGTGTTATAAAGTAATGAACTATCCTTACACCGAAGATGGGCCTAGACGGCCTACACATAACCAGTATGGGCCTATCAATGGGTCCTAGGGAGATTTATAATGCGGACATTAAACTAACATTATTCTTACAATGTGGACGTCAAACCAACATTCCTCCCAAGGCATGACCCGCCATAAATATCATCACACAAACCATGGGGAAATCACCCATTGTAATGGACCCTAAGGACATCCCGTTGGGCCTCGACCCATGGGCCTTAGATACATCAAATGGGCCGCATCGTATGGGCCTTATATAAATCAAGCGAGCCACATTAATGGGCCTTATGTACATTGCAATGAGCCATAACCCATGGGCCTTTGAAAACATCACAATGGGCCTCGTAACATGGGCCACAAATACATTGAATGGGCCTAAACACATGGGCCATATATACATTAAGGTGGGCCTCAGTAACGACCACAAATACACATCAAGGTGGGCCTCAATAACAGCCTCAAATACATCGAATGGGCCCCATAACATGGGCCTTACATAAGTGGTGATAATGACTTCCACCATTGAAATCCCAAGGCCCACAATAGTATTTATTTCCCATCCAATCTGATCATAAGGTCACAATGACCTGAAAGGGAAAAGCAAATATCATACTGGTCCAAAATGGGTGGCCCAAGGATTTTAATGGTGGACAATCAAATCCACTACTTTCTATAACGTGGCCCGCCTGATCCTAGATCTGTCTCATTTTGAACTCAAGCTCCAAAATTATTATATATATTTTTAAATGGTTGGATGGGTTCGAGCAACACATGCATCATGGTGGGGCCCATAGAGGCCCACCATCAGGTATATATAAAATATAATATATATATGTATATATATATATATAACTATATATATAATATATATATACAATATATATATATATATATATATACACACACACACACACATGCACTCACACACGCATGCACTCACACACGCACACACTCACGCACACCCTCACGCACTCACAGCAGGGGGGGTCCCACCATCCAGGGTGGACGGTGCGGACGAACACATACATCAAGGTAGGCCCCACCGTCCATCTGGACGGTGGGTATACAACACTTACATCACTGTGGGTCCTATGTGGGGCCCACCATAACGTTTACTTTCCATTCAGACCGTTGATAAGGTCACACGGACCTGGAATGAAGAGGAAAAATAATTTTCATTTTGATCTAAAGCTTTTGTGGACCCAAAATGGGATTCAATGGTAGAGTTCAATCACCACTGTTTCTTGTGGTGTGGTCCTCCTGAGATCTGGATCAAGTTGAAACTTGGAGGGGGCCCACTCAGGGAGTGGCCCACCACATGAACGGATTGGATATCAAATAAACATCACGGTGGGGCCCACGGCTGGAGTCGTGGGTTACTGCCCACCGTTCACTCGTACACTGCCTGCGCCTCTCTGACAGTTGCTGCTGTGTATTTTTTTTTTTGAAATCTGTATTTTTATGGTTTTTCATGTGTGGGGCCCGCTTCAGCCAAATCCACCCCGGCCACTGGTTTCCATAGCCTGAGATGCACCAAACAAGTCCAATATCGGATATTTTTCGGTGTTTATAACTATCAGGGTAGATTTTCAACGGTAATGACATTGTTTTCAACGCTATGGCCCACCAGGTAATCGGATCAACCTCATTTTTCGGCTCAACACCTAAAATGAGTTGGTAAATAGGATGGACGGCATGGATTGACTCCATACATTGAGGTGGGGCCTATATGAGTGGCCCACCCCATGAGCTTGGAACCAAGCTTATATTTGTGTTTTTCCCAGTGACGTCTAGCGTCCCTGGACGCTGGACGACTCAAGGTGGGCCCTGCTCTGGTGGACCACCAATGGTGGATAGTGTGGGTACAACATATATGAAATGGGCCCCACTTAGAGATGGCCTAGATATAATACATGCCTCGTGGTGGGGTCCGTCCAAGTGGGCCACATGGCCACATCATCATCATCTGAAAGAAAATGAAAAAGAGAGTGAGAGAGAGAGAGAGAGAGAGAAAAGAGTGGGGCACGCGTGTGATGGAAGGACCCCGACACTATGGGCCCTCCCTTGCATCCAATCATACATCAAATGATAATCAAGGTGGGCCATCGGCCACATCTTAGGGTCCAAAGTAAGATCCATACCATTGATCGGTAGGCCTCACTTGGCCCATCATAAAAACACAGAAATCTAGCCTATAGAAGCACCCACCACTTGATCTTCTTGGTCCGTTGGAAAGCCTATCTCCTTGTGCTTCACTTTGATGGTGAAAGATGGGAGATGGATGGCTAGGATGGGAGATCTTGGGAAGGGAAAGTGGGCCACACAAACTCTCTCTTCTCTCACTTGGAAGCTTGGACGTGAGCTCTCTTGCTTGGCTTGGAATTGTGTTGGGAAATGAGAGAGAGAGAGAGAGAGAGAGAGAGAGAGAGAGAGAGTTGTAAGGAGATATGAGAGATGGGAGATGTGAGTGAGTGATGTGAGGTGAGTGATGGATGTGGTACTTAACATGTATGGTGGTGTAAGAGAGAGGGTGGGAGAGAGTTGAATTGGTGGTTACTTTACTTGTGGAGAAAGGTGATGTGTACTTGACATTGAAGTGATTGATTGATTGATGTGATTGATTGATTGATGGGATTGATTTGACATTGTGTAGAGATTCTCTTAGAATCGAGAAAGCGCGGCGTTTTTCCCTGAACCGAACGTCGGCTCACATCTTCCGGCTTAGGTATCGGATCAGTGCACGAGTCGCGGCGTTGGAACCGCGGCAACGGTGCGGTCGCAATGATACAGGTCTCGGATTAAATCGACTCGAATCTAAAGGATACGACTTACGGTTGTGCGCAACGTCGATTATCAGTCCCGCATTGCCGGACTTCGACCGAAAGGATCGCGGATTCATCGGAACAGTACGAACTAGGATACGGGTCTTACATGCATCTCATGTAGGTTGTTTGCACATGCTGATACCCTCGTGTTAGTGGAGAGTGAGATGTATCAGACCCTTACTTTACCTATCATGTATCTCTTGAATTATTGTTATTCTTAAAGGATAACCTTCACTATGAGTAGGGCATTGACCCTCTCCCCACCGTACAATTGATGCAGGTGGCGTACTGATTGACGACCTAGACAAATACTTCCCTATAGCAGATTATCTTAAAAGACTAAGAAGATAGTGTTACTATTTAGTTTTGTACTTCCGCTGTGAACTCTGATGTTGTAATAAACCTCCCATTATGAGGCCATTTGATTAATCTTTTACTCAGATAAAATATAATCAATATAGTTGATTTTATTCTTGTGAATGTTACCTTCATGAATGTATCTAGATGTAAACCAAATGGAAGAAAAGGGGTGTAATTTTTTAAAGCATCTAGTTTATACATCATTAATACCCGGTTTCCTCGGGCACGAGTACAAACTCTGGCCGTGAAAACTCGGGATGTTACAATTGTTTAATGCTATCTTTATTTATATTTGTTTAAATTCCAAATTTATTTTTAATTTGGCATAGTCCTATTCACCCCCCCTAGGACTCTTAGCTCGGCCTTTTCAGACCTTAAATTAGCCATACATGTCGAATTTTAGCCCTTGGATCCCTGTGGAAGTGGCCCAACGGTCAGATCAGCCCATGAATCATTGATCTGGGGCGCACTTGATATCTAGATATGCTTCAATCTTGGTCTCAACCCCTTAAATGAGGTGACGAAACGGATGGACGGAGCGGATTTCGCGTAAACATCACAATGGGCCCCACCTGGGGACGTGCATGAGCACAGTCTGTGTCTACACGCATCGCACCGGATCTAGAAATCCAGTCAAAGGTTGCTAAACCGACCCTTCTTTAAATCCAGCTCGAATTCAAATAGGCAACGAACGTGGTCCGCACGAACGATCTCAGTAGGCCACCATCATGATCCAAATGCTCAATTTGAACCGTCTATTGCGTCCAGGAGAGAATTTCAACCGTACCCATGGTGACCTTTTGGCCCCATGCACTCGTACACACACAGATCGTCGTCAAACGCAGGATGAACGGTGGGGTGATTTGATACTATGGGCCACACCAAAACTTGACCAAAACCACTCCTTTCCGATGGAAATCACGCCAGGAATCCAATGAACGGGGTGAATCTCTTCGAAAACATCACTGTGGGGCCCACCAAGCGTCTCAGTGCAATAACTTTGGACCATCGCACGTCCGGGAAAACTGGAACTTGCGGGGCATTGTACGAGCATGGATGTGATCAGATGGCTGATCCAAATCGTCCAGAAGTTCACCAGGTGGGGCTAACCATTACTAAGGTGGCAGATACCAAGGACAGGTTGTACAACCATCCCGAAAATCCACCAAACGCATGTGTTGTGCGTTTCGCGGCTGCGTAAACTCCACAGGCATGCACCACCTCTTCTCCACTGTCCAGCACCGACTTCCAGGTTCTATATAAGGGAGAGAGAAAGAGACCTGAAGGATCATCTTTTGACATGTGGAGTGTAGGAGCACAAAAGAGAATGTGGAATCAGACACCAGCTAGGGAGTTTTTCTCCCTCCTTCTTAGTTTTTCTTCTTTTCCTTTTATGCTTTCTTTTAAGAGATTTAGTTTGATTATGTTTGGCTAAACCTCTTAGGTAGGGCTAAGAGGTGAAGCTTGTAGTGTGATGGGGTGTTTTCTACGGTTTTGATTCATGTTTATGAACTCTCTTTTATTATAGTTTGATTATATGGAATGTTTTTATTCTTTAATGGTTTATTGTGACTTAAATTACAATGGATATGCGATGACTCTGAGCATGTTCTGTTTATTATAGGGATTATGAACGTGGGAGCCCTGTTGTTCACCATTGTCTCATGGGCATGGTTGGATGATGAAACCCTTCCTAATGTTCATAACTCCCTTAGATTGGATGTAGAATGGCTAAATTCTATTGTTTGCTTTGTTCCATGGGCATGGTTTTGTGATGGAATCAATTCTAATTCTCATACCTCTCATCTCTTGAAACTAGATCGAAGGAAGTTCAGATATAGACTTTAATGAATCATCTTCCAACTGGATGAAGATGGGACTCTAAATCTAGTTGTGTTTATGAATCAAGCATAGATCCCCCTGATCTCTACAAGTGGATCCTTGGAAACCCTAGTTTCCCACCTTTGAATTTTATAAGTTTTAGTCTAATATTTCACCATTATTTCCTTTAAAATTCCTTGATTTAGATTACATCTTCTTCAAGTTCTACTTCTGGTTACTTTTAGATTACGTACAAGGTTCAGTCCCTGTGGATTCGACCTCAGTCTTACCGAGATTATTACTACATCGCAACCCTATACTTGGGGTGTAAACAAAGCTCCGTCCTTCAACTTGTACGCCACCAATCTAACCTTTTTCTCTTTAGACATTTTCATGTAGTCGAAGAACGATCGACTTCAAGAAACCAATCGAGGAAGTTCTCGATGTGGAGTTGGCCATTGAAACTAGGAAGATCGACTTTTATCTTAAATTCTCGATCTTTCTGATCTACCCGATTGCCGCCTCGTCCAGGATGTTTGAGGATTATGTCATCGATCTCCTCGTGACTAGATCCCACTTCCTTATGTGTGATTATACGATATATTACTAACATCGCCCCGCGATCAGCACGATTGCGAATTTCAGCACCTACAGGAGCCAGATCATCGCCACGAACACAGAGTTGCCTTAAAGCCTCCACCATGCTATAGATGGCAGCCTGCAGCCCTTGTATGACTTGTCGATTCTCTTGGTTCGATGCTTTAAAAGCTGTCACTATTAAATGACAATTCCCTGGAACATCATCCATGAGATCGTTGCCCGACTCATTGTTAGATGCCGTTGATCTGAGGAAAAAAACCTAACTTTGATACCAACTGACGCAAGGAATGATGTGATGAGGTCGATCACCGTCTTCCTTGATTGATAAATGCCTTGAGTCCACAAGGCCCTCTTAAATCCACAAGAGATATTTCTTGAATCCATGAGAGAATTAAACTAATTTCTAATAACATTTATTGATAGTTCAATTAAAAAAATGAGTTTAGCATCCTTAAATAACTCTAAACAAACCCTAAAATGTAATCAATGAGTCTTAATTGAATAAGGAAACAAATTATGAAATTTGCGCAAATTCCCGTGTTCGTCGACCTGTCGTCATCGACCTGTCGTCATCGACCTATCGAGTCGATTGGTCGAACAGCCTCAAAATCGTCCAGAGACTTAAAACTAAAATTATGTGAATTTTGACATGTCGACCCGATTGGTCGACTCGTCGAACAGGGCCTCTGACTCATCGACCAGATCTATTGACCTATTGAAACAAGTAGGAACAATTCTGGAATTTCCGGCAGAATTTCAACTTGTCGACCCAATCGCTCGAACTATGCCGAATGTTGTTGATTCTTTTTTGCTTCTTTTCTTTGGTCCATCATAGCCATGAACGAATTTGCGACCGTTCTACATTATTTTTTGAAAAATTACGACATAAAAAATCATGTAAATTGTAATTAAATTTCGTGTATTTCTATATGCATAAAAAATGTAAGGCCCATCATGATAAATATGTTATATGCATACCATCCATCTGTTCCACAAGTTCATTTTAGGGCATGCGTTGAAAAATGAAGCAAATCCATGACTCAAATGAACCACACTACATGAAATAATGGTCTTAAAATGAGCCGGCGAAATGGATGAACAGCATGAATATGACCAATACGTATAGTTTTTGGGCCCAAAATATCTTCCCACCTATGTTTTGTGCTAAAACATTGAACGTGTCAATGTCAACCGTGGGATAGAAGCAGTTGGAATGCATAACTTTTAAGGAGGTCTCAACTCCAACCAGTTGGACCACAATTTAGGCTCCACCGACAGGATGACTCCTAGCCTATCAAGTGTACGCAACATCTGATAGCTTCTAACCTATTAAGTGAATGCAACATCCAACCTTTCCAATTAGCTGGCCCCACCATTAGGATTTCCTAGGCAAAAAATAGCCATATCTACTCACCATGTGGGCCACACTATAGGAAACAATGCTTACCTATTGATAAATAGAAAAATACAAGTGTGGTCCACTCAATGAATGGATGGACTGACTTTTGCACAAGGAAATCCTCATGGTTGGCCAACTTATTGGACGGATTGGATGGATGTTTTCATCCAGATGAAATTGAAAGTTATCCGCTGGTGAACTCTTGGGGTCCAACTGGCGGAACTTGAGTCAAAAAGTTTTAAGTTCCTGGATTGTGCCAGAGTATCAAGTAAGGCCCACATTAAATTTCAATCTTGGAGGCTAATTATGGACAAAATCAATTTGCCGTGAAGGGAAAAAAAAAAAAAAGAAGAGGTAAAAAGGTATGATTATCGTTCTCATTCATGTGAAAGCTAACAACCCACGAATACGACATCTTCCTACAATCTTACCAACTTTTGAATGCAATCACAAATAAATAAAAACGATGAGTTATTCACGCAACAAAAGACTGAAGAAGAGATTTGCAGCACACATGCCAACTTAGTACACGTGCAAGAGATCCGGCCATTCATCAAGCTAGCTAACGTAATTGTTTCATGCCTTCACCAAAAATCACGCTGGTTACCCATCAAATGAGTTAGATGAATGAGCGAAATGGATATTATTCCCATAATAGAAATCAGTCCACATGTAATGGAAACATATGACAACTGATGGGTTGGTCGGTATTTTTCATGAAATGTGTCTGGATAGCGTGCACTCGTGTCATGTTAGCATGTGTGTTTGTTGGGGTTGTTTCTTGGATCCTTCCTGCACCAATCAGACCTGATTCCAAGCAGAGGCACTATCAGGCCCACTGTGATGTATGTGTTGAGAAGTGGAGCCACATGTGCAGATTTCGTGTCGCAAGTCCTTTCGCAACTGGGATGCGAAAGGGAAATTACCAAAACTATAAATCGGGGTCCCTAGGGCTATTCTAGTGTTAAGGTGAATATTGGGAAATATTTCTAAGGTGTGGTCAAGGAATTTTATCTGTACTTCCAAGGGAGAGGTTAGTATATTGCCTTGTAATCTTCGTTCTTCATAGTGGAAGTTTGCATCCGTGGTTTTTTTACCCTATATTGGGATTTTTCCACGTATATCTTGTCTTGTGGTTTGTTTAAATGCTTTTATTATTTTCTTGTTTATATTTCTTCTTGTTTATCGTTTGTGGGTGAGGCCTGAGATTGGATCTAGGCTCACTGCGTTGTTGGCGTCTTCTTAACAACCCAGTATCGAAACTATTGGTTTAGTTCTATTGGGAGCGATGACGGAAGATAAGAAAACTAGAATTGAGAAGTTTGATGGTTCAAACTTTGCCTTCTGGAAGATGCAGATGGAAGATTATTTGTATCAGAAGGACCTCTATATTCCTCTAGGAGGAAAAGAGAAGAGACCAGAAAAGATGACAGATGATGAATGGTTTTTACTGGATAGGAAGACTTTAGGAACGATCCGACTCTCTTTGTTTAAGAGCGTCGCCTTCAATATATCCAAAGTAAAAATGACAAAAGAATTAATGGAAGCCCTAGCCACCATGTATGAAAAGCCCTCAGCATCCAACAAGGTTCATCTTATGAAACAGCTATTCAACATGAAGATGTTAGATGGTGGGATCGTGGCAGAACATCTAAACGAGTTCAATACAGTCACGAGCCAGTTGGAATCCGTTGGCATTACTTTTAAGGATGAGGTCAGGGCATTATTGATCTTATCCAGTTTGTCAGACAGTTTGGATGGTTTGGTGATTGCTATGAGCAATTCTTCAGGGTCGAGAAAGTTGAAATTTGATGATGTGGCCGGTCTAATTCTCAGTGAAGAATCTAGAAGGAAGGCATCAGGAGTTTCAGGGGACTCAGGGAATGCTCTAAACGTTGAAGGAAGAGGAAGATCGCTAAATAAAAGTGGCAATAAATACGGGCGTTCTAAGTCAAGGAAGAAGTCCAAGGGACCGAAAGACAAATACGGGTGTTGGCATTGTGACAAGAAGGGGCACATGAAACGTGATTGTAGGACGCTCAAGAAACAAGAAGTAAGCTCTCAAGGCGGGAAGGATTCAGTGAATCTGTCTGAGGAGAGCGACACAGAGGCGTTGATCTTGTCTCTTGATGTGATGAATGAGTCTTGAGTTATCGACTCGGGTTCTTCATTTCATGCCACTTCGTGTAAGGAAGTTCTGCGTGATTATGTGTCAGGTGACTTTGGAAGAGTCTACCTGGGTAATGATGAGCCGTGCAATATTGTTGGAAAGGGGGATGTTCATGTAAATCAGAAAGACAGAACGGTCTTGAAATTGAAGGATGTCAGACATGTACCGAGTTTGAAACGTAATCTGATCTCAGTGGGACAGTTGGCCAATACCTGTTATGTGACGACATTCACCAGTGACTTCTGAAAGATCACAAAAAGTGCCTTGGTAATATCTCGAGGCAAAAAGGAAGGTACTTTGTATGTGACTTCATGATCGTATAGTTCACTCACAGTCGCATCAACTAGAGTGAATGAGCAGTTATGACATCAGAGGCTGGGACATATGAGTGAGAAAGGGATGAAAGTGCTATTGTCAAAAGGGAAGCTACCAGGGCTGAAGTTTATTGACTTGGAATTCTACAAGGACTGCGTGTATGACAAGCAGAAGAGGGTAAGCTTCAAGAAGACGGGACGCGCTCCAAAAACACATCTGTTGGAGCTTGTACACACTGATGTGTGGGGATCGGTACAGGTATTATCTCTTGGTGGCTCACGTTATTTTGTTACTTTTATTGATGATGCTAGTAGAAAACTGTGGGTCTACTTCTTAAAACATAAATCTAATGCATTTGATGTATTTAAGAAGTGAAAAGTTATGGTAGAAAATGTCACGCCCCAAACTCAGGGACCGGGCTCACAAAATTTTCGATCGCCGAATCCGGCGCCGACAGCTTCTGTCGTACCCCATTCTCGGCTCCCGGTACCCATATACTAGGTTCTGATCTTGGGATGCTACAAGGAAGATTTCTAATAATCAATTTGATTCGTAATGAGTATAACCACAAGCATAACCCACGAACAATAACCACAAGAACACCATCACGAAATCCACTATGATAAAAAAACTTTTGAGTACAAGGCGTATGAAAGGGAAATACAAGATAGTGCAAATAATAAAAACTCCAGAAGCTCGGCTGCACACTCCAACTGCTGCGAGTTTACGGCTGCGTCCTGTCGTCACCTGCACGCATCAATCGTGTATAAGTTTATGAAAAGCTTAGAGGGTGGTGTAAGTGTGTGCGCAATATGAGCGTGCTCAGAATGCAGGGTCAGAGTAATGCGGAATTGTGCTGATGTGTACATAAATGCAACCAGCCGTACCAAGGCTATGCAGTACAAGATATGAGTGTAATCGGCCATACCAAGACCATGCGATGTAAGATGTAGCTCAAGCATGTCAATCCTCATGTCAATATAGTTATCAGTCTGGATAATCACCGGGGTCTAGTACACTCTACGCCAGCTTGCCGTCCCTATCCGGACGCACAACTGGAAGAGCGAAAGAGACCTTACTATCCGCCTGCCAATATGGGGCCCGGCTCGTCGATAGCGGACTGATTCCTCAAGCTGGTCAAAGTCAACCTAGAAATTGCCCCCTCACTCAGGAGGGTAAGGTCACACCCCTTTCCAACTGACCACGACACAGTGAGAGACGCGGCCTACTGGTATACGGCCCTCGCGCGCTCGTGTATCCACTCGGTCTCGACGTTGGAGTCATCCTCTGGTACCATCGGGTTTAGGGATTTTCACCCAGGGACATCTATGATGCCCGTATACTAAAACCAAACATTTTCGGTATCCAATCCAGCCATCCACGATGTGTCTGTGGAGGCTATGGCCCGGGTGTCGCTAGGGCATACAGTAACTACAATCACAAAATGCAAGTGCATGAGTCACACTACCAGTCATGCAACAGTCCTGCGTAAACCATGCGCTCATGCAGGGCAACTCCGCCTATCAGGGAGCCCGTAACAGTCTGCCCGAAGGCATCTAGTATGATCAATCACCCCTCATCTCAAGCATGCATATGATGCGTATGATCATGAATCATGGGGCAGCACTATACTTATGGCATGATAATGGGCGTTGCTCAAAGTGAAGATGAGCCTAAACGGACTGTAGAGTATAAGTGTGGGCCTATCAGTAGGCCTTAGGAAGAGTGACAATGCGGACATTTAATCATCATCACCTACAATGTGGACATCAAACCAACATTGTCCCCAAGGCCCGGCTCACCTTAAATACCATTAAATAAATCATGGTGGAATCACACGTTGCAATGTGCCTTAGGTACATCCCACTGGGCCTCAAATGCATCAAATGGGCCGTATCTCATGGGCCTTATATTCATCAAGTGGGCCACCTCAATGAGCCTCACCAATGGGCCTTAGGTACATTGCAATGGGCCATCACCCATTGGCCTTAGAATGCATTAAAATGAGCCCAATCACATAAGCTTTATGTGTGTCAAATGGGCCTAATCACATAGGCCTTGTATATACCAAATGGGCCACATCAATTGGGCCCCATAGTACGTCAAAATGGGACCGATCACATGGACCATATGAATAACAAATGGTGGGGTCCACTTGAACTGTTAGATCTGCCTCATTCTTTAGCTCATGCAATAACATGAGCTTTCAAAATTGGATGGACGGGTTGGATGCAACAAATGCATCATGGTAGGGCCCATAAGGCCCACCATAATATATATATGGAAAAAGGCACAATGCGTACGAGCTGATTTTTAACGTCCCATAAGGTCGAGCTAAGTGGGCCCCACTGTGATGCGTTTTTGAACATCTACCCCATCAGCCAGATGCACCATTCCGTCGTAGGCCTAGGTCTCAAAAATCAAGTCAATCCGTGACTTGTGCAGGCCACACCACATGCAGAAGTGGAGAGGGCCGTGCACCATTTAAAACATTCATAACCATTTTGAGGGCCACTGAGATGTGGTTTTGCAAATCCAGCCCATCCATCATGTGTGTCCCACTTACATGAGGGTTCAGACCAAGTTTCAAGCGCATGCAAATTTCTAAGTGGGGTCCATCGTCCACGGCAGTGGACGGCATGGAACACATACATTACAGTGGGCTCCACCGTCCGCTGGACGGTGGGAGTAAAACACATACATTACAGTGGGTACCACCGTCCGCCTGGACTGTGGTACAACAACACATGCATCACTGTGGGCTCCACGTGGGGCCCACCATAATGTTTACTTTCCATCTAACCCGTTCAAAAGGTCAGACAGGCCTGGACGAAGGGGAGAAACAAATTTCAGCTTGATCCGAAACTTCTTTGATGCCCAAAAGGGCTTTCAATGGTAGAGTTCAATCACCACTGTTTCATATGGTGTGGGCCACCTGAGATCTGGATTAAGCTGATTTTCGGAGGGGACCCACCTCAGGGGGTAGTCCACCTCATGGACGGATTGGATTTCAAATAAACATCAAGGTGGGGCCCACGGCTGGAGCCGTGGGTTCCTGCCCATTCACGTTGACGTTGGCAGCGTGTGTCAGCGGCGTCTGCAGCAGCAGGCGCTGCTATGTATTTTATATATTTTTATTTTTATTTTGAAATCACATTATCTTGCGATTTTCAGTATGTGCGGCCCGCATCTGATGAATCACTCCATCCAATGTGTTTCATGGCTCAATACCAACCAAACAAGCCCAATATACAGGGTGTTTTGATGTATAGGAAATATTGAGGGTATTTTAATGGTGAAAGTAGCTATTTGCTATGCTATGGCCCGCCTGAGGGCCAGATTAACCTCATCTCTTGACTCAACGCCTAAAATGAGGTAGGAAAGGGAATGGACGGCTTAGATTGAATCCAATCATCAAGGTGGGGCCTAAACAAGTGGGTTACCCCATGAGCTTGGAAACCAAGCTAATATTGGTGTTTTTCAAACACATCTAGCGTCCCTGGACGTTGGACGGCCTAGCATACTACAAGGTGGGCCCTGTTTAAGTGGGCCACCAAATGATGGGTGGTATGGGTACATTACATATAAGGTGGGCCCCACTTATAAATGGATTGGCTATAATACAAGCCTCATGGTGGGGTCCATTCAAGTGGGCCACACAGCCACAAAATCTAGAAAAAAAGGAAGGAGAGAGAGAAAGAGAGAGAGAGAAGGTGCGACACACGTGTGATGGAGGGACTCTGACACTATAGGCCCTCCCTTGCATCCAATCATACATCAAATGAAAAATCAAGGTGGGCCGTCGGCCACATCTTAGGGTCCAAAGTGAGATCCATACCATTGATCGGTAGGCCTCACTTGGCCCATCATAAAAACATGAAAAACTTATCCTATAAAGCACTCACCGGTTGATCTCTTCAGTCCGTTGGAACGCCACCCTCCTTGTGCTTTACTTTGATGGTGGAGATGAGAAATGGATGGCTAGGATGATAGATTTTGGAATGGGAAAGTGGGCCACCAAAATCACATTCCTCTCACATGGAGAAGCTTGGACTTGTGGGCTCTCTCTCTTGCTTGGAAATGGTGTGAGAAAAGAGGGAGAGAGAGAGAGAGAGTTGTAAGGAGAGAGGGATGAGAGATGTGAGGTGAAAGGGTGAGTGATGTGTGATGTGTACTTGACATGTATGGTGGTGTAAGAGAGAGGGTAAGAAAGAGTTGACTTTGGAGAGAGAAAGCATGGGTTGTACTTGACATTGAAGCGATTGATTGATTGATGTGATTGATTAATTGATGTGATTGATTAATTGATGTGATTGATTTGCCATTGTGTAGAGATTCTCTTGGGATTGAGAAAGCGTGGTGTTTCTTCGAAATAAATGCTGGCTCACATCTTCTGGTCAGGGTATCGGATCGGTGCGTGAGTCATGGCGTTGGAACCGCGGTGACGGTTCGGTCGCAATGATACAAGTCTTATATTAAACTGACTTGAATCTAAAGGATACGACTTACGGTCGTGCGCAATGTCGATTATCAGTCGTGGATTGCCGGACTTCGACGGAAAGGATCGAGGATTCATCGGAACAGTACGAACTAGGATACGGGTCTTACAGAAAATGAGACAGGTAAAACAGTAAAGTGTCTCAGATCTGACAATGGGGGAGAGTATTGTGATAAGAGGTTTGAGGAATATTGTGCAGCAAATGGAATCAAACATCAGAAAATGATTCCAGGGACACCACAACAGAATGGTATGGCTGAGCGCATTAACAGGACCATCCTTGAGCGCGATAGGAGCATGAGGTTACATGCAGAGTTGCCCAAGACCTTTTGGGCAGATGTTGTGAATACTGTCGTATATCTCATCATAGAAGTCCCTCAGCACCATTGGATGGTGGGCTACCAGAAGAAGCGTGGACTGGGAAGGAAGTGAACCTTGCACATCTTAGAGTGTTCGGTTGCACTTCATATGTTCACATTGATGCAGAGCACAGAAATAAGCTGGATGCGAAGTCCAGGAGGTGCACGTTTATAGGCTTTGGGTAGCATGATTTTAGCTACAGGTTCTGGGATGCAGAAAATAGGAAAAGCATCAGAAGCAAGGACGTAGTCTTTAATGAAAAAGTGATGCATAAGGACAATGTGCAGGAAAATAAGGCCGAGAAAAAGGAATTCTTAGAGTTTGAAGAGTTACCGGACATAGGTGTTACAGTGCCGCAGGATGAGGCAGAGCCGCATACACCGGTTGTGAGGAGGTCTACTCGGGAGAGGAGACCCACAGTCCGATACTCACCCTCCTTACATTATCTACTACTGACAGATAATGGTGAGCTAGAGTATTTTGAAGAGGCGTTACAGTCAGATATACTGGTTAAGTGGGAGCAGGCCATGGATGATGAGATGAACTCTCTTGAGTCTAATCGTACATGGGAGCTAGTCACTCTACCCAAGGGTAAGAAAGCTCTTCATAACAAGTGGGTTTACAGACTAAAGGAGGAGCACGATGGTTCGAAACGGTACAAGGCCAGATTGGTTGTGAAAGGGTTTCAACAAAAGGCAGGTATCGATTTCACTGAAATATTTATCGATTTCATTGAAATATTTTCACCGGTAGTGAAAATGTCTATGATTCGCATGGTCTTGAGTATAGTGGCTTCAGAGAACTTACATTTAGAACAGCTAGATATTAAGACAACCTTTCTTCATGGGGACCTTGAAGAAGAGATATATATGCATCATCCGACAGGATACATGGCACCAGGTAATGAGAATAAGGTGTGCAGACTGAAGAAGAGTCTATATGGCCTGAAGCAGGCCCCGAGGCAGTGGTACAAGAAGTTAGACAGTTTCATGTCAGGAAACGGTTTTAGGAGATGTCATGCAGACTACTGTTGTTACTTGAAGAAGTTTGATACGTCTTACATCATCCTTCTTCTGTATGTTGATGATATGCTTGTGGCCGGTTCAAGTATGAAGGACATCTCAGATCTCAAAAGACAATTGTCTAGAGAATTTGCCATGAAGGATTTAGGAGCTGTAAAATAAATCCTAGGCATGAGGATAAAGCGTGACAGGAAAAATAAGAAATTAGTTTTGTCACAGGCAGAGTACATAGCCAAAGTACTTAATCGATTCAATATGGGAGGTGCTAAGCCGGTTAGCACTCCATTAGCCAACCACTTCAAGCTATCTAAGGAGCAAGGTGCAAAGACACAGGAGGAACAGGACTACATGGCTAAAGTTCCATACGCATCAGCTATTGGGAGTCTCATGTATGCTATGGTGAGCACGAGGCCAGACATTGCTCAAGCAGTGGGAGTTGTTAGCAGATTCATGAACAACCCTGAGAAGGAACATTGGGAAGCTGTGAAGTGGATCCTTAGGTACTTGGTAGGTACTAAGGACGTAGGGCTGTGTTATGGTGGATCGAAAAATCAAGTTACAAGGCTACGTGGATTCAGATTTGACAGGAGATATCGACAGCAGAAGAAGCACTACAGGTTAGGTTTTTACTCTGGGTAGTGCTGCAGTCAGTTGGGTCTCCCAATTATAAAAGATAGTATCTATCATTACGACAAAAGCAAAATATGTTGCGGCTACAGAAGTATGCAAGGAAATGGTGTGGATGCAAGGTTTTATGAAAGAGTTGGGTAAGAAGCAAGCAGATTGCAAGCTGTACAGTGACAATCAGAGTGCAATACACTTGGCTAAGAATTCAGCCTTTCATTTAAGGACTAAGCATATTGCCATCAGATATCACTTCATACGTTGGTTACTGGAAGATGGATCGATTGCTCTAGAGAAGATTCATACAAGTGAGAATCCTGCGGATATGCTGACGAAGGCGGTCATAAGGGAGAAGCTGAAGTTCTGTTCAGCTTTGATTGGTCTTTAGGTTTAAAGACGGGGAGGTGGTGCACTCTAGATGAAGAGGACAAAGGTTTATGACGATGTGTCTCTAAGTGGGAGATTGTTGAGAAGTAGAGCCACATGTATGGATTTCGTGTCGCAAGTCCTTTCGCAAATGGGATGCGAAAGGAGTTTCACGGATTTCGTGTCGCAAGTCCTTTCGCAACTGAGATGCGAAAGGAGTTTCACGGATTTCGTGCCACAAGTTCTTTCGTAACTGGGATACGAAAGGGAAGTTGCCAAAACTATAAATCGGGGTCCCTAGGGCTATTCTAGGGTGAAGGTGAATATTGGGAAATATTTCTAAGGTGTGGGCAAGGGATTTTATTTGTACTTCCAAGGGAGAGGTTAGTATATTGCCTTGTAATCTTCGTTCTTTATAGTGAAAGTTTGCATCCGTGATTTTTTTTTACCCTAGATTGGGATTTTTCCACATATATCGTCTTGTGGTTTGTTTAAATGCTTTTATTCTTTTCTAGTTTATATTTCTTCCTGTTTATCATTTGTGAGTGAGGCCTGAGATTGGATCTAGGCTCACTGCGTTGTTGGCGTGCTGCGCAACAGTATGTACTTTATTCATACCTTCCGTTCATTTTTTCAACTTATTTTAAAGCATGAGCTAAAAATTTAGGCAGATCTAAAACTTAAGTAGACCACACCACAAGAAACAGTGGGGATAACAATTCCATGTTAAAACCTTCTAGGGCCTACTGTAATGTTTATTTGCAATTGAGCTTGTGGACGAGGTCACTCTGACTTGGATGAAGGGAAAACACAAGTGTTCCCCCAAGAGGTTTTTAATATTGGGATTCAATCCCCACTCTCTATTTCACTTGAGTTGTGGATGTGCCTCATTTTTTAACACATACTTTGATCCGCCAAGATTGATAGACGCCATTAATAAAACATGTGTGCGCACACGCACACATACATACACACGCGGTGACTCCCAGAGAGCCCCTGCCTGGGCCGAGTTCATCCTATGTTGCCAGGATGCAATCCGTGTCGGCGCAAATCAATTAATCAGTGTTGAATAGTAATAAATAAATCATCTAGATAAACAAAGAAAAAGAGTAGAGTGAGCAAGAATATGGAGAGGGCCTGCCTGGAGAAGATGGTGAAAAGAAAAGGATGTCTTGATTCATGGTTTCCATTAAATTGTAATTATTAGTAACGACTTTGACCTTAGCTTAGCATTCCTGTCTAGAGTCAAGTCTTGCAATTGCTTGTGGTCCAAGAGCTGAAATTTCTGGGGAGTTATTTGATACTCTGGCTGCTTAGGGTGCGTGATACGCATGCTGCGCATAGGATTTAGGACGTGGAATAAAAATTGTGAAACCCACTGGTACTAAGTTATAATCCAAAATCAGATTGTTTCAGCAATCCTAAACCTTGATTAGTGGACACTGGTTCGTTGGAATAAGACCATTGATACTTTCATTTTTAACCGTCTGATAAATGTCCACTAATCTAATAGTTAGACAGTCCAGTGAGTGTAATTTTTGTTTGATGATACATCTAGAATATTATACACTTTTTGAACTGTTTATTTTGAAAATTACTTGCATGCCAGATTTATAATTTATAAGTAATTTCTAAACGCCTGTGTACCATCCGTTGCACTCTGCTAGAGTATCAAAGATTTACTGTGACTTAAACTAGAAATGATAATATATATATATATATATATATATATATATATATATATATATATATATATATATATATATATAGAAAAAGCTTTGTTACTCTAGCAGAGTGTGATGGATAATACACAGACACTTAAAAGTTAGTTATCTAAAACTTTTCTTTGAGTATCAGGAGTAATTCAAAATAAATTGTCAAATAACCAAAAGTTAATCTTTTATGATCATGTGATTACGGAATTGATGAACACTCATTTATGGACTATTGAAATGAAAAAAAAAAAAAAAAACCCTCACTGACCCGACTTTAGCAAACTAGTGCCCAATAATCAGATCTTAGGATTGTTTACCCAACCTTATTTGAGGACAGTAACTTAGAGATAACTTAATATATGGCACTTATACAATTTCCATATGCATGTGTATTGAGTACATAGCAAGAATATCATGTAAGAATTCTATAAGGTGAGCATTATTGATCAACGGTCTGGATTGTTCTAAGGGTTGGATAATGTGATCGGGTATACCAATGGGCCCCACTAAGTTGTGATACATTCAGAAATTCATGTAAGGGGTAGAGTGCTACAACTGTGATACACACACAGTATTCTAGAAGAACTAGGATTGTCAAATTTGGGTGGAGCCAAAGGGAGAGGAATTTTGATGAGTTTCAAACTCCTCAACCCTCTGCATTATAAAACAGGGCTGGTTCCCCAATCCAACACCACCGACAGAAGTTATATCCCCATCATGGCTTCTTTAAAGGGTGTAAGGAGAGGAAGACTCTAGCAAGTTACAGCAGCAATGTTGTCTCAATCAGGTACGCTCTATAGTCCTTAAGATCTCCATATCCGATGCACAACACGGTCCTTGCAATTCTGCATAAAGTATAACAGTTGGTATCAGAGCCACTGTGTATCAGGTATGGAAGATCGATTAGATCATTAGGGATTCTTATTCTCAATTCAGAAATTGGAGATTTCAATTCTCAAATAGGGATTTTCGAATTCCCAAATCCAGTAATCAGAATTTGGGATTTCGAAAATTGAATCCCATATCTGTAAATTAGGGATTTTAGATTCCGATCCCCCAAATCAGGTAATTGGGATTTCGAATTCCCAAATCAAGTAATTAGGGCTTTCGAATTCCAAAATCCAGTAATTGAGGATTTTAATTCCCCAATATAGCAGTTAGGGATTTTGAATTCCTATATCAGTGATTAGGGATTTCAAATCCCAAATCAAGCAGTTAGCGATTTCGATTCCCAAGTCCAGGAATGAGGGATTTTAGACGTTAATGAAGGGAAGATCATGGAGACAGAGACACAAAACTCTTACTTATATTGGTGATTTCCATCCTCATTGCCGGAAATCATGTAGACCTTCCAGCATCTGGTTGCCAGTGTTAATGTCTGACATCTTTCCCTTCCACCAGCCTTGCCACAGCATTATAGCACCGATTGATTGCAATTTTTTTCCAATAACCTATTGGAAGCCATTATTTCTGGCGATCGAATTTCGGTATATGGAAAAGTAGCACCATTATTACCCTCACCTCCAGGACTGTGTATGTCTACTCATCTCTTCAGCAGCTTTCTCCCTCCAATTTTCTGGCAGACACTGATCAATGTTGTATGTCAGTGCCAGTAAATGGTGGTGATCACCACAGCTGAGACTAGGGTTGGAAAAACCCCTTTGGTTGGATTTGAGGGGAGATGGGAGCGGCAGCCACTTTCTGGAATAAGTCATCATCCAGGCCGTTTTAGGGCTATGTTATGGTCGGGTTTGGCAGACCCGAATAATCTTGTCATCGGGTCTACCTTCTGGACCGGCATCGTAGGCCAACTTCTCACCTTATTTACCTAAGGTGGGCCTCATCATGGGCTTAGGCCCATTGATTGAAACCTTGCCCTTACATTGATTAGCGAGATCTGGCCCATATCCAATGTAAATCTAGGGCCCTTTGCTTCATTGGGTGGACCTTGCTTGCGGGTCTACCTAATGGGTCAAAGCCCATTTTATTAATTTTTGTTTTGTGGGCCATGTATACAGGTCCTTTGTTGGGCCTAACTTTTGAGGCTGATTTGATTCACATTAATATTGATATTTATGGCCCGCACTCCAATTGACTTGGGCCCTATGAAGGTCTGGTGATTAACCAGATGAAACCCTTATTGTAGGCCCATTCTACTTTGATTCAGCCCAATTCGAGGGCATGTTGATTGCCATTTAATGTTTTGGGCCTTCCATATGGGGCCAATTTTGGGACCTGTTTCTTAGATCTGATTCGTTTGTTTAGTTTATAATGAGCATATAATCTAGTTCATTAACTAGATGGACAATGAAGAATATGAAACTTCAATCATGAGGACACTTAAGCATTAGATCCGAGCATTCCACTTTATAGACAATAACGAGGATCTGAATATCCACTTGATTCAGGTAAATGTCTATCTAGATTGTTATCTTGTGAATGTTAAGGGCCAGACATGCATCACTCAATGATGATGATCAGATCATATATATAGTCTTGATTCGGTTCAATTGTGGGCCCATTACCCATTCTTTAGAAATTGATATAGACTGTTAGAATGAGTAGAGTGAAATCTATCCGTCTGTTTCTCTTTAAGGTTCCTCATTTTCCAGCGATGAATAGTAACTATCTTTGAGGCCAAATCAAACTAATTTATATTGTTAATCCTTGAGGGCGGGATTATAATCGTAATCCTAAGTCAAAATTTGTGGGATTAAATACAATTGTATTAGCCACCACATTAACCTCAATCGGTGAAATTTTTTATGAATCAGGACTTGTGAAATTGAGAATTCAGTTAAAGGATTGTATTCAGTTGCGTTCATATTTCATGCGGACGATGACGAAAACATAGACGATCACCCATTTGACAAGAGCATGAACAGGGTGGAGTAAATGGTGCTGGTGATGTAAAGATGAAAGACTTATCCTACTCGCAAGTGTTGAGTGTCTCAAATTTACATAATTGATATCACTTAGCTTCATGTTCAGGAGAGTCACTTACATGTTATGATTACTTCCCACAAGAGGAGTGATGATGATGTAACCGATTCTTGCCAGGATTGGATGACCGGGCCCATCTTCATCTTGGATAGTTCAATTAAAGCCCCCCATCAATTGAATTGATAAAATTTTACCCGATATTTAGTTTTATTCATGAATTGTTTTATATAAACAATTTGCTAATGTTAGTATATTTTACAACCAGTTATACTTCCAACTTAAATGCATCTACTTCACATCCTAATCGGGTCCGATTATGTTCAATGGATAGATTTCATAGAGATAGTTTTGGGATGGTTACATTTAGATATTACTCTAGAAAATTTTGAACCATTAAAATCTTTTGAAAATAGTCAGAATTTGATCTTGTAACCTTAGTACATGTACTTGAACATAAATGAAACATGGTTCTAATGAGGGATTCTCAGGACCTCACCGTCCTCTAGGTTCTTCAGTTGAAAACCGACATGTGAATGGATCAAGCCGCAAGTGGACTAAAGGGGATAATTGCGTCTTTTGCAAGAAGCCGATCTATCAAAAGAAATGACTCAAAAAGAAGGGTAATAATTCTGTTATAGTTTGTTTAAATCTAATCTAACTGATATGTCGGTGAATTCTTAGTGGATAGATTTAGAAATCACTATTCACATATGTACTTCTATACAAGACTTACTACAAACCAGGCCACCAACTGATGCAAAACACTCAATATACGTAGGCAATGGTGTTAAAGTCAATGTAGAGGCAAGTGGAGTCTATAAACTTAAGTTAGAGTCTGTTTGTTTATTAGATTTGGTAAATACATTTTGTGTGCCTTCTTTAAGGCGTAATCTCGTCTCTATTTCTCGTTTGAATAAATTGGGATATTCATTCCAATTTGAGAATAAAGGATTTAATATTTACCTTAATTCGATTAAAGTTGGCATCGACTCTATGGTGAACAACTTATACCAGCTAGACTTGATTGCCTCACACGTCTATAATGTTAATGGCTTGTATGGAAATAAAACAGGATTTAGACATGAACTAGACAGTAAGAAGTCCTCCATGTTGTGGCACAAGCAGTTGTATCATGCATCTCGTGAGAGATTGGATGGACTTGTGCGAGAAGGAATTCTTCATTCTCTAGACTTATCCGACTATAAAGTGTGCATTGATTGCATAAAATGAAAATAGACCAGAACCAGAAAGAAATGTGCAACAAAGAGTGTATGACTCTTAGAGGTGATATATACGGACATTTGTGGACCATTCCCTACAACATCCTAGAGTGTACACAAATATTTTATTACCTTTGTAGATGACTATTCTCATTTCGGGCACCTTTATCTTATCAGTAAAAAATAAGATGTCCTGAATGCTTTTAAAATCTATAAGGCCGAAGTTGAAAATCAACTCGATAAGAGGATTGGAGTTATCAGATCTGATCGTAGTGGGGAATGCTATGGTAGATATGACGAATCAAGTTACAATCCAGGGCCATTCGCTAGATATCTACGAGATTGTGGTATTGTCGCCTAGTACACTATGCCTGGTACTCTAGAGCAAAATAGTGTGGTTGAAAAGCGTAATCGCACCCTTATGGATATGGCGCGAAGCATGGTTAGCAATTTGACATTGTCAGAATCTCTATGGGGGTGATGCGATCAAAACCGCAGTTCATATCATTAACAAGGTCCCCAGCAAGATTGTAAGTAAAACCCTTTTTTAGTTGTGGAATGGGAGAAAGTCAAGTATCCGATATCTGCATGTTTTGAGGATGTCCTGTTAAGGCTAAAGTTTATAACCCGCATGATAGAAAGCTCAATCCTAGAACCATAAGTTGTTTCTTCATAATATAGCTGGAAAAGTCTAAAGGTTATCGATTCTATGGTCTTTCCCACTCTATCAGGATCGTTGAGACTGGGAATACCAGATTAATTAAGGACACTGAAAATAGCGGGAGCACAAACATTATAAACTTTGTATTTGAGGAAGAAAGGACTAAGACTTCTGTCATAGTCACTCCAGATCATGTGGATATAAATGTTACAGTCGACCATGCAGTCACTGCAGAATACCACGTTGAACCTCACATATAAACCACTGATGAGGAAAATCAAAATCACACTCAATAAGCTGAACCATTAAGAAGACCCAAAAGAGAAAGAAGACATGTAAATCGAGACGATTACATTGCATACTTATAGGAGCACGAGTTTGACATTGAGATGAAAAAGAATTCTGAATCCTTTGCACAAGTCAAACAAAACGCTGATCCTTTTCATTGGTTTGATGTTATAAAAGATGAGTTAAAATCCATAACAGACAATACAGTATGAGATCTTGTTGAGTTACCCTCTGTAATAAGGCCGATTGGTTGTAAATAGATATTTAAAACCAAGCGGGACTCCAAGGGTAATGTCTAAAAATATAAAGTCAGACTTGTTGCCAAAGTATTTTAACCAGTGTGAGGGCATTGACTTTAAGAAGACTTTCTCACCAGTATTTAAGAAAGACTTATTCAGGATCATAACGACCCTTGTAGCTCATATGAATTTAGAGTTACATCAGATGGATGTAAAGACAACATTTCTCAATGAAGATCTAAATGAGAATGTATATTTATTACAACTCGAAGGTTTTGTAACCCATGGCTCAAAACATTTGGTTTGTAAACTAAAGAAATCCATATATAGGTTGAAATATACATCACTACAGTGGTACCTAAAGTTTCATGAAGTAATTTTCTCATATAGTTTTGTAGAAAATACTGCAAATGAATGTATCTATATTAAAATCAGTGGGGTAAGTTCATTATGATGATTTTGTATGTTGATGACATTCAGTTAGGTAGCAGTGACATCAGGATGTTGAGCGATACCAATAAATTATTATCTCAAAGATTTGAAATGAAGGACCATGGTGATGCCTTGTATGTTTTGGCATTGAGATTTGTCATGACAGATCACGTGGACTGCTCAGCTTGTCACAAAGGGCCTACATTACTAGGACACTTGAAAGGTATGGCATGCAAAATTGTGCTCCTGGACAATCATCCATTATAAATGGTGATAAATTCAGTTCAGTCAATTCCAGTGTCCCAAGAATGATTTGGAAAAGAATCGAACGAAGGAATTTTCGTACGCGTCAGTAGTAGGGAGCATCATGTATGCTCAAGTCTGCATGTGGCCAGATATTGTCTTTGTTGTTGGAATGTTTGACATGTATCTATCTAATTCAGGAACGCAGCATTGTATAGCTGTAAAGATAATATTGTACTACCTACAAAGAATAAAGGACTATTGAATCACCTACAAGAGATCTAACCATTTGGAGTTGGTTAGACACTCAGACGCAAATTATGCTGGCTGCGTTGATAGAAGTCCACCTTAGGCTACATCTTCATGATTGTTGTGGGGTTATATCTTTGAAAAGGGTTAAACAGTCAACTACAACCTCATCCACCATGAAATCTGAATTAATTATTAATCTTAAGGCATCTAATTGGGCATTGTGCTAACAACGTTTCTTCTCTGGTTTGCAGGTACTGGAGCATATCCCGAAACTATTAAAAATATTTTACGATAATTCAGCTGCAATTTCCTTATCCAGTAACAACGAGCATTCATTAAGGTCGATGCATATTGACATTAAGTATCTTGTTGTAAAGGAAAGAGTTCGGAATCATCAAGTGTCTGTGAAGTTCATCGGAACTAAGTAGATGATTGAGGATTCGCTCACTAAAAGACTCCCTATCACGCTATTTCAAGAGCATGTAACATCTATGAGAGTCATTAATTCCATAGATGTTTTTAATTAGTGAGAGTTGAGCATGTTTTATTTTCACAGACAATAAAGAGATCTCATTTAATAAAATTATTTGATGATTCTGATATAAAGATTAATTCTGCTTCTCTCTAAGTATGTGCAATATAATTTGAGTAAGTAGAACTACAATCATGTCTCATTGAAGACATTTGAAAGCTTTAGGATCTCTTAGGGATAGACACACATTATCACATTACGTGTGTAATCCTTATACCATACTTTCTAGTTCTAGATCTATGTCATCAAGACTCTTAGTATTTGTAACCACGCTTAGCCTCACTTCGCCTAAATTAAATGTTGTGATGACTACCACGATTCGATACTGACAGTCTTGATGTACCAGATTGTCATAGCACTACCCGTATTATCCAACAATGTAATTGGTTAACCATTTGTATATTTCTTCAAATCAAAACATGTTTTTCAAATATTTTAAAAGATTAACCATGCATTGATATTGATCAAATGAGGCCTAAGTGGGAGAATATAAAAATTCTATAAGATGGGCCTTATTGATCAACAGTCTGGATTGTTCTAAGGGTTAGATAATGTGATTGGGTATACCAGTGGGCCACACTAAGTTGTGATACATTCAAAAATTCCTGTAAGGGGTAGAGTGCTACAAATGTGATACACACAATATTATAGAGGAACTAGGATTGTCAAATTTGTGTGGAACCATAGGGAGAGGAGTTTTGATGGGTTTCAAACTCCTTAGCCCTCTACATTATAAAACAGGGCCGAGTCCCCAATCCAACACTACCGACAGAAGTTACAGTCCCATCATGGCTTCTCTAAAGGGTGTAAGGAGAGGAAGACTCCAACGAGTTACAACAACAATGTCGTCTCAACCAGGTATGCTCTATAGTCCTTAAGATCTCCATATCCGATGCACAGCATCATCCTTGCAATTCCGCATAAAGTATAACATATCAAACAACTTTGAGTTACAAAAGGGTTATCTTTAGATTTTAATATAATCAGGTAGTACCCCATTAACACAAGCTTACAGGGCAGCTCTAAGGGGTAGGTAGGTGAGGCAATTGCCTAAGGCCCCCTAATTATGAAGGCCCTATATTATAACAAAATTAAAAATTTTAATTATGATGGTCCTATATTATAGCAAAATAAACATTAAGAAGAAGAAAAAAGCCTAAATTTTTTGAAATAAAACTTATTGAAAGGCGTATAAAATAGGAACATCTAAAAATTAGTTTACAAATTTGAAATTGAAAATAAAAAACAAATCTTAGAAACTATCACTATCAATAATAACAGTCTAACTCTATCATCTATTTTCAAAATAATAGCATCATTTCCAATAAATTCTTTTCCTAAGACCTAGGACCACAACTACCTACATTAATGCTAATTAAGTTCTCAAAGAATTAAATTCTAACATCATTTTTCTAAATTAAATTCTAACTTCATTTTTCTAATGGTACAGATAACACACTAATGTCATTTTTCTAAATTAAAGCCTCGTTTTTATGACTTGCCTAAGGTCCCCAACAACGTTGAGCCGCCCTGCAGGCTTACCTTCCTGCATGTGCTTCTCAAGTGTCTTTCACGAGCAGGGCATTAATTAAGGCAGTCCAAAAAGGTCAGCCTAATCAAGAAATCGCTTTCAATTAATGGGAAAAAACACTAACATAATGCTCATTTTTAATAACGCATCACAGTCGGTTTGTTACACTAGATTTCATAAAAATATTATATTACTATTTAGCAATGTTTGTTTAATCAAATATTATATTACTATTTTGCTGTGTTTGTTAATATATATATTTTGGGCTCCAATCCTTGCAAGGAGTTTCAATACAAGGTCTTGGGTTCGAAACCCATGGGTGGTAAAATCCTACCCTGGCGTGCGTGGGTGGGTGGCGGGTGCGTGTGTGAAAAAATAAAAAATATATTATATTACCGAAGAAATTTGTAGCCGACAGTGTTACGCATGTTCAAATTTTAGAGCGAATAAAGACGTAATGTCATCATTACAAATAAATGCTGCCGTTGGTGTCAGCAAACTGTTTCGATTGGTTAAAAAACAGGTCCTTCAAGTCAAGATTATCCAAGCAGCAGCTAAGCCCACACCGTTAAAATGAATAATCAGAAGATGATCTAACCTGACATGTAGGTTTATCCTACACAATCAGTAGATTAGCCTTTTTATTTTATACAATGTCGGACGTTTTGAAGGGGCTGGATTTCTTTAATTTTTGAGAAATTGGCTGGAAATGGGATGCGGTAATACGATAGGCTTACGGTGCTGGGAGCAGGTGGGACTGTACGAGGTCGTGTTAACGGAAGCGGACTGCGCGGGTGTGTGGACGGTGTTCTGTGGGACTGTGGGACCCACCATGATGTATGTTCTTCATCCACACAGTCCGTCCATTTTTATATATAATTTTATGGTATCGTCCTAAAAATGAGGTGTATCTAAGTCTTACGTGGATGACATCACAAGGAAACAGTTTTGATTAAATGTTCACCATTAAAAACTTTTGAGGTCCCTAAAAGTTTTGGGACAAGCTTATATTTGTTTTTTTTACTTCGTTTAGGTCTTTATGACTTAGTCAACGGTTGGATGTCAAATAAAAATTACAGTGGGCCTTAGGAGGCTTTTAATGATGCACATTCGGTCACAACTTTTTTCCCGTGGTACACCGGAGATTTCGATTGCCTCATTTATGGGAAAAGTCGTAAAATGATTTAAAAAAAAATGGATGGACAGCATCGATAAAACGCCTACATCATGGTGGGCCCACAAAGCACAAACTACTAGCCAAATCGCATCCGTGTTGACGTCACCTGAGTTCTGTGGGCTCACTATTATGTATGCGTTACACCCGCAAAAATGAGTCAGAGTCAGAGTTTTAAGCGGAACACACCCCAAATGCTGTGGTATTATGACTGAGTGTTGAAACCTCTTTTAAGGCGCGCCATGATGTTTTTTTGCCATCCAACCTGTTCATAAATGAAGCGGAAACACAGATGTCAGATTAATCGAAAATTTCAGTACCCCTAAATAGACTACTTTCCATATATGGTGCAGTCTGATTGAGCTTTGGCTCTGCCTTATTATTTGGCCCACACTTTTAAATGATACTGCAAAATGAATAGATTCTATATATATAACACATAAATCATAGTAGATCCCACAGAAACACGCAACGTAAGTCGGTGGTAAGTTGCACACCTCGCAATCCGCTTCCAGTTGAACTTGTCCGTTGGGCTGAGAAAACTATGGGCGAGTCGGTCAAGTATTCACGCTGCGTCGGACTGAATGTGCCATCGGATCACGTTATAAAATCCACCGCATCTTGCCGACTTGGTAAAAAGTGTTCCGGACCACATTTTCAAAGTGGGAAGGGATAAGATATCAAGACTAACGTACTAACACACAACACGGCATTTGACGTCTGTTCGCTTACTAGGTTGGCATTGAATGTGCGAACTGACAGAGAGGTACTAACAAGCTTTTGAAAAAAAACGAATTTTAAAAATTGGCATTAATGTGATACTTCTGCCTTTGTAAAGATTTTACCTGAAAGCACTTGGTAAAGTTGGCTCATGCCTTTTGGTTAGGGAGCGGATTTGGTGAGACCCGAGACTCACCCAAGTTGGTGCGGCCTTTACTGTGGACCCCACCTTGATATATGTATTCAATATCCACTGTCCATCCGTTTTTCGAGATCATTTCAGGGCATTATCCCTGAAATGAAGCAGATCCAATTATCAGGTAGACCATACAATGAGAAAGTGTGGTGATTGACCATTAATGGATCACAAAAGTTTTAGATCAAGCTGATCTTTGTTTTTCCGCTTAATCCATGCTTATGTGACCTTATCATTGGATGGAAAATAAACACTACATAAATATTAAGGCGTGCCCTAAGAAGTTTTTAATGGTAGAGCATTCATCACCACTGCTCCCTGGAGTAGGGTTCACCTGCTATTTGAATCTTCTTCATCTTTAAGATCATGCTTTAAAATGATCTTGAAAGACATATGAATAGTGTAGATATAGAATACATTATCCAAGTGGGCTCATTGTAAAGGATGCCTGGTCGTGGGTGACATTGAGGTCTCACCTAATCTGCTCCCTTTTGTTAAGCAACACGTGGCAAATTGTTCCCTCTTTTTTAACCCGAAGAAATGAAAAAAAAAAAAAAAAAATGGATGGTGAAAAAATTGATGCTCTCGTCGTGAGTGATAGGTGATGGATGCAGTACGGTAATTTGAAATTGCTTACGTTACATATAAGTAAAATTTAGTATTTCTCAGTAGAGGTGGGCATTAAGCCAAGTCGAGGTGGGCCAAGCCCGGCCCGGCTTGTCCATGCTGTACTTGAGTTCGAGCTCGAGCTCAACATTGAAGCTTGGCTTGTTTGCCAAAGCTGTCGAGTCGAGACGAGTTTACCTCGAGTCGAGCTCGAGCTTGTTGGGTGAGAGAGTAATGGATTCTGTTCTTGATCCTCCTCCATTGATAAAAAATTCAAAAATCTTAGGAGAATCAAAGCAAAATCGGTTGAAAAAAACAAAGAATAGGATGAGGAAACCTGTAAGAACCGATCTGTTCTTGATCTTCTTCCACAAGCAAAAATCCAAGTACTAAAAAAGAAACAGAGCAGAACACAGATCAGAAATCTAAGTGAAGAGCTCTAGCCAATCAAATTATTGGATTTCCTTGAAGCTCTAACAAATTTGAGAAGAACCCATCTCGGATTTCTTGGGTTTCTCGCCCAAGAAGTAGATCTTAAGAGATTGGAATCATACTATTGTGAAGCTGAAATGAAAACTGGTGCTGGTAGTCCAGGTGGGCGTGCGGCTGGCAGCGGGTAGAGAAAGAGAAGAAAAAGAAAGGGAAAGGGAAAGGGGGTGCGTGCAGTTGGGTAGAGAATATAGGGTTTGTTTTTTTTTTTTTTTTTTTTTAATTTTTAATTTTAATTTTTAAGTTAAAACTTAAAACTTATATTATATATAATATTTAATATTTAATATATTTATTAATCGAGCCGAGTCGAGCTCGAGTTTAAGCTTCGAGTCGAGTCAAGTTTAAGACGAGTCAAGTTGAAATGCCCCCTGGTCGAACTCGGCTCGAACTCGACTCGAGCTTCAAATAATTAGCTTGACTCGGCCCTAATCAGCCATTCAAGCCGAGTCAATTCGAGCTGACTCGAGTCGAGTCGAGCGAGTTTTTCAAGCTAGCTTGATTCGTGAATAGCCCTATCTACGCTCACATGATTGTATGTGATAGATTACTAGCCTGCATAGTCTGACAAGTTTTTTTTTTAGTTATTCCCATGGATGGGCTAGATACTTGTGTTTGCTTTTGGGTGCCCATGGATAGGCTTGATTTTTATTTTGGTTTGGGATGGAGGTCATACTACTGCCAACCTAGGGCAGTACATATTTTGGATAATGTGCTTTATGGCTGGTTATAATTCGTATCTATTTACTGCCATGTTTATATTTTGCGATCCCCTGTTTTATCTGGTTTATATCAACTGTGGTGTGTGATGCGTGTGATGCTTGATCTTTATCTCCATATTATCTGCTTATTCCACTGCTCTTCTTTTTCCTAATATGCATACATGTTTTCTGTAATGAGATGTTCTTTTACATCTATCTATTATGCTTATCCTATCTGAATTTCGGTTCTCCCATATGCTTCAACTTTTGTCAATATCCATTGTTATATTATCCTTTACCAATAAGTGACAAAAAGGGGGAGAACAAATCCACAACCCGAAGACAAAATTATGTGTATTTGTTTGTGGATGGTGGTGCAGGTGTTAGGGGGAGCAACTGCAAGAAGACAGGGAAAGATTACTGTTAGGGGGAGTAGCTACAAATGTGTGTGTGTGCATTAGATAACTTTGTAAAATTTTGTAAAGTTCATGTATACACAATTTAGAGTGGATTGTCGAGAAGTTGTTTTAGGGTGTTTTGGTGTTTTGTCACGTAGTTGACAAAGGGAGAGATTGAAAGTGCCCTGGTTTGTCAATTAGCGTGAGAGTTGAGTCAGCTAGACAAAGGAGCCTTATAGGAAGATTGATCAAGCGTCTGCCTCAATTGGATATGTGCCCAAACTCGTCACAGGTAAATCTTAGCCTTACATCCCATGTCCAAAAACACCAGGTAATTAAAACCCTTAAAATTGTAGAAAACACCCTAAGGTTTTTTGTTAGAAAACTTTTTCATACTTCAGGAAAATCTTTAAGTTTTCTACCTTTGTCGATTTACCGACAAGTGGTTCGATGAAATCGAACCTTGTTGTCGATGTCCTCGAAGCTCAATCGATCTTATCGAAATGAGGACCTAAGATGTCCAGCAACCACAGAGATATCTGGACTGAATTATCGATGGACTCATCGATATCATCGAAGTTTGAATCTCGAGTCCATCGAGCTGACTCGATAAAATCGACATTTGGTCTGTTGTGTCCAAAAGTATTGCTAAGGAAAATCATGTAATCCTCGATATATTGAAGAGCTCCTCGATACTCTCAGAATTCAAATCTCGATGATATCGGAAGCCCTTCGATGATATCGGATTGGGACACATTTCTATCCAGCAAATTTTCAGGTTGTTTTTTCTTTGATCGAGGGTCGCTCAATAAAATCGATATTCAAATATTGATCATATCGAGGCGTGGTCAATGTCATTGAAAGTGGACAAAAACTATCTAGCAAGCTTATAAGAAAATTCCTTGGAATTATCGATGAATCGATACTTCCTTCGATATCATCAATATTCAAATTCACAGTGTGAATGGTCCAAGGATCCTTGGAATTTGAATATTGATGATATCGAGTAATGCTCGATCATATCATATACCCAAAATATTTTAAAGGCAAGTGCTCTCACATTTTCAAATGTCAAGGAATCGAACCTTGTGTCGATGAAATCGGAGTTCAAAATCCGAGACATCGTCGCACGTTCGATTTCCTCGACCAGTTGGCAAAAGGTTTCAAAAGCGTTTAATAGTTGAGTTCGTGTCATCGAGCCGCAAGTCGATGCTATCAAGAGCATACGCTCGATGATATCGACCCTGGTCGATGATATCGAACTCTGTAAAAAATGTGACTGTTTTATATCTGTTGGAACCTTTTGCCTATTTAATGAGAGCTTGCCCTTGGTTGTTGGTAGAGAAAATAGAGAGTTCTTTTGAGTGTTTAACCCTAGATCATATACCCTAAGCCTTTTCTCTCATGGAAGTTCATTCTCCAATCCACCCTCATCATTGACATTTAATAGAGTGGATTGGGGAATGAACTTCCGCATTCAAGGATCTTGCAGCTACCACGATAATGACAAATCATTAAGGTGGGATGCCTTGAATGCATAGATGATTGGAATCGCTCTATCTTCCTTATAGGAAAACATTTAATAGAGTAGGATTCCATCATAACCTTGACCCAACTGTCACCATGTATTGGTACATCTTCTGAGTTGCAGTTCAAAGGAGTTGAAGATTCTTCGTCATCAAAGGATGAGATCTTCATCAACGTGCAGAATGGGGCTCATCTACTTATCTGTAAGTCATTAGAGTCTAGAGAACCCTTGTGGTCATTCCTTCTGTACGATTGGGTCTAAGGTGTTTCTCACCCCTTGCAAGTCCTCATAGGAGGCCTCCGGCGGGAGTGTACGTGGGGGTGCTTTGTGTTGACCCTTGCTCTGTAGAGAGCATAAACTCTTAGGCCCTTGTGTAGGTCCTTGACCTGTGTGGTCCAAAACTTGGGTGCTTTGTATTGACCCTTGCTCATGGGAGCATAAACTGGTGAGGTTCCTTGAGTGGATCCTTACCCTGTGTGGCATAAAAGTCGGGTGTTGCGTGTTGACCCTTGCTCATTGGAGCATAAATTGTGTCATGTAGACACTTTGTGTCAGCCTAATTGTAGGTTGTACTGGTTAGAGGTGAACTTGATTTAAAACCTCCGGTTTGAGGCGAACCTGTTGTGAAACCTCCTTTAGTGAGATCCGGTACACTCAAGGGTTGAGTGTGCTGTCGGAAGTGGAGTAGACAAGTAGTCGAACCACTATAAAAATAACTATGTTTGAGATTGATAGTTGTCTTTGATTACTCGTGTGATTTCCCTAAATGCTTTCATATTTGTTTATCTGAGATCACACCTCACACACAGGCACATATATCATAATCTATGATTCGCATCTTGTTCATCTTTCAAATAGTATTATGACTAGATCCTCTATTTGGCTTGGAAACCATTAGAGTTGCTTTAAAGAAATCCTGATATATGCATATTTTCCCTGGATAAGTTTGATAGGATTTTAAATTACTATAAAATATTAAAAAGTCCTATTCACCCCCCTCTAGGACATCAGTCGGGATCCTCTGTTATCGGGTCAACAAGATTTTCCTGTTACCCTAGTGGTTTGGCGTCCGAGGCTTTTCTTTTATTTTTTCAGTGAGTGATGACGTGGACCAATGATTTTTAGGGTATTAGGAATTCTCTGTTGACCTGGTAACAGAGGATCCGGACTCCTAGGACATATTGGCATATTCTCACTTCAACTAAAGCGATCATTACCGCAATTTCAATTGGTATCAAAGCGGGTCTCTCTTAAGGGCTTCACCACCTAGAGAGTGATCTTGACTGGAGTTGGTAATATGGCCAAAGGAGAGGGCTCATCGGTCATTAGACCTCTAGTATTTGATGGATCAAATTATGTATACTGGAAGGCTAGAATGCATTACTTTCTGAGATCTTTAGATCATGATGTTTGAGAAATTGTTGAAAGAGGATATGTGCTACCAACCGAACAGATAGTACTTGAAAATGTCACAACTATCACCAAACCAAAATCCAAAGAAATGTGGACAGCATTTGATAAAGAAAAACAAACATTTGAAGCTAAAGCTATGAATGTTATCTATTGTGCTGTGTCCCAAGAAGTTTTCAATTAAATCAGTATGTGTGGGACAACCAAAGAAGCATGAGATTTGTTGGAAACAACCCATGAAGGAACAAGCACTGTGAAGAGATCCAAACCGCAACTCTTAACATCACAGTTTGAAAGTCTCAGAATGGAAGAGCATGAGACCTTCATAGAGTTTTTCACAAAACTGAACATCATTTGTAACTCCATGGGTGGATTAGGTGAGAAAGTTTCGGTCCCAAAAATTTGTCAAAAAATACTAAGATCATTACCGGAATGGTTTAATCCTAAAGTAACAACCATTGAAGAGTGTAGAAACATAGATGAAATTAAAGTAGAAGAACTAGTAGGTTCCCTACAAACATTTGAACTATACTTCAAACAAACCCCTAAATCTAAAACAACTGTCCTCAAAACTTTAAAGAATACAACAAATGAGGACATTGAAAGTGAAAGAGAAAATGAAGATGAGGAAGTAGCCCTGTTGGCACAATGGTTCAGAAAGTTCTTTCAGAAAAATCGTGGCTGTCCATTCAAAGGAAGACAAGTGGACAACAAACACTCTACAGGCAAAAGTGGTAAAAAGACCAAGGAACCACAATCCTATACCTGTAGAAAGTTTGGACACCTGTCCACTGAATGTCAGAATAGGAAAAGCAAAGGAAAAGCGATGGTAGCCACATGGGATGACACGGAAGAGTCAAACTCATAATGTAGTGACTCAGAGAGCGATAGAGACCAGAAATCTCTGAAAATTCTTATGGTCTCCACTGCCTCAACCATTCCCATCGAAACCGAGAATGTTGAAGAACCGCAAGCCACTAAATCATTTCCATCAGATGATGAGGAAACTAAGAAGGAAGAAGAAGAACAGGATAAACTACAGGATGCTTACAATCAACTCTACATTCATAGCATCAATATCCTTAAAAGGCTTGGAATAACTGAAAATAAAAATGAACTGCTGCAAAAAGATCTGGATAAAACATTGGAAATTAATACACACCTAATTAATGATTCACAACAATATCACTCAGATAATGATAGACTAGAAAGAATCAATATCTTCCTTAAAACCGAGTCTAAAAAACTAAACAAACAGGTTGAGCTATTAAAAGATAAAAACATGCTCCTTCAAAATAAAAATCACACACTCCTGTTTGATTTAGAAGAATCCAGAAAATCTGCTAAGCTAAACTATAAAATTTCCCAGAGTGGTGAGAAATTAGAAAAACTCTTAGGTAAAGGAAGACCCGGAAAAGACAAGAGTGACTTAGGATATGATAAGTTTAAAACAAAAATTGGAAATGCAGAACCAATGACTGAAAAATCTGCTACTTCAGGAAGTAAAACAAGAACTACTCCTGTTTGTCATTCATGTGGTGACTCTGGTCATTATAAGTTTGAATGCATGCCACCTAGGAGGACTCAACACAATTTTGGTCAAAATCACACTGGTAAACACAGACCTACCAGAAAAACAATACAAAATATCAGGAGTCCACTTAGGAATATGGATAGAAGAAATACACATCCATCACCACCCAAAATGACTAACAGAATAAAGGAGTTATTGAATCAAGTGGCAGAATTAAATAAGAAAACAAATGAATGTGTGAGATAAGGAAACACGATTCAATTGCCCAACTTGATTAAAGAAACTAAAACTACCACAATTAGAAATCTTGTCACAAAATGGGTAATGAAAGAAAATAAAAATTGCCTTGTTACTCACTCAAATTATATAACAGGCAATGATACTAAGTGGTACCTAGATAGCGGATGCTCAAGACATGTCACAGGTGACAAATCCCTTCTTTTAAATTATTCAGATCTTAATGATGGGATAATCACCTATGGAGATGGAAGCACTGCTAAGGTAATTGGACAGGGAATTATCAAAGGAATAAATACGTTAAAAAATGAGAATGCCTTTTGCATAAAAGGATTAACACATAATCTTCTGAGTATTTCTCAAATATGTGACAATGAGCATGTGGTTACATTCAACAAAAATAGGAATGCAAAATCCTAAACTTATCAGGTAAATTAGTGATGAAGGGTTGTCGCACAAATAACCACTACTACGTCATTAAAGGCAAAGGAAGGACTGATCCATAGGCCTAGAAACATTTGAGCATAGTAAAACATATCCAGGTCATGTATCTAAATCTGGATAGATGTTGAAAAGATGCAATTTTGATGAACTTTTAACGATACATGTGAGGTTCCTCACCTCAATCTTTTTGTATATAAACATCTTGATGTTTATAATTTTGGATTGTACAATGCTTGTACAAATTTTTGCTGTGTATACTGGTTGATATAAAGAGATACCATATTATACATGGAAGATTGTTGAAATGCTGGAAAATGAAAAATATACACCTTCGATATGTCTGTCGATAAATCATGTGGACTCTCGATTAAATCGACCAAGAATCGATATCATCGACTCCTCTTTGGAATGGGAAGAGTCACATGATCGAGAATGTTATCAAAGACATCCTCGATAACGTCGAATTGAGTCTATCGATATCATCAAAACAGTGTTCGATGATATCGAAGTGTGCTGCCTGGTAAAAGATGGACGAGCGAGAAATTTTCATTTCACTTCCAAAAATCATTTTTTTCTTCTTTGCTCATTCCTCTCAGTCGGTCTACACGAAGCTTCATCAAGGAGTCCTAGACGTCCTTCAAATCCGGTAATACCCCTTCCATTCCCTCCTTTCATCAAGATTCCATCTTGTACTTTTTGGGTATTTCTAGATTTTCAAGTGAAGTTCTGTCCATTTATCCCTGAATTCCTTAAATCTCTCTCTGTGAGTATCAGAAAATGGGAAATGACAAAGGGAAATTGTCCGGTCATGGAGAATCTTTGAGATCCTCCAGGCAAAAGGTTCTTGCCCCGAAGGAAAGGGGAAGGGCTCCTGAACATGGGACTCCTACTCGGCAGTGCACAAGGCAGACATCGCATGGCGGGTCCCAATTTGAAGCACTGGCCCCTCCTCCTGTTAGGGTCAATCCGATGCTGGCCAAATACACTAGAAGGAAGTTAGTTCTTGAAAGGAGGGTTGATAAGGAATGTCTAAAACCATATAATTTGGAACCCTTGTTAGCCAAAATTGACTGGCTGCCCCTCCTTGATTTTGGCGGTCCATGTCACTATGAGCGGACCTACAACTTCTTTGCATCCAATCACTCTCCCGTGCTTGAACCTCCGTCCATCATTGTTTCTGTTGATGGTGATGATGTAGAAATTACTCCTGCATCCGTTGCAAACATCCTTAGCCTTACTCTGTCACCAGTCAGTCTCCCAAACATGGACCTTAAGAATGTTGAAACCCGGTCCATGGTTACAAAATTTCTCTGTCATGGTCGTGATATTCCCTGGTACTAAGGCAATGCGTTAAAAGAAAAATTCATGGAACCACGGTATCGTGTTCTACATGGCATCTTTGCCTCCAACATAAATCCTCGAGGTACCAATCGTACTGACCTCACCGGATTCATGGCCATGATAGTCTATTCTGTAGCCATAGGGATCAAAATTTTCCTTCCTACCCTGATTGTGCATCAGCTAGTATATGCGATTCATACTTCTCGGGATGTGCATTTGCCCTATCCTTGGATCATTCACACTGTGTGCAATGCGATCGATCTTCCAATAACAAATGATCAGGAACTTCCTCTTCAATACTTTGATAAGAACAACATTAGAAGAATGCATTTAAAGTTCCACAAATTTCTCGAAGACCTACCAGAGGAAGGAATTCACGAAGAAGGAGAGGTGGTGAAGGTGCTACTCAAGCTGAAGGCACTAGAATGGCGGAAGGTGACCCACTCGCACCCCAACAAACTTCGTCTCCATCTGACCCTGGGCATGCTAAACGATTCAAGCTACATCAAGATAAGATTGGAGCGACGCTAAGAGAAGTCACCTAGCTAAAGGAGTCTGTAAATGCCAGGTTCACTGTCCGGGAACGTCTGGTGAATGGGGTGCAGTAGTCCGTGCAGCAATTGGTAGATCTGATCACCTGCCGTCGCGACGACACAATACCATCTTCCTCCGCTCCTCTGCCATACTGCTGTCATCTGGGAGTAGTCACATACACCCTACTATCATCTTCACGTATGGGCATTGGTATCTTTTTGAATGCCCTACGCTCGCACGAGTGTATGTGATAGATTACTAACCTGCATAGTCTGACAAGTTTTTTTTTTAGTTATGCCCATGGATGGGCTTGATACTTGTGTTTGCTTTTGGGTGGCCATGGATGGGCTTGATTTTTATTTTGGTTTGGGATGAAGGTCATACTACTGCCAACCTAGGGTAGTACATAATTTAGATAATGTGTTTTATGGCTGGTTATAATTCGTATCTATTTATTGCCATGTTTATATTTTGTGATCCCCTGTTTTATCTGATTTATATCAACTGTGGTGTGTGATGCATGTGATGCTTGATCTTTATCTCCATATTATCTGCTTACTACACTGCTCTTCTTTTTCCTCATATGCATACATGTTTTCTGTAACGAGATGTTCTTTTACATCTATCTATTATGCTTATCCTATTTGAATTTTGGTTCTCCCATATGCTTCAACTTCAGTCAATATCCATTGTTATATTATCATTTGCCAATAACTGACAAAAAGGGGGAGAACAAATCCACACCCCGAAGATAAAATTGTGTGTATCTGTTTGTGGATGGTGGTGCAGGTGTTAGGGGAGCATTCTGCAAAGACGGGGGAGATTGTCATTGTTAGGGGGCGGCTACGAATGTGTGTGTGTGTGTGTGTGTGTGTATGTGTGTGTGTGTGTGTGTGTGTAAAGATAGCTTTGTAAAATTCTATAAAGTTCATGTACACATAATTTAGGGTGGTTTGTCAAGAAGTTGTTTTAGGGTGTTTTGGTGTTTTGTCATGTAATTGACAAAGGGGAAGATTGAAAGTGTCCTGGTTTGTCAATTAGCGTGAGAGTTAAGTCAGCTAGACAAAGGAGCCCCATAGGATAATTGATCAAGCGTCTCTCTCAACTGAATGTGTGCCCAAACTCGTCACAGGTAAACCTTAGCCTCACATACCATGTCCCAAAACACCAGGTAATTAAAACCCTTAAAATTGCATAAAACACCCTAAGGTTTTTGGTTAGAAAACTTTTTCAAACTTCAGGAAAATCTTTAAGTTTTCTACCTTTGTCGATTTATCGACAAGTGGTTCGATGAAATCGAACCCTGTTGTTGATGTCCTCGAAGCTCAATCGATCTTATCGAAATGAGGACCTAAGATGTCTAACAACCATAGAGATATCTGGACTGAATTATCGATAGATCGATGGACTCATCGATATCATCAAAGTTTGAATCTCGAGTCCATCGAGCTGACTCAATAAAATCGACATTTGGTCTGTTGTGTCCAAAAGTACTATTAAGGCAAATCATGTAATCCTCAATATATCGAAGAGCTCCTCGATACCCTCAGAATTCAAATCTCGATGATATCGGAAGCCCTTCGATGATATCGGATTGAGATATATTTCTATCTAGCAAATTTTTAGGTTGTTTTTTCTTGGATCGAGGGTCACTCGATAAAATCGATATTCAAATATCGTTCATATCGAGGCGTGGTTGATGTCATGGAAAGTGGATAAAAACTGTCCAGCAAGCTTATTGGAAAATTCCTTGGAATTATCGATGAATCGATACTTCCCTCGATATCATCGATATTCAAATTCCGATGATATCGAGTGATGCTCGATTATATCATATACCTGAAATATTTCAAAGGCAAGTGCTCTCACATTTTCAAATGTCGAGGAATTGAACCTCGTGTCAATGAAATTGGAGTTCGAAATCCGATGACATCGACGCACATTCGATTTCCTCGACCAGCTGGCAAAAGGTTTCAAAAGCATTTGACAGTTGAGTTCGTGTCATCGAGCGATCAATCGATGCTATTGAGAGTATACGCTCGATGATATCGACCCTGCTTGATAATATCAAACTCTGTAAAAAATGTGATCATTTTATAGCTGTTGGAACCTTTTGCCTATTTAATGAGAGCTTTCCCTTGGTTGTTGGTAGAGAAAATAGAGAGTGCTTTTGAGTGTTTAACCCTAGATCATATACCCTAAGCCTTTTCTCTCATGGAAGTTCATCCTCCTATCCACCCTCATCATTGACATTCAATAGAGTGGATTGGGGAATGAACTTCTGCATTCAAGGATCCTATAGCTACCACCTTAATGGCAAATCATTAAGCTGGGATGCCTTGAATACATAGATGATTGGAATCGATCTATCTTCCTTATAAGAAAACATTTAATAGAGTAGGATTCCATCATAACCTTGACCCAACCCGTCGCCATGTATTGGCACATCTTTTGAGGTGCAGTTCAAAGAGCTGAAGATTCTTCGTCATCAAAGGAGGAGATATTCATCAACGCGCTGAATGGGGCTCATCTACTTATCTTTAAGTCATTAGAGTCCAGAGAACCCTTGTGATCATTCCTTCTGTAGGATTGGGTCTAAGGTGTTTCTCACCCCTTGTAAGTCCTCATCAGAGGCCTCCGTCGGGAGTGTATGTGGGGGTGCTTTTTGTTGACCCTTACTATGTGGAGAGCATAAACTCTTAGGTCCTTGTGTAAGTCCTTGACCTGTGTGGTCTAAAATTTGGGTGCTTTGTGTTGACCCTTGCTTATGGAAGCATAATCTGGTATGGTTCCTTAAGTAGATCCTTGGCCTGTGTAGCATAAAAGTCAGGTGTTGTGTGTTGACCCTTGCTCATGGGAGCATAAATTGTGTCCTATAGACACGTTGTGTCAGCCTAAGTATAGGTTGTACTGGTTTGAGGTGAACCTGATTTAAAACCTTCAGTTTGAGGTGAACCTATTATGAAACCTCTTTTAGTGAGATCTGGTACACTCAAGGGTTGAGTGCATCCGCCGGAAGTGGAGTAGACAAGTAGTCGAACCACTATAAAAACAACTATGTTTGAGATTGATATTATCTTTGATTACTTATGTGATTTCCCTAAATGCTTTCATATTTGTTTTATTTAGGATCACACCTCACACACAGGCACATCCATCATAATCTATGATTTGCATCTTGTTCATCTTTCAAATAGTATTATGACTGGATCATCTATTTGGCTTGGAAACCGTTAGGTTGCTTTAAAGAAATCCTGATATATGCATATTTTCTCAAGATAAGTTTGATAGGATTTTAAATTACCATCAAATATTAAAAAGTCCTATTCACCCTCTCTAGGACATATTGTCATATTCTCACTTCAACTAAAGCGATCATTACCACAATTTCAAACTTTTCTGATTCGATATCACCCATAGGAGGAATATCTTGGCTACTACTTGTCGCTGCAAAATCAGTATCTGTAATTATTCCCCTGAACACATCCCCTATGATATCTTGCATTTCGTCAACATCTTCATCCTCGTCATCCAGCACAATTGGGTCAGCAATGACTTTAGTAGCCTCAACTCTTTCGTGGATATCTTCACCATGATGGATCCACCAAGTGTAACCCTGGTCAATCCCAACTATGAACAGATCATCTTCTATTTTGTCTAAAGTCTTATAAATCATGTTCTTGCATTTTTGACATGGACACCTAATGCTATTCCCTGAATTTGCCCGATTTCGCACAAATTCCATGAACTCTTGAACCCCTTGTTTATACTCTGGGCCAAACCTGTTCTTAGCTCACATCCAACTCTTATACATCTCTACAATAAAAAGACTAGAGCCAGTTTACGGAAATAGGTTTAAGATTAGGCTAGGTTATATGTTTTGGGTTTAAGGAATTGAGAATAGGTTAAGGTTTAGGTTTAGGTTTAGGAAATCGGGTTCAGGTTCGGAATTGAGTTTACGTTTAAGTTTAGGTCTAGGTTAGGGAGTTGATATTAGGATTAGGTATAGGTATAGGTTTAGGGATTTGAGAATATGTTAAGGTTTAAGTTTAGGAAATTGGGTTTGGGTTTGGGATCGGGTTCACGTTTGGGTTTTAGGTTTTAGGTTTAGGATATAGGTTATAAGTGTAGGTTTAGGTTTAGGTTATAGGTTCAGGTTATAGGTTATAGGTTTAGGTTTAGGTTATAGGTTTAGATTATAGGTTATAAGTGTAGGTTATAGGTTTAGGTTTAGGTTAGGTTATAGGTTAAGGTTTAGGGAATTGAGTTTAGGTTATAGGTTATAGGTTTAGGTTATAGGTTATAGGTTATAGGTTAAGGTTTAGGTTGTAGGTTAAGGTTTAGGTTTAGGTTATAAGTGTAGGTTATAGGTTTAGGTTTAGGAATTGAGTTTAGGTTATAGTTATAGTTATAGGTTATAGGTTATAGGTTATAGGTTAAGATTTAGGTTTAGGTTATAGGTTTAGGTTTAGGTTATAGGTTTTGGGATTTGAGAATAGGTTTAGGTTATAAGTATATGTTTAGGTTAATGTTGTAGGTTATAGTAGGGAATTGAGAATACATTTATGTTTTAGGTTTAGGTTATAGGTTTAGGTTATATGTTTAGGTTTAGGTTATAAGTGTAGGTTATAGGTTTAGGTTTAGGTTAGGTTATAGGTTAAGGTTTAGGAATTGAGTTTAGGTTATAGGTTTAGGTTATAGGTTATAGGTTATAGGTTATAGGTTATAGGTTAAGGTTTATGTTTAGGTTATAAGTTTAGGTTTATGTTTAGGTTAAGGTTATAGGTTTTAGGAATTGAGAATAGGTTTATGTTAAGGTTATAAGTTTAGGTTTACGAAATCGGGTTCGGGTTCGGGATCGAGTTTAGGTTTGGGTTTTAAGTTTAGGTTTAGGTTTAGGTTTAGGTTAGGGAGTTGAGATTAGGATTAGGTGTAGATTTAGGTTTAGGGATTTGAGAATACGTTTAGGTTTTAGGTTTAGGTTTAGGTTATAGGTTATAGGTTATAGGTTTAGGTTATAGGTTATAGGTTATAGGTTTAGGTTTAGGTTAAGGTTAATGTTATAGGTTATAGGTTTAGGTTTAGGTTAAGGTTATAGGTTTAGGTTTAGGTTATAGGTTTTGGGATTTAAGAATAGGTTTAGGTTAAGGTTATAAGTTTAGGTTTAGGAAATCGGGTTCGGAGTTCGGGATTGGATTTAGGTTTGGGTTTTCAAGTTTAGGTTTAGGTTTAGGTTAGGGAGTTGAGATTAGGATTAGGTGTAGGTTTAGGTTTAGGGATTTGAGAATACGTTTAGGTTTTAGGTTTAGGTTTAGGTTATAGGTTATAGGTTATAGGTTTAGGTTTAGGTTATAGGTTATAGGTTTAGGTTAAGGTTATAGGTTTAGGTTTAGGTTTAGGTTTAGGTTAATGTTATAGGTTATAGGTTTAGGTTTAGGTTATAGGTTTAGGTTATATGTTTAGATTTAGGTTAAGGTTATAGGTTTAGGTTTAGCTTTAGGTTATAGGTTATAAGTTATAGGTTGTAGGTTGTAGGTTTAGGTTATAAGTTTAGGTTTAGGTTATAGGTTATAGGTTATATCAAAGCTTTTTATATGCCATCTAATCCATTCATAAGATGCATCCAACCTGGGTAAACATATCACCAGATCATCATGCCATTCCATTTGGAGAGATCATCTTAGGATGTGAGCTGAAGAATGAGGTAAATCTAAAGCTCAAGTGGACCTCAAAACTAATTGGGGCCACAAAAGTTTAGATCGAGCTGATATTTGTGTTATCCCTTCTTCCGGTCTAGGTCTGTGTAAACTTACCAACAGGTTGGATCTCAAATAACCATCATGGTGGGTCCCAGGAAGGAATTAACAGTCAGTGGCACTGTCCCACCCATGATGTTTAGTTTTAGATTTTATTTTTAGGTGTAAGTTTAGGTTTAGGGTTATACTAGCGTCTGCTCCATCAATTTCGAGCTAATACATAAACAAGGGCCTGTCCAAATGGCCAAGCCACTCTAATATTGTCCATAGGAAATGGACAGCTTCATCATGGTCATAATAGCGGTTCCCACCTTCCAGGGACCCCAGCTCAACATCTGGATAGCCACGACGCACATCCGGGTCTACTCCATCAATTCTGAGCTAATACATAAACATGGGCCTGTCCAAATAGCCAGGCCACTCCAATGCTGTCCATAGAAAATGAACAACTTCATCATGGTCATAATAGCGGTTCCCACCTTCCAGGGACCCCCACTCAACATCCGAATAGCTCCAACACACATCCGGGTCTGTTCCATTAATTCTAAGATAATACAATTAAATCCTAAATTAGTTACCCATTAAAGGTTGGATAAATTGTAATACTTTCATATTCCCATTTAAACGTCCACGCCGAAAATCTGGCAGTATCTCTCCATGCCTCTCCAGATAATTTAATCTTACGTTACATTTCGATGCAAAATATTTAAAGTAATGTAAAGATATTTGGCATTGTATACGGAACGGAAGAAGCATATCCAGAGAGAAACGAGGAGATGAACCGTGGATCAGGCATGAATATTTAAATAGATTATATGAAAGCATACTATCCATCTAACCTTGAACTGTCTAAAATGGGACAATTTGAGCGATTTTTATGTCACCAAAAATACACCATATCTATGTATGACCCTATAGAAATCCTCAAATGGGTAACTAATTATCTAACTTACAAATCACAATTACAAGTCACAACTATAAACTAACTAATCACAATAATAATTTAAGATAAAAATGTTAATAAAGCAAAAATAGAGGCCTTTGTGCTCTCTATGTAAGACTTTCCAACAATGCAGTCACAGATTCCGAGCATTGCACAATCTGAATATAAGAGAATACTAAAGAAAGAAGCAAAGCTAAAAAGATCCAGAAACTAAAAACACATATAAAAAAGGGTCTAATGATCTCTTTGTTAAACCTTTAGTACAATGCGATCACCAAATAACCAAAATACATAAAAATACAACAGCAAGGTGTCGATTCTAAAGATACTTAAATGTGAAAAACATAAAGTATGAAATGAAAGTGTTAAACAAGTTGTATGAAATGAAAGTGTCAAATAGGCAAATGTGTAAAATTAACATATTCCAAACATTCCAGATGTTAGTTAACAAACAGGTTGTTCTACATTCAATACTAGGTTTTCAACTTCAGATTCAAACTTTAGATTCTGATTTCATATTCAGACTTCCAACTTCAGATTTAACAAACAGGCCCTTAGTATTCTATTATTTATCAGATGCAGAATACTTAATAGAATACTATCACTTATTGTCAATAAGGGTCCATTTGGATACCACCAAATAAGTTACACATAAGTAGATAAGTTACTTATTTGAGATTAGTAAAGCTTATGATCAATTATAAGTGACTTTTTAAAAAAAAAAATTTAAGGTACTTAATCACTTTAGCTTAATCAGTATAAATCAAGATAAGCTGATGATTGATTTTTCCCTTCATCATGGTGGGACTCACCTTATGAAAGGATTAAATGAATTATAAAAAGAGCAATTTTTCAAGGCATTTTTATTCAATTTTACTCATAGCATTATAGTATGTATATACAAGTGGGGGCCATGGTTGGGCTCTTTTAGCTATTGATCTGATAATATTAATTACCTTAGGTTAGATGATTAGGATCTTTTATTTTATGATCATTTCTTACATTTTTTCCTTTCTTTCTAGGAATGGCAATGCTTTCACGATATCGTCAATGATATATCTGCATCTTTAACTTAACAATCAGAAATTCTAGGCATCGGTGATATATTGAAGTATCGCTAATGTATTGATATTGTCAATGTATCCCCACTATTTTTGACCGTGTAAATTTCAGGTGTCGCTTGTATCGCCAATATTTTTTACTTTGTAATTCTGGGTGTCGCATGCATTGCCAATATATTGGCTATATTTTGATAATACTGCCAATGTATTGCAAAAATCTATTTATTAAAAATAATTTCATATCAATTTTTTCTTGGTGCATGGTTGTATGATGAAATGCATGTGTGTATTGTGTATATGTATGCATGGATGGATGGATCATGATGTGTGTGATATATATATATATATATATATATATATATATATATATATATATATATATATACAGAGAGAGAGAGAGAGATGGATGGATGGTTAGATGGAGATGTGTGCATGTGCATGGATGAATGGTTGGATGGATCTATCATTTTTCTCACGTTTCTTCAATGATTTCCTGAGTCAACGATTATTTGATTCACAAGTACGTAAACATGTATATATTTTTTTATTATTTAATTATAAAGTATGCAAATATACATATTTAGTATATTATAAATATGTATGCTTCTTAAATAATAAATATAATTAAATATACAGGATTTTTTTTAAAAAAAGTATATATTAAAAAATGAGAGGAATATAAATATTAGGTGGACCATACCATAGGAAAACAACAATGATTCGATATCCACCAGGCCGGGTGTACCAAAATCCCCAATTTCAAAACCCCCAAAATTGAAATGTGATTAGGGTACCATAATACCCAAATTTAAAGTGGGATTTGGGTACCCAAATCCCCAATTTCAAAACCACCAAATTTGATTTGGGATTAGGGTACCGAAATTCCCAAATTCAAAATGGGATTAGGGACCACCTTCAAAATGGGTTAGGGTCTTTACCTTTCAATCTTTGAGGAAGAGAACGAGTTCCTGTTTGAGTTGGAGCTACAATCACGAGTCCATGCCAAAAATAGGGTTCCCGAGCTCTGAGGAGAGAGAGAGAGAGAGAGAGAGAGAGAGAGAGAGAGGATACGAGAGAGACAGAGAGAAGGGAGAGGATGTGTGAGAGAAACGAGAGGACTAAGAGAGACAGAGAGAGAGAGAGGATGCGAGAGAGAGAGGCCGAGAGAGACAGAGAGATAGAGAGAGAGGATGCGCGAGAGAGGGAGAGGACCGAGAGAGACACAGAGAGAGAGGATGCGTGAGAGAGAGGACCGAGGGAGACAGAGAGTGGGCAAGAGAGAGGGTGTGAGAGTGAGAGAGGACTGAGAGAGAGAGAGAGACAATAGTCTCTCTTGGACATACAGAAACGGATTAGCTACTCTCACCAATGGCTAGTGGTCGGTGCTCTGTGGGCCCCACCATGATGTTTGTGTTTCATCCATGCTATCCATCTAGTTTTCTATATCATTTTATGGTATTAGATCAAAAATGAGTTGTATCCCAATATCAAGTGGACCACATTACAAGAAACATTGTTAAATAAATTTCGACCATTAAATTTTTTTTGGGGGCCATAAAAGTTTTGGATCAAGCTGATATTTGTTTTTACCCTTCATCTAGGTCTGTATGACCTAATCAACAGATTAGATGTTAAATAAAAAGTACAGTGGGCCTTAGGAGGGTTTTAATGGTGGATATCCAATCACTATTGTTTTCATGTGGTGTGGTCCACCAGAGATTTATATCCCTCTCATTTTCTATATCAAGCCCTAATATGATATGTAAAAATGGATGGACGACATGGATGAAACACATACATCATGGTGGGACCCACAGAGCATCGACCACCAGCTATGGGGCTGCTGTCAGGGGGAGTAGCCAACCGTTTCCCTCTTGGACGCCCTACGATGATGTCACCAAGTTTTGTGGGCCCCACTATGATGTATTTGTTATATCCACACCATCCATCCATTTTGAGATATCATTTTAAGTCATGGGCCAAAAAATGAGGCAGATAAAAATCTGTAGTGGACCCCACCATAGAAAACAGCGAGGAGAGTGATTCCCACCATTGAAACTATCTTAAGCCCATTATAATGTTTATTTGAAATCCAACCTATTCAAAAGTTTAAAAATACATGAAATATGGGAAAATACAAATATCATCTTGATATAAAACTTTTGTTGCCTTTAGAAGTTTTTAATGGTGGGCATCGCTATCCCACTATTTTTTGTGCTTGGGTCCACTGGAGCTTTGGATTTAACTCGTCCTTTGGATATTGCCCTAAAATGATCTCTCCAAATGGATGGAAGCTGTGGATATAAAACATACATCATGGTGGGGCCCAAAAATGAGAGGTATTAAATATCAGGTGGACCATGCCACATGAAAACAATAGTGATTGGATATCCATCATTTAAATCCTCGTAAGGCCCACTATACCATTTATTTGGCATTCAATCTGTTTATTAGATCATACATGCCTAAATGAAGGGGAAAAACAAAAATCATCTTGATCCAAAACTTTTATTGCCCTAAGAATGTTTTAAATGGTTACGCTCATTCAACATTGTTTCCTGTAATGTGGTCCATTTCAGATTGGGATATGCCTCATTTTTGGTCTCATGCCATAAGATGATCTTTAAAAATAGATGGATGGCATGGATTAAACACATACATCATGGTGGGGCCCACAGAGCACCAACCACCAGCCAGTGGATGGTGTTAGGGGGAGTAGCCAATTCGTTCCCCTTATTTGTGGTGTGGTCCATTTAATCTTTGGATATGATTCATTTTTTGGATAATTCTCTAAAATGATCTTGAAGAATGGATGAACGGTGTGGGTTGATTCCAAATTTATAGGTAAATCCAAAACTCAAGTGTATCATGCCACGCAAAACAATGTGGAATAATGATTTCCATCGTTGATATATACCTACCTTGGGCCCACAGTAATGTTTATTTGACATCCAACATGTTCAGAATATCAAAAAGATATGAATGAAGAGAAAACACAAACATTAGCTTGATCCAAAACTTCTATGAATGTTATTTTTAATGGTGGACGTTCAATACCCACTTTGTCGGGACTTTTTTTTTTTTATATCCATCTTGGCTTTGAAAGTGTCCGCGACCCATGATCCATTCGATCAATCAGACAATAAATCATATTTTCACCATGTATCTTAAATTTCATTTAAATATAATAGTTATGTAGATCACATCACAGTGAAAAGAGAGAAATCACATATAAAACATCTAAATTCACATTTTTGCACACATGAACATTTGAATATATACAATTGATTTTAGGAAACTCAATCTTCCTTTTGTCTAGGATCGGATGAATAGATTGGATTGCGTGTATATAGTAAGGTGATCCTACACACAATTAAGAAGATTTTAACAAAATTCTAATCTCATTTTTTCCCATTGTGTAGAGAATCAGAATGTTGAATCCCTCTGATTTTTAATTCCCGATATAAATACATGGTGGGCCACCTTATAGACGGGTTAGATCTTATCCATATGAATCCATCCTGAACAAACTAGCAAATGTAACGGGTTCATCCATACAAAAGTAATGCTGGAAATTTTTGTAAATTTAATTACTATTGATTGATCCATCATCAATGAATGCAGGCTTTTTAAGCGAGCGGATTAAATGTCGCCTCAGTCTCATCCAACATGGTGTCATCCTGACTATGGGGCCCATATTGATAAATGTATTTTTGAAAAACAATGAGCTGAAAAAATAGATGAACAACATCGATTAAACACAAATTAATTTGGGCCACAAATTATCCATATGCTTGGTGAGAACGAAAACATTAACCATTGAAATCTTCCTAGGGATTGCCATGATGTTTTATTATAAAATATTTTCAAAAAAAATTTAAATACAAATTCTGAATTTTTATATTCAAAATCTCAAAAAAATCTCATATTTTAATTTTTTTTCTCAAAAATTTCAAAATGACGACTTTTTTTTTTCTTTTCCAAAAACATCATTTTGTTTTCAAAATTTTTCTCAAACATACACACACACACACACACACACACACACACACACACACACACACACACACACACAAAAACAAAGGATTATTACCAACGGTTTTTGTTCGTCAGTAAAGAACATTAGCGACGATTTTCAGCCGTCGGGAAAAAAATTCATATTAATTTTTAGCGACGAAATTAATCATCGGGGAAAGTGAGTTTTCGGACGGCGGGAATTTTTTGTCTGTGGCGGGAACCTTTTCCCGACGGTTTAGTTTGTCGATAAAAACACTTTTACCGACGAAGATAACTTCCGTCAGTAAAAACATTGTACTAGGTTTTTGCCGACGATTTAGGTCCGTGGGGAAAAACACTTGCACCAACGAAAATATACTTTGTCGGTAATAACATTGTATAGGAATTTTGCTGACGGTTTATGTCCGTCAGAAAAATAGTTTTACTTATGAAATAAAACTTTCGTCGGTAAAAGTAAAATTTTCAATTTTTTATTTTTTTTTCAAAAAATCAAAACAACCATTACCGAAGAACATTTTTGTTGGTGAATAGGGCTCTTACCTACGAAATTGAAATTTCGTCACTAAGTAATTTTTTCAATTTTTTTTTTCAAAAATTCAAAACAGCCATTACCGACGAAAATTTTCATCGGTAAAAAGGGCTTTTACCTACGAAATTGAAATTTTGTTGGTAAAAGTAATTTTTTCAAATTTTTTTCCAAAAATTCAAAACAGCCATTACCAACGAAAATTTTCGTCGGTAAAAATGGCTTTTACCTAAGAAATTGAAATTTCGTCGGTAAAAGTAATTTTTTCGATTTTTTTTTCCAAAAATTCAAAATGGCCATTACCGACGAAAAGTTTTGTTAGTAAAAAGTGCTTTTACCTATGAAATTACAATTTCGTTGGTAAAAGTAAATTTTTACCGATAAAATACTTTTCGTCGTTAAAAGTCCTTTTTACCGACGAAAATAAATTTGACGGTAAAAGTTTCATCGGTAAAGATCCTATTTCTTGTAGTGAGCCTTAATGACTGTAGCCAAATTCACTTTCTCAGACAGTTGTGATTCAACTAGTGAAGAAAATCTAAGAAGTGATCCTGAAAATGATTAAGATTTATAAGATGCCTATGATGCCCTATACAGGGAAAGTTGTAAGATAGCTGTAAAATTAAAACTTCAAAAAGAAAAGTTTTTTAAATTAAAAAGAAAATTTTGATAATCTAGTCTTAGAAAAATCACATTTTTTAGATTGTTTTGAAAAAGCTAAGTGTGATTTAGATTTCAAAACTTCTCAAATTGAAAACCTAAAATCTGAAAATGAAAAACTAAAACTAGAAGTCTCTTCTCTCTTGAGTTTGAAGGATACTTGGAGGTATGCCCAGGGTGATCCTAAACTAGAAAGACTACTAGCCGGATCAAGGAAGTGTGGTGATAGATCTGGTCTAGGCTATGATAAAAATACACTTCCTAAAAGCAAGTCCACTCCACCTAAGTTTATTAAAGGGGAGTCCTCTAACTCAAAAGGGAAAAGTCAAAATCAAAATAATTTCAAAAATCTTAAAACTTTTCAAACTATGAAACCTAAAAGCAATTATATTAACTATAAAAATCAGAATCATAACCCCTTAGCTGAGAAAATTGTGGATTTACTCAAGGAGCTTCTAAAATCTAAATCGAATAGTAGAATATACAACAACTACAAGCATAGAAAAACTAACTATCCTCCAAAACCCAAAACTCTAATGAAATGGGTTCTTAAGGTTGCTTGTTTGGTTGCCCACACCACTTTCAAGGCTTCAACTCAATCAAAGTGGTACCTAGACAGTTGTTGCTCTAAACACATGACAGGTGATAAAGATTTGTCCACCAATCTTAAAGATATGACTGATGGCTCAGTCACATTTGTTGATGGTAGCAACTGCAGGATTATTGGCTAAGGTACGGTTCAACTCTTTAATCTTCCTCCATTTGAGAATGTGTTGTTTGTAGAGGGCCTTAAGCATAATCTCTTAAGAATTTCTTAAATTTGTGATAATAAACATAATATAAAATTCACCAACCAAGGGTGCGAGATTTCTAATGAGAATGGTTCTGTGATATTAATTAGTTGTAGAACATCTGAGAACTATTATATAATCAGTGATTCAAGCTCGTCTAAATTATCGTGTTACATGGTCCAAACCGATGAGACCGAACTATGACATAAACGCCTAGGACATGTACACTACCGTAATCTTTATAGACTGAGCAAAGGTGAAGTAATAAGAGGTCTACCTAAGATTAAGAAAATAGATAAAATTTGTGGCAAATGTCAGATTGGAAAACAAACTAGGAGTGCTAATAAGAAAGTGAACTCCAATGCCACATCTAAACCCCTTGAACTTCTCCACATGGATCTCGTTGGACCGACTAGAACGGAGAGTCGAGGCGGTAAGAAATATATTCTGGTAATTGTAGATGATTTTACCAGGTATACATGGGTAGTTTTCATGAGAGAGAAATCTGAGACTCTCGATGAAGTGAAAAGGGTACTCAAGCGTATCCAAACTGAGAAGGAATTACATGTCACCAAAATCCGTAGTGATCATGGTTCCAAATTGGATAATAGAAGTTTTGAGAAGCTCTGTAGTGATCATGGAATATCACATGAGTATTCTGCACCTAAGATACCTCAACAGAATGGGGTTGTTGAAAGAAAAAATTGGGTACTTCAAGAAATGGCCAATGTGATGTAAAATAGTATGAAACTTCCTAAAAATCTTTGGGCTGAAGCAGTGAACACAGCGTGTTATATTACTAACTGTGTTTATACTAGAAAGTCTAATAATAAGACTGCATATGAACTATGGTTTAATAAGAAGCCTATTGTTAAATACTTTCGAGTTTTTGGTAGCAAGTGCTACATTTTACGTGACCGGAAAAATCTGGGAAAATTCGACACTAAAAGTGACGAGGGTATTTTCCTAGGATATGCACTAAATAGTCGAGCGTATAGTGTTCTCAATAAGTGGACTGATGTAATTCAAGAATCCATTAATGTGGTTATAAATGATCACTTGAACACACCTGTTTTCAGTTCAGAAGATGATGAAGTCTCTTTATTTGATAAACCAGACTCTTCATCTAGTCAAAATGACCCTGAACTGTGGTCAGTTAAAGACCATCCAACTGATCAAATTCTTAGAAATCCTCTCATTGGTGTGCACACTCGTAGACAATTAGAAAATATTTGTAATTATGTGTGCTTCACATCCCAGATTGAGCCGGCCAATGTAAAAGAAGTTCTTGCTGATGAAAACTGGATAGTAATTATGTAAGAAGAACTTAACCAATTTGTTAAGAATGATGTATGGTACTTAGTTCCTAGACCTAATGATAAATACATTATTGAAACTAAATGGATCTTTAAAAATAAGTCTGATGAACTTGGTAATATTATAAGAAACAAGGTTGGACTGGTTGTACAAGGGTGCATTAAAATAGAAGGCATCGATTATGATGAAACCTTTCCCCAGTAGCTCGTCTTGAATCTATCAGACTGTTTATATCCCATTGCTTGTTACAAAAAATTCAAAGTTTATCAAATGGATGTTAAGAGTGCTTTCTTGAACGGTGATCTGCATGAGGAAGTATACGTTGAACAACTTAAGGGTTTTGAAAACCTTAAACATTCTGATCATGTTTATCGCCTGAAAAAGGCACTCTATGAATTGAAACAAGCTCCCAGGGCATGGTACGAGAAATTGACTAAGTTTCTACTTAGTCACAACTTTATAATGGGGAGTGTTGATAAGACACTTTTTGTAAAGAAACACAATGATCACATACTGACAGTACAGATATATGTTGATAACATTATCTATGGATCTACCTATTCTAACATGACTGTTGAGTTTACAGATTTAATGAAGTCCAAATTTGAAATGAACATGGTTGGAGAACTGAACTATTTCTTAGGTTTGCAAAGAAAAACAGCTTCCTGATGGGTTCTTTATCTCTCAAACCAAATACACTTTAAACTTGGTTCAAAAGTTTAGTTTTGAGACCGGTAAAAATTTTGATACTCCTATGAGTATGACACTTAAACTCTCTAAGGATTTGATAGCTAAAAGTGTAGATCCTAAGTTATATTGCAGTATAATATGTAGTTTATTATATTTAAATGTGAGCTGACCTGATATTGCTTTCAGCGTTGGAATTTATGCTAGATATCAGTCGGACCCTAAAGAGTCCCACTTGATTGTTGTAAAGTGCATTTTGAGATATGTCACAAGTTCGGCCAAACTTGGTCTTTGGAATCCTCATGATGAAAGTGCCCTGGTTTGTCAATTAGCGTGAGTATTGAGTTAGTTAGACTACAGAACCTGATAGGAAGATCATTTCAAGTGTCTGCCTTAACCAGATATGTACAAGCTCGCCATAGGTAAATCTGAGCCTCACATCCCTTGTCTCAAATCACCAGGTATTCTAAAACCCTAAAAAATGTTAGAATATCATAGGGTTTTTATGGTAAGAAAATGTTTTCAAAATAGGAAAATTATATAACTTTTCTTGCCTTATCGATTTTATCGATACACATCTCGATATGATCGACCTGATCTGTTGAGTCCTCGATGCTTCATCGATACTATCGAAAAGAGGACCAAATATGTCCAATAAGCTTATACACATCTGGACGGAATTATCGATGTATCGATACACCTATAGATATCATCGATATTCAAATCTCGAATCTATCGACGTTAACTTGATCTTATCGATGGGCAGAATTCTGGCGCCCCTGTTTTTCTTAAAGAATATCATATAAGCTTGGATATATCGAAACCTCCTCTATACCATCAAAATTCAAACCTCGATGATATCGGTAGGCCCTCGATGATATCGGTCTTAGGAGCCAAGTTCTCCACCAACATATTTAAGGGTGTTTTATCTATGATCGGGGGTCACTCGATAAAATCAATATTCAAATATCAATGATATCGATACCGTATCGATTGCATCGAACATGGACATAAACTGTCCAGCAAGCCTTATGAAAAATCCTTTTGATTTATCGATGCATCGACACAGCTATTGATATCATCGACATCCAAATTCCGATGATCTCGAAGGTCCCTCGATCGCTCATGAAAACCTGAAATATTTCAAGTCAAGTCTCTCTCATTTTTTTAAGTGTCGATGGATCGAACCTCTCATCGATGGAATCAGAGTTCGAAATCTGATGACATCGACAATCGTTTCGATTCATCGACCAGCTGGCAATAGGTTTCAAAAGCGTATTATATTGAGTTCGAGTCATCGAGCGGACCATTGATGCTATCGAGAGTATACGCCCGATGATATCGAACCTGCTCGATGATATCGAACTCTGTCATAAATGTGACCGTTTTATTTCCGTTGGAACCTTTTGCCTATATAAAGAGGATTTGTCTATTGTTGCTGTGAGAGAAACAAGAGAGAGCTTTTGTGTGTTTAACCTTAAATCTTATACCCAAAGCCCTTTCACTCAAGGGAGTTCATCCTCCAATCCACCCTCACCATTGATATTCAATAAAGTGGATTGGGGAATGAACTTCCACATTCAAGGATCCTCTAGCTACTACCTTAATGGAAAATCATGAAGCTGAGATGCCTTGAATGCTTAGATGAGTGAAATCGCTCTATCTTCCTTATAGGAAAAAGCTTTTGAGATTAGGATTTCATCATAACATTGACCCAACCCATCGCCATGCATTGGTACATCTTTTGAGTTACGGATCAAGGAGACCAAAGATTCTTCGTCAACAAAGGAGGAGATCTTCGTCAACGTGCTCAATGGGACTCATTCACTTATCTGTAAGTATCTAGAGTCTAGAGGACACTTGTGATCATTCCTTTTTAGGATCGGGTCTTAGGTGTTTCTCACCCCTTTAAGCCCTCGTAGGAGGCCTCCGGTGAGAGTGTACGTGGTGGGTGCATTGTGTGGACCCTTGCTCTGTGGAGAGCATAAACATTTGGTTGAAGGTGAACCGGTCAAAACCTTAGGTTTGAGGTGAACCATGTGAAGCCTCGGGTTTGGGGTAAACTGCATAAAACCTCCGGTAGGGTCTTATGGAAGATCTTTGGCCAGTGTGCCTAAAAGTGGGTGCGTTATGTTGACCCTTGCTCATGAGAGCATAAACAGTCAGCCTCAATGTAGGTTGTAAAGGTTGAAGATGAACCTGATTTAAAACCTTAGGTTTGTGGTGAACCGCTGTGAAACCTCCTTAGTGAAATCCGACACACTCAAGGGTTGAGTGAATCTACCGAGAGTGGAGTAGACTGATCGTCGAACCACTATAAAAATGATTGTGTTTGAGATTGCTATTTTTCTGAATGTGTAATTTACTTTAATATTTTCAATATCTGAATATCTGAGATCCCACCTCACATACATATACAGTCATATCCATCATAAACTAGTTTGCATACTGTTCACTTATTAAATAGTTTGTGCTTGGATCCTCTACAAGGCTTGAAAGCCAGTAGAGTTATTTTTGAGTAATCCTAATATAAGCTTGTTGTTAGGATTAGTGTAATATGATTTTAAATAAATCATAAAAACTTTAAAAGTCCTATTCACCCCCCTCTAGGACATATTGGCATATCCCTACTTCAACTAAAGTGGTCTTTAACGTTATTTCAATTGGTATCAAAGCAGGTCTCTCTTTAAGGGCTTCACCGCCTAGAGAGTAATATTGACTGAAGTTCGGAATATGGCTAAAGGAGAGGGCTCATCGGTCATTAGGCCTCCAGTATTTGATGACTCAAATTATCCATACTGGAAGGCTAGGATGCATTACTTTCTGAGATCTTTGGATCATGATGTTTGGATATAGTTGAAAGTGGATATGTACCACCAACTGAACAAATTGTACTTGACAGTGGCACAACCATCACAAAACCTAAATCTAAAAAAAAGTGGACGACGTTCGATAAAGAAAAATAAACTGCTGAAGTAAAAGCTATGAACGCCATCTACTGTGCCGTATCCCAGGATATATTCAATCAGATAAGTATGTGTGGGACATCCAAAGAAGCATGGGATTTATTGGAAACAACCCATGAAGGCACAGCACTGTGAAGAGGTCCAAACTACAACTTTTGACTTCACAGTTCGAAGGTCTTAGAATGGAAGAGCATGAGACCTTTATGGAGTTTTTCACAAAGTTGAATATCATTTGCAACTCCATGGGTGGATTGGGAGAAAAAGTTTCGGTTCTAAAAATCTGTAGGAAAATACTTAGATCACTGCCGGAACGGTTTAATCCCAAGGTAACAACAATTGAAGAGTGTAGGAACATAGACGAAATGAAAGTAGAAGAACTGGTAGGTTCCCTACAAACTTTTGAACTACACTTCAAACAAACCAAAAAATCTAAAACAACTGTCCTAAAAACTTCTAAGAAATAACAAACAAGGATACTGAAAGTGAAAGAGAAGATGAAGATGAGGAAGTGGCTTTGCTGGCACAACGATTCAGGAAGTTCTTTTAGAAAAATCGTGGCCGGCCTTCTAGAGGAAGAAAGGTGAACAACAAAACTTCCACAGGCAAATTTGGTAAAAGAACCAAGGAACCACAATGCTATGCCTGTCAGGAGTATGAACACTTGTCAACTGAATGCCCAAACAGAAAAACTAAGGGTAAGGCAATGGCTGCCACGTGGGATGATACTGAAGAGTCAAATTCAGAAACTAGTGACTCAGAAAAGATCAGAAATCATTGAAAATTTTCATGGTCTCCATTGCTCCAATCATTCCTACGGAATCTGAAAACAAGGAAGAACAGTAAGCCACTGAATCATTTCCATCTAATAATGAGGAAACTGGAGAAGAAGAAGAAGAAAAGGATAAACTACAAGATACTTATAATAAACTCTACATCTATAGCATAAATATCCTTAAAAGATTTGGACTAGCGGAGAACAAAAGTAAGTTGCTGCAAAAAGATTTAGATACTGCATTGGAAATCAACACACAATTAATAAATGATCTGCAGCAATATCATACGGATAATGATAGACTTGAATGAATTAATACCTTTCATGAAAACAAGTCTGAGAAATTGAACAAACAGGTCGAGATCTTAAATGATAAAATTGTGCTTCTTCAAAATGAAAATCATACAATCCTATTTGACTTAGAAGAATCTCGAAAGATCGCTTAGATGAATTACAAGTTTTCCTAGAGTGGTGAGAAATTAGAAAACTCTTAGGGATGGGAAGACCTGGAAAGGACAAGAGCGGTCTAGGATATGAAAATTTTAAATCAAAATCTCGAAATGCAGCATCAATAACTGAAAGAGCTACGGCTTCTGGAAGTAACACAAGAACTTCTCCAGTTTGTCATTTGTGTGGTGATTCTGATCATTATAAGTTCGAATGCATAACACCTAAATGGACTCAACAACCAACTAAAAAAATGCAGAATTTCAAGAGTCCACTTAGAGATATGGATAGAAGAAATACACACCCATCACCACCCAAAATGACAAACAAAATGAAAGAGTTAATTAATCAAGTGGATAAACTAAATACTAAAAATTCTGCCATGAAATGGGTAAGGAAGAATTAGTTCAGATCATGAATCAGGATCTGGAAACTCGCTGAAATGATGCAATTTTGCTAAGCTTCAAATGATATATCTGAGGTTCTTCACCTCCATCTTTTGTATAAACATTCAAATGTTTATAATTTTGATATGTGCATTGATTGTACAAAGTTTTGCTGTGTATACTATTGATAAATTTACATACTAAAAGTATACATAAAGGATTATCTGAATGATGAAAATTGAAAAAAAAATTATGTCTGATATGTCTGCCGATTTGTTATGAGCATTCTCGATCAAATCGATAAAGAGTCAATATTATCGACATCTCTTCAGAATTTGAAAAGTTACTTGATCGAGACTATTATCGAAGCTATTATTGATAACATCAAATAAGGATCATCGATATAATCGAAAGTAAGTTCGATAAAATCGATGACCGCCGCCTGATAAAAAGGCGGTCGAGCGAAAAACTTTCATTTTGATCCAGAAAAGGTTTTCCAATTTTTTTGGCTCAAACTCTCGGCTGAAAGTTCTTTGGTGGGTCCCAGAAGGTACTTAGAAACTGGTATTATCCTTTCATCCCTTCCTTTCCAAATCTTGCCTTTTTTTGTAGAGTACTTTTTGTTGAAGGATTTTGTCTTCTTTTCCCAAGTTTTCAAAATTTCTTTTGTCTGGATGGGTAAAGACAAAGGAAAAGCACCCGGACAGGGGGAGTCTTTAAGATCCGCCCAATAAAAGGTGCTTGCTTCAAGAGCAAGGGCAAGGGGCCCGGACCGTGGGACCCCCACAGGGCAACGCTTGAGACGTGGCGAGTCCCAGTTTGAGGCATAGGCTCCTCCACCTGTGCAGGCTAATCTGGTCTTAGCAAATTTTGCAAGGAGAAAAGTCATTCCCGAAAGGAAAGTCGACAGAAGCTACTTGATTTCATATAATCTGGAACCTCTATTTGCTACCATACATTGGTTACCAGTTCTCGACTTTGGAGGATCATATCAGCTTGAACGAACTTACCATTTCTTTGCTGCCTGTCATTCTTCGACATTTGATCCTCCATTCATCTCTGTAACTATAGATGGTGATGATGTGCTGATCACTCCAGGGTCTGTTGCAGGGATATTTAATCTTATCTTATCTCCTGTAGGAATCCCTAATATGGACATGGGAAATCCTGAAGTGCAGTCCAAGGTCACCAAATTCCTCTGCCATAATCGTGATGTCCAGTGGCACCAAGGGAATGCCCTGAAAGTCAAGTTCATGGAACCACGTTATCGAGTCTTGCATGGTATTCTTGCTTCGAACATTTACTCTAGAGGCTCCAACAGAGCTGACCTCATGGGCTTCATGACTATGATAATCTATTCAATTGCCACTAGGGTCAAGATCTGTCTGCCTATCCTGATTGTGTATCAGTTGGTGTATGCTTTTCATAGGGCTAGGGACATTCTCCTACCATATCTCTGGATCATCAATACAATCTGTAATGCCATAGGGTTCCCAACTACAAATGATCCTGAACTTCCTCTCCAAACCCTCAATAAAAGCAACATCCGAAGGATGGATTTGAGGTTTCACAAATATCCTGAGGAGCCCTTGGAGGAAGGCATTCAAGTTGAGGAAGAGGGCTGGAGATGCTCCCATGGGAGGAGCTGAGATGACCGGAGAAGAAGCTTCTAGATCTCAACATGCTCCATCAACATCAAGACCTGGACATGCAAAGAGATTTAAGGTCCATCAAGACAAGCTTGACGCCATTCAGCATGATGTCTCTCAACTCAGGGAGTCAATGAACGAGAGGCTTACTTTCCTGGAAAGGATGGTGTAAAGTATGCAGCAAACCGTCTAACAATTGGTGGATCTAATTACTTGCCGTCGGGACGACACAACACCATCCCACTCTACTCCATAATTCTGATCACTGCGTGTTATCACATACACCCCACTCTTATTTATGCATATAAATATTAGTATCTTTTTGAATGTTCTACGCCTTCATGGGAGTATGTGATAACTAGCTAATCTGGAGAATTTGATGTTTCTTTTTTGTATGGTAATTGTATATGCCCATGGTTGGGCTGAAAATTTTTTGTTGGTTTAGTTCTGTTGGGATAAACTGTTAATTCTACTGCTGTCTGGGGCAATAAATGTTTTGGATAATGGTGGAAATGGTTGATTCTGCCTTTTTTATACTTTAATGATCCCCTGGTCTATCTAATATGGAATGCATATGACATTTTTCTATTTTTATCACTTCCTTATCTAATCTGATATGCATCCATACTATCTGAAAATGATGTATGCTTAACAATGGTTTAATTTTTATACATCTATATCTGTCTGGTTCTCCCAAATACTTATCTCTTTAGTCAATATCAATTGCTATATCTTTGTCAATGACTAACAAAAAGGGGGAGAACAATCCAAACACCTCGAACGGAAGATCGGAAAATTGTATATCTGCTTGAATGATGTTACAGGTGTTAGGGGTAGTAGCTGCATCAAGCGAGCGGGAGTTTACATTTAGTGGGAGCAGATACTGGGCTGTGTACATGGGTTAAATAGAACTTGTAAAATTGTGTAAAATGCATGTACACATAATTTAGGATGTGTTTGTCCAGTACTTTAAGGTGTTTTAGGATTTTGTCACGTAATTGACAAAGGGGGAGATTGAAAGTGCCCTGGTTTGTCAATTAGCGTGAGTATTAAGTTGGTTAGACTATAGATCCTGATAGGAAGATCATTTCAAGCGTCTGCCTCAACCGGATGTGTGCAACCTCACCACAGGTAAATTTGAGCCGCACATCCCTTGTCCCAAATCACCAGGTATTCTAAAACCCTTAAAAATGTTAGAATATCATAGGGTTTTTAGGTTAAGAAAACGTTTTCAAAATAGAAAAATTATCTAAGTTTTCTAGCCTTGTCGATTTTATCGATACACATCTCAATAGGATCGACCTGCTCTATCGAGTCCTCGATGCTTCATCGATACTATCGAAAAGAGGACTAAATATGTCCAACAACCTTATACACATCTGGACGGAATTATCGATGTATCGATACACCTATCGATATCATCGATATTCAAATCTCAAGTCTATTGACGTTGACTTGATCTTATCGACAGGTAGAATTTTGGTGCCCCTGTTTTTCTTAAAGAATATCATATAAGCTTCGATATATCAAAGCCTCCTTGATGCCCTCAAAATTCAAACCTCAATTATATCGGTAGGCCTTCGATGATATCGGTCTTGGGCACTAAGTTCTCTAGCAACATATTTAAGGGTATTTTATCTATGATCGGGGGTAACTCGATAGAATCGATATTCAAATATTAATGATATCGATGCTGTATCGATTGCATCAAACATGAACATAAACTGTCCAGCAAGCTTTATGAAAAATCCTTTTGATTTATCGATGCATCGATACAGCTATCGATATCATCGACATCCAAATTTCGATGATCTCGAAGGTCCCTCGATCACTCATGAAAACCTGAAATATCTCAAGGAAAGTCTCTCTCATTTTTTCAAGTGTCGATGGATCGAACCTCTCATCGATGGAATCGGAGTTCGAAATCCGATGACATCGATAATCGTTTCGATTCATTGACCAGCTGGCAATAGGTTTCAAAAGCGTATGACATTGAGTTCTAGTCATCGAGCGGACCATCGATGCTATCGAGAGTATATGCCTGATGACATCGAAACTGCTCGATGATATCGAACTCTGTCATAAATGTGATTGTTTTATATCCGTTGGATCCTTTTGCCTATATAAAGAGGACTTGTCTATTGTTGCTGTGAGAGAAAGAAGAGAGAGCTTTTGTGTGTTTAACCTTTGATCTTATACCCAAAGCCCTTTCTCTGAAGGGAGTTCATTCTCCAATCCACCCTCACCATTAATATTCAATAGAGTAGATTGAGGAATGAACTTCCGTATTCAAGGATCCTCCAGCTACTACCTTAATGGCAAATCATGAAACTGGGATGCCTTGAATGCTTAGATGATTGAAATAGCTCTATCTTCCTTATAGAAAAATCTTTTGAGAGTAGGATTTCATCATAACCTTGACCCAACTCGTTGCCATGCATTGGTACATCTTTTGAGTTGCCGATCAAGGAGACCGAAGATTCTTCGTCAACAAAGGAGGAGATCTTCGTCAACGTTTTTAATGAGACTCATCCACTTATCTGTAAGTATCTAGAGTCCAGAGGACACTTGTGATCATTCCTTTTTAGGATTGAGTCTTAGGTGTTTCTCACCCCTTCAACCCCTAATAGGAGGCCTCCGGCGGGAGTATACGTGGTGGGTGCGTTGTGTGGACCCTTGCTCTGTGGAGAGCATAAACATCTGGTTGAAGGTGAACCAGTTAAAACCTTTTGTTTGAGGTGAACCGTGTGAAACCTCAGGTTTGAGGTAAACTGTGTAAAACCTCCGGTAGGGTCTTATGGAAGATCCTTGGCCAGTGTGCCTAAAAGTGGGTGCGTTGTGTTGACCCTTTCTAGTGAGAGCATAAACAGTCAGCCTCAGTGTAGGTTGTAAAGGTTGAAGGTGAACCTCAGTTAAAACCTTAGGTTTGAGGTGAACCGCTGTGAAACCTCCTTAGTGAAATCTGACACACTCAAGGGTTGAGTGCCTCTGCCGGGAGTGGAGTAGATTGATCGTCGAACTACTATAAAAGTGTTTGTGTTTGAGATTGCTATTTTTTTGAATGTGTGATTTACTTTAATATTTTCAATATCTGAATATCTGAGATTACACCTCACACACATACACAGTCATATCCATCATAAACTAGTTTGCATACTGTTCACGTATTAAATAGTTTGTGATTGGATCCTCTACAAGGCTTGGAAGCTAGTAGAGTTATTTTTGATTAATCTTAATATAAGCTTGTTGTTATGATTAGTGCAATAGGATTTTAAATAAATCATAAAAACTTTAAAAGTCCTATTCATCCCCCTCTAGGATATATTGGCATATCCCTACTTCAACTAAAGTGGTCTTTACCGCTATTTCACATGATACTAATGATCAATTAGCTGGTTATTTGGATGCTGATTGGGCTAGTAATAATGATGATGACAAGTCTACCAACAGTAGATGTTTTTATGTCGGGAACTGTCTGGTTTCATGGCACAGTAAGAAACAGAGTTCCATATCACTTTCCACAGCTGAGGCTAAGTTTATTGTAGCTGGTAATTGAAAAGGCCAAGCTATATGTCCTAGAGAGATTGGGGGGGGGGGGGGGGGGGGAATAGGACTATGCCAAATTAAAAAATTTACAGTGGAATTTAAATGAATTAAATACAGATAGCAAAAGATAATCCCCACAATGCTGAATTTAAAGACAACCTCAAAACAACGAGTATTGAGAGGTTGATACAAATGTTATTCTAAAGACAACCCTTCACCATAAAAACCAAGGGTTTGTGGCAGGACAACCTTACTAGTACAGTTTGTGTATCAAAAACTTAAACTGTTATAGAGGAATAAAGAAATAAATAGCAAGAAAGGAAATATAAGCTATTAAAACATTCCCACACATCCAGGTAAGGATTACAACATTATCTGCAAATGTAAAAAGGGAAATTACAATCATCCACATAAATAAATAAACAATCAAACCACAAGACACAAAGAATTATAGTGGTTCGCTTGTGTGTACACCAACAGTTTAGAAAAACAGCTACATAACTACTCTACTCCTAATATCCTCACACAGTAGATATTAGCGTTCATTATGGAAATAGGTATTTCCATGTTCACCTAAAACCCTCATAATTGTGTCTTTCAAGTGGGCTTACACAATTTAAAAACCCCACACTCTGAGTTTTCTGGATCACCTTAGACAAAGCAAAACAGAGATTTTTCTGGTACAATCTCAAAAACCAAAACAAAAGAATTTACAAAAACTGTAAAGTACCTGGATATTCTCCTTTTGATGCAGCCCGGAAGAACCAATTCGGAGTAGAATTTCAACGTAGAAGTTCAATGTCCAAACTCACTTATGAAATGGTTCTAGGTTCTAAATTGATTTTAAATTAAATCAAGTTGGGCTAGCTTTATTTGATTTTGATTCCAAGAAAAGGGCAATCTCAATCCCTTCTTCAAATATGATTGGAATCAAGAATAAAAAATCAAATATAAAAAGCTAAATTAAGGGAATATTAAATGAGCACAATATAACTTAAAAAGAACACTAAGTTATCTCTCAGAGTGACGAATTGAATTAGCTTGAATTGAATGAAATACTCTAAAATTCGTGTTCTATTTATAAATGAAGAAATCACGTTCACGACTGGTCCTGTAGATACTATGACTGGTCATAGGACCAACAAATTATAAAAATTTTGAGCGCGATCGGATAAAGCCATTCCATGACTGGTCGTAGGCCTTGTACGACCAGTCGAGGGACCTCCACGACTAGTCGTGTGGAGCTTGATTTAGTCGCTGGAGTTTGAGTCGTAGCCGCAGGACTGGTCGAGAACGAGTCGAGCACTGTTCACACGACCGGTCGAGTAGTCTCCAGGACTAGTCGTGGCTTAACAAAAAATTTCAAAAATATGCAACAACCTTAGGACTGGTTGTGGAATTTCTTGGACAGGTTGAGCCAGTGCTAAGACTAGTCGAATAGAGTCCAGGACTAGTTGAGAAATAGTCTATTTACTTATAAAATGATTTAAATGAATTATGTATTCAAAATGACCTACCATATGGTCAATCTAAGGTCATTCATACCTTATCCATGATGTATAAACATTGAAACTTCTTTTCCTTTGGTAGATAGATGATCTTCAAAGCTCACGAAACTTGAGGTCTTGACATATATAGAGGCTTGAACTTAAGAACTTTTGAAGCTTGAATTTGAAGTTACATTGAAGCTTGAGCTTAAGATACTTGAGTTGATCTTCGCCTTGAGTCTTGAGTCCCAAAGTATATACTATTGTCTCGCCTTTTAGAGATAGCTTTAAAGCCTTGAACTTTGATACTTTGAAGGAGTGAACTATGTACTTGATCTTGTGTTAGAAGTTCTTGAAGTAAAGACCATTGTCCTTGTACATGATTTGCATTGTCTTGAATATATCGATGCGCTACACAAGACACAGATTCCAGGAGGTTTTGGCACTACAAAATTTGATAATTATAAGGGCTAAAAACCATAGCACTTACAATCTCCCCTTTATCAAATTTGTGACAAAACACACTCCATACTAACATAAGCATCATACACATAAAGAATCATGCACCAGTTATCAATATAAACCAGTCAACCTGGTTAAAGAATCTTGCACCAGTTATATAAAAGAAAGCAAGCATTTTGCTACTACTCCCCCTTACTCCTATCCCTCCATCCATAATCCATATGCCTTAAATTACAAACATAAGCAGCATACATGTCAGAATTCTCTCCCTTTTTATCACAATATGACAAAGGAAGAACCCTATACATGAAATAGGATGTAGATAAATAAGGAAGAATAAAGGAGCAAGATATGAAAATACATAAGCAAGTAAAGATCAAGTATTATCAATCAACATCCAAGTTCAGCCAAAGTCAATCCCACAAATCGAAAGGAAGCAAAGTATCATAAGAGTTATTACAATCCAAAATTAGAAAATACTAATCAGATCCTGAAGAGGGAGCAAGAATAGATGGATCAATCTGATGTAAATCCTTATTAATGCGCATCATATATTTACGCATATAAGCAAATTGCGAATCTTGGGTTACACGAATATGAGCCACCTGTTTCTCAAGAGAATGCAACCTCTCAGTGAAATCAGAAGGCTGATAATCAGGGTCAACCTCAGAATCTGATCAATCTCATTAAAGATATCATCCATGTTAATGTTATCAGCAGGTAAATCGCCTTCTTCTCCATTCATAGCTTCAGCTCCACCAACACCCACATTGACTTGACCATCAGCCAACCTCAAATTCATTTTATTTATATTTGAGTTGTTGAAAATAATGTGTTGAATATGAGCCTCTCCAACAGGCATAACAACTAACATATGAGTGGCTAACACAGTCATAAGATATGCAAAAGGGATATCGCTGTGTCCAGGATGGAGACGGAATTGTATGATGGAATGACATATCAAAGAAGGAAGATAAATAAATATACCAGAGATGATGGAATGCAAAATCTGAACCATGAAAGAGGTGAGTTCAGTTTTGTTACCAGAACGAGGATAAATATCCTATGAAGGACCCTGTATCTGGGTAACAAATACTTTGAAGCAAGCGCATTCCCATTTTGACTCTATTGCGCATCTATATTGCATAATGCTCTAGTAAGTACACATTTTTCTGATTCAGATGGTTTGTCAACTAGAGAGCTAATTAGAATACCTTCATCATTGACAGGTATGTCCATTAGGCTATAAATCAAATGTCGGTCTACTTCAAATGGACCTTCTCTAGTTGCTATAATAAAAGTTAAATTTTCAGTTGAAAAATCAGAAATACATGCAAACATAGCTTGTGCAATAGACTGGTATGCCTGCTCACCCCAATGTAAAATGTTATCCCATCCTAAAGCTTGGAGAAGAGGAAATATCTCAAATGGAGCAATATGTTCAATATGCACAGGTTGTTCAACTATCACATTGCACAACCGTAAATCTCGTACAAATGAGGGATCATCTTCGGGTGACCAAAGGTGATGCCTTGTGATAGATGTCGATCTAGATGAGGAAGAATCACGGGAAGTTTTCTTTTTACCTCTAGCATCCATTTGCAACTAAGAAATGAAGGAATCAAGAGGTTGCAAAAGATGTAGAGTGGGTTTCTTCAAAATCATATTTTGGAGAAGAAAACCCCAAAAATCTCAAGGAAACAAGAAATAAATCACTCCAAAGATGAAAAGAAGTGAAATGAACTTATATCTAAAAGGAAAATTGAAATAATGGACTAACCTTGAAGATTTAGAGAGATGGGTTCGATCGATCGTGCTAAGACTTGTTGGAGAAGAAGCCCCAAATAGAAGAAAAAGAGATTTTTCCCCAAATAAAGGTCAAACCCGCACTACACGACTGGTTGTACACAACAAAAACTATGCATTTTTCACATAATTTGAAATTCTAATCATTTAAAATAACAAATATATACAATATGATACAGAAATGCATAAATGATCAATTCAAATTGCACATGCCAAGATTAAATTTCAATTTAGAAAACCTACTTTTATCGATCGGTTTAGTGAAAATGTCAGCAAGTTGAGTCTCGGTCGGAATGTATTCTAAAGAAATTGTCTTTTCTTCCACTAATTCACGAATGTAGTGATATCTAATCTCAATGTGCTTGGTTTATGAATGATGGATTTAATTTTTAGATTTATTGATTGCATTTGAATTATTACAATATAAAACCATAGAGTTCTATGTAATTCCGTAATCACTTAACATTCTTTTCATCCATACCAGCTGAGTGCATGCATTTTCTACTGCAATGTATTCAGCCTCAGAGGTAGAGAGTGATACGGAACTTTGTTTCTTACTTTGCCAAGAAACTAAACAGTTCCCAACATAAAAACAACCACCACTAGTTGATTTTTTATCATCAATGTTACCGACCCAATCAGCATCAGTGTAACCAGCTAATTGCACACTAGTATCATGTGGATATCAAAGACCCAGATTAGCTGAACTTGTGACATATTGCATAATCCGCTTAACAAAAGTTAAATTTGACTCTTTAGGGTCAGATTGATATCTAGTGCAAATACCTATGCTAAATGCAATATCAGGTCGGCTCATAGTTAAATACAACAAACTACCTATCATACTGTGATGTAATTTAGGATATACTTTCTTACCTGTAGAGTCCTTTGAGAGTTTTAAAGTCATACTCATAGGAGTATCAAAATTCTTCCCATTCTCAAATCCGAACTTTTTAACTAAGTTCAGAGTATATTTGGTTTGAGAAATAAAGAAACCATCAGGTTGTTGTTTAACTTACAACCCAAGAAAATAATTCAATTCCTCAACCATGCTCATTTCGAACTTCGATTTCATAAGATCTACAAACTCAACAGCCATGTTAGCATAGGTAGATCCATAAATAATATCATCAATATAAATTTGAACTATTAAAATGTGATCATTATATTTTTTTAAGAAACAGAGTTTTATCAACACTTCTCATTATAAAGTTATGACTTAGTAAAAACTTAGTCAAATTTTCATATCATGCTCTGGGAGATTGTTTTAAACTGTAGAGAGCCTTTTGTAGGCGATAAACATGATCAGTATTCTTAAGGTCTTCAAAACCCGTTGGTTGTTCAACATATACTTCTTTATGTAAATCATTATTTAAAAAAGCACTCTTTACATCCATTTGATAAATTTTGAACTTTCTAAAATAAGCAATGGACATAAATAGTCTGATTGATTCAAGACAAGATTCTGGGGCAAAGGTTTCCTCATAATCGATGCCTTCAATTTGAGTGTACCCTTATACAACCAGTATAGCCTTGTTTCTAATTATATTTCCTAGTTTATCAAACTTATTTTTGAAAATCCACTTAGTTCCAATAATATGTTTATCTTTAGGTCTAGGAACTAAGTACCAAACATCATTTCTAACAAATTAATTAAGCCTTCTTGCATTACGACTATCCAATTTTTGTCAGTAAGAGCTTCTTTTACGTTAGTCGGTTCTATCTGAGATGTAAAGCACACGTAATTACACATATCTTCAAGTTGCCTACGAGTGCGCACACCAGTGAGAGGGTTTCCAAGAATTTGATTAGTTGGATGGTCTTTAACAGTCATCAGTTTAGAGTTATTTTGATTTGATGAAGAATTTGGTTTATCAATTAGAAGTACTTCATCATGATCTGAATTAGAGACAGGTGTATTCAAGTGATCGTTAATAACTACATTAATTAATTCTTGAATCACATCGGTCCTTTTATTAAGAACTTGATATGCTCGACTATTCAGAGCATACTCTAAAAATATCCCTTCATCACTTTTTATGTCAAACTTACCCAAATTTTCTCGATCACGTAAAATGTAGCACTTGCTGCCAAAAAATTGAAAGTATTTGACAGTAGGCTTCTTATCAAACCATATTTCATAAGCCGTTTTATTGTTAGATTTTCTAGTATAAATATGGTTAATTATATAACATGTAGTATTTATGACTTCGGCCCAAAATTTTTTAGGGAGCTTCATACAGTTTAACATTACATTACCCATTTCTTGAAGCACTCTGTTGAGGCATAAAATAAGCAAGGAAGTGAAGAAGAAAAAGATCAAGAAATCACTTTGAAGATGAAAGAAAACAGCTTCAAGACCACTTTGCGCGGGGTCGCGCAAAGTGAAATAATTACACAAGACCGCGCAAAGTGAAGGTTTGCGCGGATTGAACAGAGGAGAAGTTTGCGCGAGATTGAGGGTTTGTGCGAGACCGCGCAAAGTATATTGTTTGCGCGTGTCCGCGCAAAGTCTATAATAGTGCGATGAAAATAGTTGGATGATATTTTTGTCCCACATCGACCAGATCTGAGATTTTCATTGGAGAAAATGTCTATAAATACCCCATTCCTTCTCTAAAAAGGGGTTGGAAGATTTCAGAAGTGAAGCAAAGACGAAAGAGAAGACAGAAGGTGCGGAGTATTGGACTCCTGCACTTTGCGCGACCTCGCACAAAGGAGTATTGGACTCCTGGAAGATTGCGCCGGTCAGCGCAAAGCAGCTGAGTGCTTTTATGGTTTGCGCGGACCAAAGAAACCTATTGATGCGCTTTTGTGACAAAGAATGGGTTGAAATGTCTTTGGAGTGATGGGAGTTCTCAAAGCTTCAAGTTCTTCTTAATCAAGAGAAAGGAAGAGTCATCGACGAAGAGGCGTATTCCTCCTAAGTTTCAGGAGATGATCAAAATAGTACCGAAATGCTGCCGGAATCTTCATTCTCTTGAAGACTGTTGATTAACTTGTCTATTCCTCCTAAGTCATTGGAGATGATTGAGATCATTGCTGTTATGCTGCCGAAAATTACATTTATGCTGCCGAAAATTACATTTAGCTATAATAATTGATATTTGTAATAAGTTCTTTGTAAGTTATCTTTGAATCAAGGGAAACCAGAGGATGTAAATGAATTCAGAATCAATAAAGTGTGACGATTGTCTTTATAATTATTTCATTGTTATGTTTGAATAAGATTATTCTCCCAAATCAAATACTTTTGTTTCCTTGTCGAAACAAAATGGCGACTCTGCTGGGGACAATTATCTTATTTAACATTAACATTGGGAAAATTGTAAGACTCTCGTCACTATTTTTGGTGTCTATTTGATGCCAAAATGGCGACTCTCAGTGGGAACATCCTCCCCTTCATCTCCAAGATAGTTTACTTAGTCTTTCAGGTACTAATTTCAGGAATGTTTTATTATTGAAGGTACCTGAATTCAAACACACAACACTATTAATGGCTAATATCGCGAGAAAAGTGAACTTTCGATTCATCGCCACTGGGTTCATAATTGAATATGTGCCAAGCCGAATTCCTGAGCATACAAAAGCAAGCACTACAAGCAGGCGTAAAGTGACTCCAGTAACAGCGGGAGTCATTTCCGTTTCACCTCAACCGCAAGAGAGTGATGAAAACTGGACTTTGGTCTTGTCCAAAAAGACGAGAGCAAAGACTTTAAAGAGTCGCAAGGCAAAATTGTTTGCACCAAGAGCTGAGGGACCAATTACACGGAGTATAGCAAGAAGAAAACCCGAACTCGCTCCTCCGGCGATTTATCCTGAACAAATGCACGCTAGCTTTTACACAGATTTTCCAAATTTAGTCGCCCCAAAGACCAAATGGACAGAAGCACAGAAAGGCAAAGCACTGATGATAGGATCTCCGATGCCCATATCACCATAAACAAGCTCTCCTATAGCTGTATCACCTCAACCGGTTAAAAGCACAGGAAGTACACAAGAATCAAACGAGACTCCAATTTCTCCCCTCATTACAAGCCCTGTTACGTCAACATACTCTCGTTTTACTCCAATAACAGCTTCGACGAACAGACAAGAGGCCGCGGTATATATGGCAGAGACAGGTCAAGGAAATAGACCGACTACCGAAGAACGTGTTGATCAAATGGCAGAGGCACAAAGAGTGCTAATGGATGAATGCCGGAACCTCAGAGAAGCTCTGACAACTCTGGCACATAATGTAGCCCAAATAGTGGCTCCACTTATGATGGGAACAACAAATGGACAAGAGAACCAACCTGAAGGTTCCCGTCCGCATGGGATAGGATCCCGAGGGTCCGTTCCGGTGACAAGAGCCATAACACAAGATGATGTAAGACAAGTTGTTGAAGAAGCAGTCAGAATAGAAAGGGAGCGCGCGAACACTGGTCGTTTCAGATATCGAACACCATACCCAAGAGAGGTAGAGGATGTTCCATTCCCAGCCAATTTTAAGCATCCAGATTTTCAGAAATTTAATGGGGAAGGATCACCGGAAGAACACCTGATGCATTTCATCACCAGCATGGGAAATTTCTCCACGATACCTCAATATTGCTTACGCTTATTTGGGTCATCGTTAACGAGTAAAGCTTTCAGATGGTATTCAAATTTGGCACCAGGGTCCATACGAACATGGGAAGAAATGCAAGATGCTTTTATGTCAAACTTCTTTTCGTCAGAGCGCGATGTTAGCATCACAGAATTAGCTTCAAGATCTGGCAATGAGAGGAGAACCAGTCAAAAAATTCATAGATGGATGGAAGACACTGGGGGCATCATGCAGGCAGTTGCCGGAAGAAAAGGAACAAGTCAAAATGTGTCTGAACTCTATGGAAACAGGAATCGCATTTGGACTCACCAGCGCTGATATCGGAACCTTCCGTGATTTGGCTACCAAAGCCCATGCATTGGAACTGATGACTCGTAAGATGCCGGCATTTCATCATGAACCTGTCAGAAGAATACCCGGCAGGACAACTGTCAACACCATCGAGCGGGATAAGAAGAATCAAGACGCAAAAGGTTCAAGAGATAAAAGGCCAGAAGGAAAAGAAGGCTAGAATCAATCAAGGGATAGATACGGTGGGAAAAAGCTCAGAATGCTCGATTCACATGAAGGATTTGAGTTTGATAAAGAAGACGTGGTGCCTATGATGCAACAATTGCTAAAGGCAGGTACCTTGGAATTACCAGAACCAAAACGTCCTGAAGATATGACGAGGACTCGAGAAAGAAACTTTTGCCGTTATCATCGCCTAGTAGGGCATCCGACAGAAAATTGTTATACGTTAAAATGCATCATACAGCGGATGATAAATAGAGGTGACATAATAACCAGCGGAAGCAAAGAAAAGAATGCAAGGTCAACAGTAAATGTATTGTCAATACAAGAAAACACGCGGGGAATGAAAAAGGAAAAGTCAACAAGAAATGCAACAATGATTACGTTGCGATCAGGGAAGCAAATAACAAGTCCAGTAAAGCAAAAAGCAGGAATCATAAGGAAAGAAGTGACTGAAAGACAGGATACTGAAGACAAAAGAAGAAGTGGAGATGCAGTGACAAGAGTGGCTTATGATGTAGTTAGTCACTTGAAAGGTATACCGGCACGATTAAGTATTTACGATGCGCTCAAGTTATCAGAAGAATTTCGACAGAGTTTGATTCAAGCACTGTCTGATCACAATGTGAGAGAAACTTTACTGGCAGAAATGAAGGATGAAAGAAATAATGAAAAAATGAATTGTCTACCAGTAATATCTTTCTCTGATGATGATTTAATTGGTGAAAAGGAACATAACAGACCATTGATGATAGAAAGATACATTTGTGAGAAGAAGATGAAAAGAATTATGATAGATAATGGGTCCGCAGTAAATCTTTTGCCACTCTCAATGGTTACTAAATTGGGTTTTCGCCGTTCAGACTTGTGCCCTAGCGGGATGATGATACAAGGATTCAATCAAGATGGACAACGCGCACTCGGTAAAATTACGGTGACATTAGAAGTGGGAGGATTAATCACTACTGTTGTATGTCACGTTATAAATGCTGTGACGACATATAACCTTCTCCTGGGAAGGCCGTGGATACATCAGTACAATATTATACCTTCTACTCTACACCAGTGCTTCAAATACTGTAAAGATGGGATGTAATGTAAAGTAATGGCTGATGCAAAACCCTATACAGAAGCTGAGTCTTTCTTTGCGGATGCTAGTTATTATAAATGTTTCTCTGAAGAAATGAGAAATGATGATGGGAAGAGAATCATAAAAGATGCCAGGATAAATAAAGAAGAAAGAGCAGAATCTTCTGGGTCTGCAGAGACAAGAAAGAAATTCTATTTTATACCAAAGCGCCTGAGACAGCCGGGACAACCGCCATTGACACTGTTGTCAGCATGAAACTAAAAAAGTCTTACAAATTCCAATTACACAAAGTGCCATTACCCAATATCGAAAGATGTAAGCCATTTGCAATTGCTTTCCAAGAACATTTCAAGTCAAAGCCGATGCTAAATATCCAACCAATAGAATTTCACTATTTTACCGCAATGAAGGGAGGGATGAAAATATAAGCAACATATATCATGGAGAGTTAGCATCGCAAAAGTTGAGAAAATACAGTGCAGCAAGCAAGAAAATCATGAGAAATATGGGTTTTGATTGCGACAAACCCACCGGCTTAAATAATGGAAAAGGAATTCAGATCCCTCTCGGGGTTAATCAGGAAAAGCGAAGAAAATTCCAAGGATTGGGAGCAGAATCAGCAGTAAATACAGTATCAGTTAATACGACCTTAGTTACACCAGATACAAGGTAATTGAATATCCTGAAACCGCTCCAAGGCAATTAGAAGACGGGGGGCAACCGACAATAGATGGCCTGCGAGAAATAAATTTGGGAACAGTAGAAGAGCCAAGGAATACATTCATCAGCGTTAGCCTTTCAGATCAGGAAACTGAGAAATATGGCCAACTTCTCAAGGAAAATAAAGACGTTAAGTATCCTAAATGGATATCAAACATTGTTCCGGTGAAAAAGAAGAACGGACAGATCAGAGTATGTATTGACTTCAGAGATCTGAATGAGGCATGTCCAAAAGACGATTTCCCTCTCCCGATAACAGAATTACTAATCGATAGCACTACTCAATATGCTATCATGTCCTTTATGGACGGATATGCAGGATATAATCAAATCAGGATGGCGCCTGAAGATGAAGAGGCGACGGCCTTGAACGCTTGCTTGGAATTTACTTGTTATAAAGTTATGCCTTTCGGTCTCAAAAATGCTGGGGCAACATATCAAAGGGCAATGAAAAATATCTTTCAAGATATGATGCATAAACATGTCGAATGTTATGTTGATGACTTGGTAGTCAGATCCGGAGATCATCAAGAGCACCGCGAACACTTAGCATCAGTCTTCCGACGACTCAGAAAGAAGCAATTAAAGATGAATCTGGCTAAATGTGCATTTGGAGTGTCTTCCGGCAAATTCCTCGGCTTTGTAGTACGACACAGAGGAATCGAAATTGATCCCGAAAAGGTTAAAGCTATTCAAAATATGCCGCCACCAACGACGCTGAAGGAATTAAAAAGCTTACAAGGAAAATTGGCATACATTCGCCGCTTCATTTTGAACCTCGCAGGAAGGTGTCAGCCATTTTCCCGGTTAATGAAGAAAGATACAGAATTCGTATGGGATCAGGCTTGCCAAAATGCCTTTGATTCAATTAAAGAGTTATTAAAACAGCTGCCGGTGTTAACAGCTCGAGTAAAAGGTAAGCCACTTATCTTATATACATCTGCCGCTACAAATTCTTTGGGTGCTTTGTTGTACAGTGTAAACGGGGTTTTAAAAGAGATCGCCTTTATTATTTAAGCCGAACACTGATGGGGGCAGAATCTAATTATTCTCCGATTGAAAAAGAATGTTTGGCGTTGGTATTCGCTGTGCAAAAGTTAAGGCATTATTGTCTCTCTCATGATATAACTTTAATTTCAAGAGCAGATCCGATAAAATTCTTGATGAACAGGCCAATGTTATCGGGAAGACTAGCCAAGTGGATGCTGTTGTTATCAGAATATACTATTTCCTATAAGCCTGCGAAAGCAGTGAAAGGACAAGCTATGGCAGACTTTCTCGCAGCACATCCTATAGCAGAAAATGAAGAAATCAATGATGAATTCCCAGATGAACAGTTATGTTGGCTGAATCTCAGAATCTTTGGCAGATGTATTTTGATGGTGCTGCTCGAGTATCGGGAGCGGGGGCAGGAGTGATATTCATTACGCCTCAGGGCGATTTATTACCATACTCTTTCACATTGGGTATTGCGTGCACAAACAATGAAGCTGAATACAGGGCTCTTATCATCGGAATGGAAATAGCACAGCAAATGGAAATAAAATCGTTGCATATCTTCGGAGATTCTAAATTGATTATAAATCAATTGACAAATTGAGGTAAGGAAAGAAGAACTTTGCCTTATTATCTAAGGCACAACATTTGCTTGAAACAGTTCTATTATGTGGAAATTAAACACATACCGCGGTCGGAGAATGCAAAAGCAGTGATGCTTTAGCCACTTGATTTAGCAATGCTTTATCTGTACAAACCAAAGTCCTCTTCAGGTAACTATAGAAGAAAGAAGATTCCTGCCATCTGCAGAAGTTATCAAAGAAACCGTTGAAATGTTGCCTATATCCTGTTTGGAGATAACAATGGATGATTGGCGGCAGCCTTTTGTTGACTATCTCAAATATAATATCTTACCAGAAGATAATGCACAAAGACAGCAGATTAAGCAGCGATCAGGAAAATTTGTCATATGTAGCGAAGTATTATATAGAAAATCTTATAATGGAATGCTGTTAAGATGCTTGGATAAGCAAGAAGCAAACCAAACGTCATGCGAGGCACATTCGGGTGAATGTGGAGCACATCAAGTTGTAGGAATTTATGCCATAGAGTGCATCGAATGGGTTATTATTGGCCTACTATGTTTAAAGATGCGATAGAATATGCAAAGCGATGTCATGAATGTCAAATACACGGAGATATAATACATGTTCCTCCTAAGAATTACATCATCATGTTGCTTCTTGGCCTTTCTCACTGGGACTCGACGTAATTGGTCCCATAAATCCTCCTTCGTCTAAAGGAAAACGGATATCCTGGCGGAATGATTATTTCTCCAAATGGACCGAAGCGATACGCCTTACAGCGTAATGTTAAAGAGAAAGACGTGGTCAATTTCATCCGTCATGCTATAATATACCGTCATGGTATTCAAGAAGATCACACTGATAATGGCACCCCTTTTAAAAATAGAGGCATGGAAAAGTTATGTCGAAGTTCGGTATCCAACATTCTTTTTCAACACCTTATTATCCTCCGCCCAATGGATTAGCAGAGGCGTTTAACAAAACGATTGTCAAAATAATGAAGAAAACGGTGACGGGCAATAAGCGCGATTGGGATGAAAAATTGCAAGAAGCGTTATGGGCCTACAGAACCACTCATCGTACAGCAACAGGGGCGACACCATATTCATTAATCTATGGTATGGAGGCAGTTATCCCAATTGAAATACAAGTGGCATCACTCAGGGTGGCAGTACACCGCCTATAACGGATGATGAAAATGCAAAAATAAGGCTGAAAGAATTAGACTTACTCGATGAGAAACGTCTTGCAGCTTAGCAGCGGTTCTGCAAGCATATGGCCAGAATATCGGCTGCATTTGATAAACAGGTTAAATACCGTTCTTTCAAAAAAGGGGATATGGTGTTAATGTTGAAAAGACCTATAATGGTCACTCGCCGGACAGGGGGCAAGTTCGAGCCTAAATGGGACGATCCATATGTGGTGAAAGAAGTATACTCCAATGGGGCATATAAGATCACAAATCAAGAAGGACAGGGTATCAGTGTACTTGTCAACGCCTGTTTTATCAAAAAATACTACCCCTAAAGATAGAGATGTGGATTTTGACCCAGAATATTATCGGCATAATGATTCTGTATCAAAAGGGGGCAAAGATGAATAAGATCATGTCTATATGCCAACAAAAGAAAAGAAGAAATTCACAAGCATATCAATTATCAAAGCAGCAAATCTGGAAAATATATATATGATCATCATCATCAAATAAGATTGACAAAGTTATATTGCCTTACAAGGCACAAATTCTTGAAGATTCTCTTGAAGATATTGACAAAGTTATATTGCCTTACAAGGCACAAATTCTTGAAGATTCTCCTGAAGATATTATCTAAGCTGAGAATTAGATTGCCTTACAAGGCATGGATCTTCTTGAAGATATTTCGGAAATATCTACTATATTTGCAAATGATGATGATCATATATATATTATTGCCTTACAAGGCATGGATTTTCTTGAAGATATTATCAAAAGCAAGGATATATCAATATCAATCAAAGAGGCAGTATAGCCAAGCCAAAATCCTAAAAGAGCCAAAATAGAGCAAAATAAAAAAAAGATCAAGCTCGGAAAAAAAAAAATGCTCTCAAAGGATCAAGCTCTAAAAGAGCCGGCCAACTATACGTAAGACCCATGAAGATCGCCATTCGGGCAGCGACGAGGAGTCAGTGGCCCTAAAAAGCCCGCGAAGACCATAGTGCGCACTCATACGGGTAGCTGACGAAGTCAAGGATTCAAAGCCTAAAAGGCCATAAATCCGCGAAGACTAGTCACCGTAATTCCCATGCCGTCTGTATAGCTTCTAGAGCGGCGCCATACGGGAACGGATGAAAATGCCCTCCCCTGAATGGGCTCAACCTTACGACGAAGAAAACAGGGGCCGCAGTGCGAGCTTTATGCCAACCGTGCGTAAGACCCTCCAGTCTAGGGTTTGATTTCGTAGTAACTCGTGAGGAAGGGCTTAAACCTACTCATTGATGGACCGACGACCCTAGATTTGGTGCCCAAAGGTAGCCTTGCGAGCCCCGCGAACTCTGAGAGTTACCGTGGCCAACCCTGCGCGTAAATCCAACAGCTTCACCGTCCTAGTGCGTCAATGGGCCCCTCTGATGGACCGTGACCGTGAGCTCAAGGCAGTGAGAAGCCCAAAAGCGAACTCTAGAGAGTTACAGTGGCCATCACATAAGACCCATAAATGCTCCACTACTCACGAGCTTAAACTGTGTGTGTGCGCACGCTCCACTACTCATGAGCATAAACTGCGTGTGGCTAATTGAATTGAAACTTAGTACCGCCAATTTAAATACTCACCTAGAAAATCCCGTACTAACAAAGCATAAAAGGTTTAGAAATTATAAAAATGTGTAATGAAAATTATTATATAAAGAGTAAATATAACTTATGAAAATTATTATATAAAGAGTAAATATAACTTATGGAAATTATTATATAAAGAGTAAATATAACTAATGAAAATTATTATATAAAGAGTAAATATAACTTATGAAAATTATTATATAAAGAGTAAATATAACTTGATAATATTAATAAAAATAAAAATAAATAAATATAATAAAATTATTATATAAATATAATATGATAATATTAGTATAAATATCATCAATATGCAAGATAGAAAATATATACCATCATAAAACATCCCAAAATATTATCATGAAATATATGATAAATTACATCCAAGAAACATGAAAGCAAATATCACATGTTTAAAATTACATGATTCAAAGATCTTCTGTAATTCCCATTGCTTCTGAATATCTGAGCAAATCTTCTTTCAATTGCGCCTGAGCTGCATCATGTCTAGATTTTTCCTCCAAGATAAGTCTCGCATGATCAGGAACGCCAGCAAGCTTATTCTCCAAAGAAGCAATCATTTCTTTACCTTGAAGTTGAGTGGATTTTTCGACATCAATAAATTGAGCATTCACTTGTATTTTCTCTTCAATATCCTGAATGATTAAAACCTGTTCATGGTTCTTCCTCTCCAGCTGCAAGATTTCTTCTTTTAAAATTGCAATGCGGTCTTGAATAGTCTTACTTTCATCAACATGAATCTTTAATTTATCCTGAAGAATTATATGTTCTTGTTCAAGTTTGGAAAGTGATGAAGCTGTCAGAAGAGCTTGTTCTTATGATGAAGACAACTGCCTTCTACACTCTAAAATCTTAGGAGCAATTGTAATATTCTCTACTGACGCCAAAGAAATTACGGAATCACGAAATTTGAAGAGTGAATCCCGCAAAGGAGATATGTTGATTCTGGCCATCTTAGCAGAGCTTTCCAAAATTTCTATAGCAACATCCAAATCCGCCCACTGATCAGGATTTCTGAAGATATGGATTATTGCTAACAGAGAATGTTTCACCATGAGCATTTTGTGAGCAGGAATCTTTGCAAAGGATGATAGTTCCGAAGTAGTAGTTACAGAATCAGAACTAGCCGCACCGCTACGGGGATAAGTCCCTATAGCAAAAGAAGAAGAATATTCAATATATTATTATGAAATATATATAGTCTTGAATGAAGATAAGCAGCGCATATATATACATATACACTGGAATACGACTAACAGAAGGAGAAGCTCTTTGAGCTATGGAAGGACCAAGTCCCACCATATCGGCGAAAGATGGTGCTCTAGCTCCGTACTGGAATCTCTAGTAGCTGGAGTTGGCAAGTCAAGGTTTCGTAGGAAATATAATTTCACGAGCCACTACTCTCTGTATTACCAACGGAACTACAGATGCTCTTGGTGAAGATATTACAGGAGGCTCGCTGAAGAGATAGTACCTACTTCTGCAACTTGGGCACCTAAAAAAGGGAGATGCAATGATTTTAAATAAATAATAGTTGTCACAATATAAATTGAGATATATATATGAAATTTTCCTTTACCTGGTGAATATCCATATTCTCCACAATCTAAAGGTTCCTCTTCATCTTCCTTAGCTGCAGGAGATTTAGCAGGAACATTAATGCTAGAAGGAGTCTTAGCAGTTGCAGGGGAAGATTCTATCTCAACTCCTTTCACAGTTGTTTCCTCTTCTTCGCCAATATCAACTTCACCTTCTTCAAAGTCATCATCTTTATCTTCGCCATTATCACTGTCTCCGCTATCTTCATCCTGCGAAGATTCAGTTGTACTTGATGATGAAGTTGAACTTTCATCTCCCAAAATTTCTTCGTCAACTTCTTCAACGATAACTTGCTTCCCTTTATAAGAAACGGGTCGACTGCTCTCCGGTGCAAGTTCTTGGACTATAGGAGAAGCAGAGGCTGGACGAGTTCCTTCTGGAGGGATAGGGGATGATGATTGTAAACGCGTTCTTGATCTAGTCATCGGAGAAGATGGACTAGGACCAAGGGGTTGCGGAGAAGATATTGAAGTACCAATAGCTGGTCCTTCTTGAACCGCTACAGTCTCTGCAGGGATTGGAGAAGACGTACCTACAGCATCATCCGCATCTTGATTTGAAGAGTCCCGACGGGATTTTTCAAATTCTCTTAGATCTCCATGGGCAAACCAGCCATCCAAAGTATTGATGGGTTTGATTTCACGAATGGGTTCTTCCAGTGATATCTTCCTGCAAATTTCTCCAGGATGAGACGCGTGGCTCTTCTCCAGAATATACCCGATTCCGCTCTCTAAGTCTCTGCCCTTCCCTGGGTGGATGAAGAAAGATAGAAGAATCTACCTGCAAGCATTTAGCAACCAGTGTACGATTGATGATCCCACCATCGCATCCAAATATATGAAGTATGGACTACACGATCATAACCCGGAATTATGAAGAGTGAGTCAACACAGCTATTCAACAACTGTTTCCATATCATGGCCCAGTTAAGAGGACCAGTTCCATAAAAAAGCATTTTTCTTGTAACAAGCCCGCAGTCTTGAGGTAGGGTTTGATCATAACCAAATTGACGAGCGAAGTGACTGGGATAGTAAGGTTCTCTCCAAAATTCTGTCCCCTCTCGCAAAGGTAAACTACATGAGCGAATAGAGAAGAAGAAAGCTCTCTCTGCTGCAGTAAGTGTTTCATTGTCCACCATATCTGTATCTACGGGATAGCGATAGAGGCGGAATTGAAAGAAGTTTATTTGATCGTCGTCCCGAATTTTATTTGCCACCCACTCATATGCTCTTCTAGCCATTGCTCTTTGTTGAAAGAACCAGAGCGGAAGATGAGAGGGATGAGAATATGCTTGCTCTGAAGCCTCAAAAGTCCAAGGGAAATAGACTCCAAGCCATCCTGTAAAATAATGCCAAGAAGTATGCGCCGATGAAGTTCCAAGAATTGGGTCTTTTATATGAGTAGCTATTTCTCCAAGGCCCAAGATAGATAGAACACAATATTGGAGGAGCAAGAGAGTATTTATGCCCTTCTGCTAAGGCACCGCCACAACAAAGACACTTGGATGACGAACAAAGATCTCGCCCATTTGGAGTCAAGAAAACGACCAAGCTTAGCCAATAAGCCAAGAATGCTTTATGCAAGCTCTCCAAAAGAGCTATATTCCGACTTTCCTCTTACTTGCATCCCGAAGCTTTGTTAGTTCTTTGGAATGGCAATCGCGAAACCTTCAAAGGAAATAAAAATGAGGAGATTAATATGCAGGAATGGCTAAGAATACAAAGAGGAAGACCGATTATCAGATTGATAAATACCTTAGACCTCTAGAAAAATGGGCCAGCCATTGAAGAGGAGGAATTTTGTGGAAGTTAGGGAATTTGCCCATCTCTTTGAATAGCTCTATGGTGGTCTCAGAGATGGAAGGCTTGCGGTCTGGAGAAGATACGAAGGCTAATTCTTTGTTGGTAGGAATAAACTCATCGTAGAATTTGCCCGTTATTGTGAGACCAGCTATACGATGAAGGTCCCAAAGAGATATGCTCATTTCGCCGTAAGGGAAGATGAAAGGAGTTGGTTGTGGCGACCAATACTCAAGGAAGCCCTTCAGAACATTGGGTTCCCGATAGAAGTATTTTAAAGTTACTTCTATAGCATCATAAAGACCTATCTTTGCAAGAGTGCTCGTATGTTTCAGCAAAATAGCTTCCGCCCATTCCGAATAATAGCGACGAGCAATTAGCAGACCTCTGATGCGGAATTCTGTCTGGCCCCAGAGTTGATCTCGATCTCTGAAGCGCTGTCTCACAGTCTCATAAAAATGAGAAGGAAAGAGATCATGAGGACTATGGCAAGGAGTTAAGAAAATCATGGGATAAACTTCTCCGATCCTCTGTCGCGGCTTCTTTGTTTGAATGATTCCTTCAAGAATCCGGGGCTCTCTTGTGACCCATGACTCGGTATACATCAACCTCTCGCCATGGACACAATCTCTGGATTCACGATCCTAGCATAGACGATGGCGATACACCTTTATAGGAATGATTGTCATGCCCTCTGCATGAGGGTTGTCGAACTTCATGACTCCTTCAACAACTCGCACCGAATCCCATGAGTTTTGAAGTCGCTTCTTCTTGTGTTCTTTGATTTTTTCAGCAAACTCTTTCGCCTTATTGCGGCGAATTTTCTTCGAACGGGAAGCGGGAGGAGTATCTTCTCGGACAGGTGGCCTCTCACTATTGGTACGAATGTGGGCTGTGGTCTTGAGCCATTCATCCCAGTCATATTCCCTTCCATGTTTTGGCGGGCATTTAATATCTCCCAAAGATATAGATCTGTGAATAGGAGAAGGTAAAGATTTGATACGGTCAGAAAAGTCAAAAGTTGGGAGAACAGGCTCTTTAAAATAAGCAGGATTTCTAGAAGTTGTCTTCATTCTTTTAGCAGGTGGTTGGTCAGAAGGAGGCGAGTTTGAAGGAGACACAAGACGAGCAGTTTGTTTAATACGAGTCATAAAGAAAGATAGAAGACAAAGTCAGAAAATGGTTAAGTGTTGGGAAAAAAGTTTGGAAATTTTCTAAATATAGAGTACTTTGCGCGAGGTCGCGCAAAGTATATGGTTTGCATGGAAAAATTCTAAGTTCAGAAGACGTCGCGCAAAGTGAAACAGTTTGCGCGGGGTCGCGCAAAGTGGAAGTTTGCGCGGAAATAAATCGCCAGAACAGAGTGTCAGCAGAGGGAAGTTCGTGAAAATGACTAAGTCGTTGGACTATTTATAGGCTTTATGGCCGAGTACGGTACTCGAGTAGGACTTTGCGCGAGGTCGCGCAAACCTTGGAAGAAAGGAATAGTTTGATCCTTTTCTTTGATTTTCTGAACAAACAAAGAACGGATCAAGGGGGCATCTGTTGAGGCACAAAATAAGCAAGGAAGTGAAGAAGAAAAAGATCAAGAAATCACTTTGAAGATGAAAGAAAACAGCTTCAAGACCACTTTGCGCGGAGTCGCGCAAAGTGAAATAGTTACACAAGACCGCGCAAAGTGAAGAGTTTGCGCGGATTGAACAGAGGAGAAGTTTGCGCGAGATTGAGGGTTTGCGCGAGACCGCGCAAAGTATATTGTTTGCGCGTGTCCGCGCAAAGTCTATAATAGTGCGATAAAAATAGTTGGATGATATTTTTGTCCCACATCGACCAGATCTGAGATTTTCATTGGAGAAAATGTCTATAAATACCCCATTCCTTCTCTAAAAAGGGGTTGAAAGATTTCAGAAGTGAAGCAAAGACGAAAGAGAAGACAGAAGGTGCGGAGTATTGGACTCATGCACTTTGCGCGACGACTCGCGCAAAGGAGTATTGACTCTGGAAGATTATACGGCAACAAGTAAAGCACTGAATGAGTGCTTTTATGGTTTGCGCGGACCGCGCAAACCTATTGATTGCGATTTTTTGACAAAGAATGGGTTGAAATGCTGTCGGAGTGATGGGAGTTCTCAAAGCTTCAAGTTCTTCTTAATCAAGAGAAAGGAAGAGTCATCGACGAAGAGGCGTATTCCTCCTAAGTTTCAGGAGATGATCAAAATAGTACCGAAATGCTGCCGGAATCTTCATTCTCTTGAAGACTGTTGATTAACTTGTCTATTCCTCCTAAGTCATTGGAGATGATTGAGATCATTGCTGTTATGCTGCCGAAAATTACATTTATGCTGCCGAAAATTACATTTAGCTATAATAATTGATATTTGTAATAAGTTCTTTGTAAGCTATCTTTGAATCAAGGGAAACCAGAGGATGTAAATGAATTCAGAATCAATAAAGTGTGACGATTGTCTTTATAATTATTTCATTGTTATGTTTGAATAAGATTATTCTCCCAAATCAAATACTTTTGTTTCCTTGTCGAAACACACTCTATTTTTCCTTTCTATTATACTGTTTTGTTGTGGTGTTTTGGGTGTAGAGAATTCATATGATATTCCCTGGTCACTGCAAAACTTCTCAAAACCATTATTCTCAAATTCTGATCCATGATCGCTACGGATCTTACAGACTTGAGTCTCTTTTTCAGTTTGGATACGTCTAAGTACCCTTTTAACTTCATCGAGAGTTTCTGATTTGTCTCTTAAGAAGACTACCCAAGTATATCTGGTAAAGTCATCAATGATTACTAGAATATACTTTTTGCCACCTCAATTTTCTGTTCTAGTTGGTCCAATAAAATCCATATGGAGGAGTTTGAGTCGTTTAGATGTGGCATTGGAGTCTAGTTTTTTATGAGAACTCCTAGTTTACTTGCCAATCTGGCATTCGCCACATATTTTATCTATTTTTGGTATTTTGGGTAAGCCTCTTACTAACTCTCTTTTGCTCAATCTATATAAGTTGCGGTAGTGTACATGTCCAAGGCGTTTATGCCATAATTCAGTCTCATCGGTATGGACCATGTAGCACGATAAATTAGACGAGCTTAACTCACTTACAATGTAACAATTTTCAGAAGTTCTACGACCAATTAATATTACTAAACCATCTTTATTTAAAATTTCACTCCCTAGGTTAGAAAATTTTACGCTGTGGTTTTTATCGCATATTTGAGAAATGCTTAATAAGTTATGTTTTAAACCTTTTACATATAAAACATTTTCAAATAAAGGGAAGTTAGAAAATTGAACCGTACCTTGGCTAATAATCCTGCAGTTGCTACCATCACCAAATGTGACTGAACAATCAGTCATATCTTTAAGATTGGTGAACAGACCTTTGTCACCAGTCATGTGTCTGGAGCATCTACTGTCTAGGTACCACTTTGAATGACTTGAAGTTTTGAAAGCTGTGTGGGCAACCAAACAAGTAACCTTAGGAACCTATTTCATTACATTTTTGGGTTTAAGAGTATAGTTAGTCTTCTTGTGTTTGTAGTTGATATAAGACCGACCCTTTGAGTTAGATTTTAAGAGCTCCTTAAGTAAATCAACAATTTTCTTAGCTAAAGGATTATGATTCTGATTTTTTAGTTGATATAGTTACTTCTAGGTTTTAAAGTTTGAAAAGTTTTAGTATTTTTACAAAAAATTTGATATGAACTTTTCCCTTTTGAGTTTGAAGACTCTCCTTTCACAAATTTAGGAGGAGTATTCTTATGTTTAGGAGTACTTTTGTTGTAGCCCAAACCGGATCGATCACTACGTTTTCTGGATCCGGATAATAGTTTTTCTAACTTGGGATTACCTTGGGCAAACCTCCATGTATCCTTTAAACTCAAAAGTGAAGAGACTTCAAGTTTTAGTTTTTCATTTTCAGATTTTATATTTTTAATCAGGGAGGTTTTGAGATCTAAATCATATTTAGTTTTTTCAAAACAATCTGAAAAGTGGGATTTTTCTAAAACAAGAGTATCAAAATTTTCTTAAGTTTTAAAAAATTTTCTTTTTGAAGTTTTAGTTTCACCGCAATCTTATAACTTTCCTTGTATAGGGCATTGTAAGCATCTTGAAGATCTTCTTCATTTTCATGATCACTATTCAGATTTTCTTCACTAGTTAAATCATCATGATCTGAAAAAGTGAACTTGGCTAGAGTCATAAGGTTTTTGACTTCATTACCCGACTCGGTTTCAGAATCTTCTGATTCAGAAGAGGCTTCAGAGCCAGAAGATTCATCCCAAGTAGCCAATATACCTTTCCTTTTTAGGTTTGTCCTTTTTAGGACACTTGTTTGCTAAATGCCCATATTCATGACAGTTGTAATATTGGCTATCTTTTAATGATTTCTAAGTTTTAGATTTAGATCTTTTCTTATCATTAGATTTTTGAAAATCAACCCTCTTTTTACTTTTAAAAATTTTGTAAAACTTTTTAGCTAAAAGGGCCATATCATCTTCAGAATTTTCTAAATCAGAATTACTACAATTTTCTTGAGAAAAACATTTAGAAGATTTAAGGGCAATTGATTTACCTTTAGGAGCTTTAAAATTCAACTCATAGGTTTGTAAAGACCCAACCAATTCTTCTACCCTCATATTGTCCGTATCACGAAGTTCCTGGATCACGATCACCTTTGAATTGAACTGATCAAGTAGTGAGCGTAGTATCTTTGCACAAACTTTACTTTCTGGAATTTTATCACCGAGAACCCACATAGAGTTAATAATGTCATTTAATCTAGTATAAAAGTCCATGAAAGTTTCCCTTTCCTCCATAAGTATTTCCTCGAATTTAGTTGTGAGGATTTGGACTTTAGATTTCTTGACAATTATTGTTCTCTCGTGTGTCATTTCAAAAATATCACAGGCTTTCTTTGCAGTATCACAGGATATAATTCTTTTGAATTCATCTAGTGATAGTGTGCAAGTGATTGCATTTAGTGCTTTTACATTGGCACTACTCTCACTTTTCTAGAGTGTAGTCTAAGAAAAATAAGGTGAGATTTTCATATATTTGGATCCGTAGGTACCAGTTACTTCAGTGGTAGGAGGGGTCCATTCAGTTATTGTGGCTTGCCACATGCTCTCATCCATGGATTTTAGGAAAATCCTTATTCTGTCTTTCCAATAGGCATAATTGGAGCCATCAAATGGTGGAGGCCTAGTGACTAAAAGGCTATCAAAATTTGACATCTCAAATAGCTCAGATAGATTAGCTCAGGAAATAAATCTAAAAAGAATAATTAAAAGCGAGCTATTAGGCTCTGATACCACCTGAAAAGGCTGAGCTATATGTCCTAAAAGGGGGGGGGGGGGGGAATAGGACTATGCCAAATTAAAAAATTTACAGTGGAATTTAAATAAATTAAATACAAATAGCAAAAGACAATCCCACAATGCTGAATTTAAAGACAACCTCAAAAGAATGAGTATTGAGAGGGTAATACAAATGTTATTCTAAGGACAACCTTGCACCATAAAAACCATATGGCAGGACAACCTTACTAGAACAGTTTGTGTATCAAAAACTCAAACTATTATAGAGGAATAAAGAAATAAATAGAAAGAAAGGAAATCTAAGCTATTACAACAATCCCACACATCCACATAAGGATTACAACATTCTCCACAAATGTAAAAAATGGATATTACAATCATCCACACAAATAAATAAACAATCAAACCACAAGACACAAAGAATTATAGTGGTTCGCTTATGTGTACACCAACTGTTTAGAAAAACAGCCACATAACTACTCCACTCCTAATATCCTCACACAGTGGATATTAGCGTTCACAATGAAAATAGGTTTTTCCAGGTTCACCTAAAACCTTCACAATTGTGTCTTTCAAGTGGGCTTACACAATTCAAAAACTCCACACTCTAAATTTTCTGGATCACCTCAGATAAACCAAAACAGAGATTTTTCTAGCACAACCTCAAAAACCAAAATAAAGGAATTTACAAAAACTGTAAAATACCTGAATATTCTCCTTTTGATGCAGCCCGGAAGAACCAATTCGGAGTAGAATTTCAATGTCCAAACTCACTTATGAAATGGTTCTAGGTTCTAAATTGATTTTAAATTAAATCAAGTTGGGCTAGCTCTATTTGATTTTGATCCCAAGAAAAGGGCAATCTCAATCCCTTCTTCAAATATGATTGGAATAAAGAATATAAAATCAAATATAAAAAGCTAAATTAAGAGATTATTAAATGAGCATAATATAGCTTAAAAAGAACACTAAGTTATCTCTCAGAGTGACGAATTGAATTAGCTTGAATTGAATGAAATACTCTGAAATTCGTATTTTATTTATAGATGAAGAAATTGAGTTCATGACTGGTCCTGTGGACACTACGACTAGTCGTAGGACCAACAAAATTTTGAGATTTTGAGCGTGATCGGATAAAGCCATTCCACGACTAGTCGTAGGCTTTGTACGACCGGTCGAGGGACCTCCATGATTGGTCATGACTTGTCCACGACTGGTCGTGTGGAGCCTGATTTAATCATTGGAGTTTGAGTCGTAGCTGTAGGACTGGTCAAGAATGAATCGAACACTGTTCATACGACCAGTCGAGAAGTCTCTAGGACTAGTCGTGGCTTAATAAAAAATTTTGAAAATATGCAACAACCTTAGGACTGGTCGTGGAATTTTTTGGACTGGTCGAGCCAATGCTAGGACTATTCAAACAGAGTCCAGGACTAGTCGAGAAACAATCTATTCACTTATAAAATGATCTAAATGAATTATGTATTCAAAATGACCTACCCTAAGGTCAATCTAAGGTCATTCATACCTTATCCATGATGTATGAACATTGAAACTTCTTTTCCTTTGGTAGATAGATGATCTTCAAAGTTCACGAAGCTTGAGGTCTTGGCATATATAGAGGCTTGAACTTGAGAACTTTTGAAGCTTGAATTTGTAGTTACATTGAAGCTTGAGCTTGAGATACTTGAGTTGATCTTCGCCTTGAGTCTTAAGTCCCAAAGTACAGACTATTGTCTTGCCTTTAGAGATAGCTTTGAAACATTGAACTTTGAGACTTTGAAGAAGTGAACTATGTACTTGATCTTGCATTAGAAGTTCTTGAAGGAAAGACCATTGTCTTTGTACATGATTTGCATTGTCTTGAATATATCGATGCGCTACACAAGACACAGATTCTAAGAGGTTTTGACACTACAAAATTTGACAATTATAGGGCCTAAAAACTATAGCACTTACAGTAATGCTTACACCCAGCTTGTGTGGATGAAGATGATGTTAAGTGATTACAGATTTGCGCAAGATTCTATGGTGTTATATTGTGACAATTCTAGTGCAATTAACATTTCTAAAAATCCAATTCAACATTCACAAACTAAGCATATTGACATTAAATATCATTATGTTCGTGAATTAATAGAAGATAAGATTATTTCTGTGGATTATATTCAGACTGAAAATCAACTTGCAGACATATTTACAAAACCGATTGATAGAAACAGGTTTGCTAAGTTGAAATTGGATATGGGTATGTGCAATATGATCTAAATTGCATGTGTTTATTTGTAATATATTGCATATTTTTATTTTATTTATTTTTGTAAAATTTTAATTTTAAAAAATATTAAAAAATGTAGAATTTTTGAGGTGCACGACCAGTCGAGTACACACTCGACTAGTTGTGGCACGACTAGTCGAGTATATACTCGACCTGTTGACCCGCTCGGGTTTGGGGTTTTGTATTGTGCAAAAAGCACTTTTTCTTCATTTATTTCATCTTCCCCAACCAGCCCTACCACGACTGGTCGAACCCACCTTCGATTCCTTCGTGGTTAGTGCATCTTTTTCGATTTCCTTATGGATTTAAGTTCTTTACTCTTCCATTTCCTTATTTTTGTAGTTTATTCAAGGTTTATGGTGGTTTATTGGGTTTTCTAGCTAAAAATCTGATTTCCTTGAAACCCATCTTTCTTTTCTTGCATTGCTTGTATTTCTTGTATTCATTGTGTTATGAAAGATAGAAATAAGAAGAGATCCTCTCATGGTCCCTCTTTTTCTCGTTTCACTTCAATTACAGTGCGTCATCTTCGATCACCCGAAGAAGATCCTGAATATGTACGGGATATACGTCTTCGCAACGTGATTGTTGAATGGACGGTCAACTCTAATAATTTGGAACCTTTCAGTATTGTTCCCCTCCTTCAAATTGTAGGTTAGGCTAACATATTAAATTAGGGCGGTCCTACTTACCGTTTCATTGCGCAGGCCATGTTTGCTTGCATAAGTGACTTCTCTACTGAGAATCTAACTTTTACTATTACAACCAGAGAAGGTCCTATTGATGTAGACTGTCACTTCATATCTAGATTGATGGATCTTTCAGTTAATGATGACGGAATTCCTATTTCTACTTTAGTGACAAGACCTTCTAAGTCTGAGAAAAGAATGCTAACTAGAGTGTTATGCAACATGGATGCTGATTGGAACTCAGGTATTGCACTCATTTCCAAATATATGTTACCCAGATATAGGATTCTCCATCATATTTTCATCTCTAATGTCTATCATAGGTCTTGTAACAAGACTGTGCTTACTTCTTTCATGGCTCGCATCCTTCACTTTATTGTTACTGGTGTCCATGTATGTCTTTCATCTTTTATCTGTCACATTATTATTCAGTTTCGTCTCCATCCAGGTCATAGTGATATTCCATTTGCATATCTTATGACTGTCTTATCCACCCATAGTCTTGTGGCTATGCCTGTTGGAGAAGCTCCAATTAACCATCTTCCCTTCAACAACTCAAACATTAATAAGATGAATCTGAGGTTGGCTCCTGGGCAAGTTGATGTGGGTGCTGGTGGAGCTGCTGAAGCAACTGAAGAGGAGAATGCTTTGCCTCCTGATTATGTTAATATGGATGACTTGTTTGATGATTTTGAGTCAGATTCTGCGGCTGATCCAGACTTTCAGCCTTCTGACTTTAATGAGCGATTGCGATCCCTTGAGGAGAGGGTGGAGGGTCTGCATGTGTCCCAGGAAAATCAATTTAAATACATGCGTAAATATCTTAGGCTCATTAATAAGGGACTACATCATATAGATCCATCTATACCTGCTCCTTCATCTGTATCTGATGAGTTTTATTTTAGTCTAATCATGTATTAATACTTTCTACTCTTTGTGTGTTAGGATATTTTTACTTGGACATACTTTTACTTCTTAGTATGTGGACATGATATTATGCCTTATGTTCATATTTTGATTATCATGATGATGCTATTTCCTATCTTATTTCAATTACTTCTCTTATATGTCTTTCCTTTGTCTTATTATGACAAAAAGGAGAAGAAATTGTGGAATTAATTGTGTGATTGTGGAATATGGAAGGTAGATGTATTAGAATTTTTTTATAGGTTCGTCAAATCACCTCTCCTGGAGTTATGGAATGAGGGGGAGATGTGTCTGTTGATCATTTGTTACTCATATGATACATGATTCCTTATTGGTGCATGATTGGTGCATGACTCTTTATTGTGCATGATTCTTTATTTGGTTTTGTAACAAATTTGACAAAGGGGGAGATTGTAAATGCTATAGTGTAAATCTAGCACTCGAAGAGTTGTCAATTATTTTTTGTGTCAAACCATTTAGTATTTGTATTATGCTTTGAGTTAAAGTGATTAGGTTTGTGCATTTTAAAGTTGTATGTATCTTCGTCGAACTTGCCTACATCTTCAAGTTGAAGAGAAGATTGTTGAAGATCATGGTTTCAAGCTCAAATTCAAGAACTCAAGTTCAAATTTAAAGTTCAACGACTGTACGCTAACGACTGTACGCTAAAGACTCAAGAATTCAAGCGTAACTCAAGCTCAAGTTCAAGAGATTGAACTCAAGCTTCACGTATCACAAGTAATCAAGATTTTGAAGAAAATGATATTTCAAGTGTTCCAACTCACAAACAGGTTTGGATGACCCCTAGATTGACCTTAGGTTGCGTCATATTCATTACATATTTTATGTGTGTTATTTCATATGTTTATAGGTCATTTTCTCGACTAGTCTTAGACCTTGTTTGACTAGTCCAAGTACTGGCTCAACCAGTCTAAGAGTTTTCTCGACCAGTCCAAGGTTTGTTGCTATTTTTCAAAATTTTCTTTTAGACCCTCAACCAGTCATGGAGATTGCTCGACCAGTCGAGTGAACAGTGCTCGACCAGTCGTGCAGGCTCGACTCAAAGTCCAACAAGTTTTTTTGGTCCCACTCGACTTGTCGAGTGCATTGCTCGACTAGTCGAGCAGGCCACTCGACCAGTGGAGTAACAATCTTATCTTATCGCGCGAAAAAATTTGAAATTTTGTTGGTCTTTCAACCAGTCGAATCGACCCTTAGACTAGTCGAGTGAACAATATTTTCACCTATAAATAGAGCATGAATTTCAGAGTTTATTCATTCATTAAAGCGAAATTAAGACACCACTCTGAGAGATAAGTTTGTAAATTTATTAAGCTATATTGTGCTCATTTTAGATTCCTTTTAATTAGCTTTTGTAATTTAATTTTGTGATATTTATTCCAATCTTACATTAAGAAGGGATTTGTGATTTCCATTTTCTTGAGATCAAAATCAAATCAAGCTAGCCCAGTTTGATTTAATTAAAAATCATTTAGAACTAGAACCTTTTCATCTGTGAGACTAGACATTGAATATCTTCGTCTACATCAGATCGGTTCTACGGGCTTCTTCAAAGGAGAATTTTCAGATAAGTATCATTTACAATTTTGTATATCCTTTTTAGTTTTTGAGGTTATGCTAGAAAAGTCTCTTTTTAGTTTTGTCTGAGGTAATCCAGAAAATCTCAGAGTGTGGAGTTTTTATAATTGTGTAAGCCCAATCAAAGACACAATTGTGAAGGTTTTTAGATGAACCTTGGAAAACATTTTTTCAAAGTGAACACTAATATCCCGAGGGAGTGGATATTAGGAGTGGAGTAGTTGTGTGACTATTTTCTAACAGTTGGTGTACACACAAACGAACCACTATAATTCCTGGAATTGTAGTGGATGATTTAATGTGACTATGTGTGTGAATGTTGTAATTTATTTTAAACATTTGTGGTGAATGGTGTAATTTATTTTTATGCACTTGTGGAAATGTTGTAATAACTTAGTTTATTTTCTTTGCTATTTCCTTTGCCTCTTTATTGGTTTGGGTTTTTGATACTTACAAACGTTCTAGTAAGGTTGTCCTGCCATAAGCCTTTAGTTTTTGGTGTTAGGTTGTCCTTAGAACTAAGTTTGTATCAACCTCTCAAGACTAGTTCATTTGAGGTTGTTATTTACTTGTGCTTCTTTATTATTTGATTGTGCTATCTTTCTTTCAATTCTGCATTTAATTTTTAATTTGGCATAGTCCTATTCAACCCCCCCTCCCTCTAGGACATATTGCTCGGCCTTTTTATGTTGATGATATTATTTACGGATCTACATGCTCTAACTTATCTGTTAAGTTTGCAGAACTGATGAAATCCAAGTTTGAAATGAGTATGGTTGGAGAATTAAATTACTTTCTTGGATTACAAGTAAAACAACAGGAAGATGAAATATTCATCTCTCAAACCAAATATGCTTTGAGTTTAGTAAAGAAATTTGGGTTTGAGAATGGGAAAATATTTGATACTCTTATGAGTACAACTCTCAAACTTTCTAAGGATGAAACAGGTAAAAGTATACTCTTGTTTATGTCGAAGCATGATTAAGTCTTTTATACTTAACTGCTAGTAGACCTAATATTACTTTTTATGTTTGAATATGTGCTAGATATCAGTCTGACCCTAAGGAATCTCATCTAATTACTATTAAACGGATAATTCGATATGTCGCAAGTACAACTAATTTCAGTTTATGGTATCTGCATGATACAAATGTACAACTTGTCGGATATTCCAATGCTGACTGGGCAGGAAACATCGACGATAAAAATTCTACCAGTGGTGGATGTTTCTACGTAGGGAATTGTTTAGTTTCTTGGCTCAGTAAGAAATAAAATTTTGTATCTCTCTCAACTGCTGAAGTTAAATATATTGCAGCTGGCAATGCTAGCACCCAATTGATATGAATGAAAAGGATGTTAGCTGATTATGGGATAGCACAAGATACAATGATATTATATTGTGATAACTCAAGCATTATTAATATTTAAAAAAATCCCATTCACCATTCTCGTACGAAACATATCGACATTCAATATCATTACATTCGAGAATTAGTTGAGGACAAGAGCATTTCATTAGAATACATTCAGACGAAAAAACAGCTTGCGGACATTATGACCAAACCGCTTGACAGGAATAGATTTTCTAAATTAAAACATGATATTGGTTTGTGCACTTTTAATTAATTAAATCATGTTGTTTATGCATTTTTATTATTTATATGTTTATAATTTAAAAAAAATTACAAAACATATAAATTTTAATTTTTTAAAAAAAATTTTGAAATTTTCTAGCTACATGACCGGTCGAGCATGTCCTCGACCAGTCGTGCTTCGACGGGTCGAGGACTATACTCAACCGGTCAAAGTGTGTGGGTGGGCCTCTTAAAAGAGGGAAAATTCCTTTTTCTTCCTCATTTCACCCTTCTTTCTCAACTAGCCTTTGCTCGACTCGCTGAACCCATCGCCATAAAGTCTTTATAAGTGGTTTATTTTCAATTTCTTTCTAAATTTGGGTTCCTTGTTGTTAGTTATTCTTCATTTTGTGATTGATTTGAGATTTACATCCTTTCCATAGAGGGTTTTTGTGCAAAAATTCGATTTAAGCTAAACCCATCTTTAATATCTTCTTTTGCAAACTCTACATGGAGCATCGGTCTAAGAGGAAGGCTACACGCAAGGGCCCTAGCGGCTCCTCCTCCCAGACGACTCCAATTAGGGTGAGAACCCTAAGAGCTCCCGAAGAAGATTTAGAGTATGTAAGGGATCTCCGCTCTAGAGATATTATTATAGAAAAGACTGTGAATATTAAACACATTGCTCCATTCAAACTCATGCCTATTCTTTCTACCATCGGTAGGGAAAATATTCTGGTGGGGTGAAACGGCATACCTCTTCATAGCTCAAGGGATGTATGCATCAATAGGAGAGTTGTCTCTTGATAACCTTACATTCTCTATTAATTTTAGAGAAGCGATAGTTTCGGTTGATAGGTACTTAATATCAGGATTGGTTGATGTGAATGTGAATGATGAAGGCATACCCATTGCCCCCCTTGCTGATAGAATGAGTGAATGTGAATGAAGGGAAATCATTCGTAAGTTATGTAGATTTAATGCTGATTGGAACTCTAGTAATGCACTCCGTGCCACCCAGATGATTCCGAGATTTAGGGTCCTTCATCGTATTTTTACATCGAATGTGTATCCTCATTTCGGGAATAAATCTGAACTTACTCCCTTTATGGCTCGTATTCTTCATGTTGTTGCATCTAACATTCCTATACGTCTTCCATCATTGATATGTTACTTGATTATTCAATTTCGTATCCATCTGGGTCATGGGTTGATTCCTTTTATATATCTCATGACAACTCTTGTTATCCATTGCAACATTGTCATTCCATCGACTGAGGTGCCAGAGTCTGCTCATTCTTTTGATAATACGAATATTCATAAGATGAACCTGGTGTACCTCCTCGGTTAAAGAGATGAAGATGATGTTGAAGAAGAAGAAGCGTCATTACCTGAGGACACATCTATGGATGATATCTTTACAGAGCTGGAATCAGATGATGAAGCTGATCCTGACTATCAATCATCTCAGGTTGATGATCGGCTTAAGTCTTTAGAAGAAAAGGTTGTTGAGTTAAAGCTATCACAACACAATTTGGTTGAAAGTGATAAGTCTTTCATGAAATATGTGCGAAAATGCTTTCATCGCATTACTAGAGGACTTCACCAGATTGACTCATCTATACCTCATCCATCCACTTCTTCTGAATCTGATTAGGTTGATGTTATTTTATTTTATGCTTGGGTTGTATAACTTTATATTATGTGTGTTGGATGATAACTCTCTCAAACTCCTATCTTAGATCCTTGTTGATGACTCTGTGTTAACTCTTAATTACCATTCTCTATGCATTTTCCTCTTATTGGTCTACTGTTTCTGCTGTGATTTATTGATTTTAATCACATGAGTATTCTTCCCTTTATCATTTTGTGACAAAAATGGGGAGAGATTTTTAATTTGATAAGTAGATTCAATGAAGTTATGCATTATATTGAATGTTGATATATTGATATATGGATGGTTGTTGGGAGTTCTGAATTGGAAATGTATTATTTATCATAACACAGGATAATCTCACATTGAGGGGGAGTAATTTTTGCTGATTCAATAGACCTGCATCTTCTATAAACCTAGAAATCAAGCTGACAGTATGAATGTTGTTATGCTAAGTGTTTTGTCACGAATTTGACAAAGGGGGAGAATGTAAGTGCTATAATGTATAAAGTATACTCTTGTTTGTCAAATTTCGATGAGACAAAACAATTTATGATGTGGTTCATACAAAGTAAATCAAGATGGAAAGTTCAAGAAGTAACTTATAGTGATCAAGATGAAAAGTTCATTACATGACTTCAAGACATGCTTTTTACTAAAGATCAAAACTTTCCTAAAGTTCAAGTAAAGAAGTAAATCAAGACAGAAAGTTCACCTTCAAGACAAATTCTACTTCAAAGTTCAAGCTTCATCTTCAAGCCCCATTGAAGGTTCAACTAGAAGATCAAGCTCCAAAAAGTTCAAACTACTTCATGTCAGTCTTTTCAGGTATAATTGACCCTAGAAAGACCTTACGCTCAAGTCCTTTCAAAACATAATCATATATGGGTTTTTATGCTTAATATAGACTAATCTTCGACTAGTCTAGGCTTAGGTTCGACTAGTCTAAGCTGTGGCTCGACCAATCTAAGATATTTTTGACTAGTCTAAGTTCAAAATGCTAAAAAGTGAATTTTTCCATTGCTTCCTCTACCAGTCGAGCAGACTGCTCGACCAGTTGAAGAGGGACCTTCGACTAGTCGAGGGTTACTCGACTTGAAGTCTAGAAACCATATTTTGGCACCCTCGACTAGTCGAAGCCCACTACGCCAAAGTGACAATTTGCAATGTATTTTTGCGACGAACTTTGTCCGTCGCTAAAATCTCTTGGTTTAACGACGGATTTAATCTGTCGCTAATGGAAAAAGTCCGTCGCTAAACCCGTGTTTGTCGAAAATCCTTACGTCGCTGAATTTAGCGACGGACCAAAATCCGTCGCTGAAATCTGATTTACGACGTATTTACGACGGATATTGGTCCGTCGCTCATAGGCGACGGACGAAATCCGTCGCAAAATTTCATTTTGTACCAATCGTGCATTCCAGCCCAAAACACCAAATCGCGCGCTTTCAGGTTACTTTTGCGACGGATCATGTCCGTCGTAAAAGGACTTTTGCCTTAACATTAAATTATTTTTTTTATAGGAATATGGTGGAAAATTAAGTTTTTTTTTTGTAGTCTAGTAATTATTTTTTAATAGAATTTCAGTGGTTTAATTGTACATATTTGTATCTAAGATTATTTTTTAACAATTGATTGAATGCAAAAAGAAAATTTATTTTGTTTTTATATCAAATGAGTGAAATTTTTATTTTTATTTTTTAATTTAAAATTAATATTTAAATGATTTGTAATATCACATGAAAAAGAATATTGAGAAGTTTAAAAAATTTAACAATGTTTGAGAAAAAAATTAGATTTTGAAAAAATAAAAATAGTGATTTAATAAAAATCTATTTTGTGGGAAAAAAGAATTTTGAATAAAGTTGATAAATTTGAAAAAAAAAAAAGCATTTGATTTTGATAAAAAAATAATACCCTGAAAAAGAAAAAAAAATTAAATGTGAAAATTTTCACAATGTGGGCCCCACCATAATATTTTATAAAAACAATGAGATTTTGAAAAAAATATATATATCATTTAAAAAAAAAATTGAAAAGTCGAAAACAAAATGATGCTTTTAAAGAAAAAATCGGCATTTTGGAATTTTTGGGAAAAAAAATTAAAATTTGGGAAATTTTTTGAGATTTTAAAAATAAATTAAAATTCAGAATTTATATTTTAATTTTTTTAATATAGTTTATAATAAAAATGATATTTTGTTAAAAGTTTTCAAAGAAAAATTAAGAGTAAAAAAATATACATTTTGAAAAAAATATATATTATTTTTAAATAGAAATTGAAATTTATTCGTGAAATAAAAAATATTTGTTAATAAATTATTAGGTACATCCACTAGTTGAACCTTTAAACGTTAAAATCAAATTTCACTCAAATTGTTGATCAATCTTATATGCCCAATATCTTCCTCATATGTAGCTTGATCGAGGCAAGTAACTAGTCAAATTGTGGGTTTTGATCAGGAAAGTAGAGTGAATGGACCAGACATGTAAAATGGCCCAAATATTCTGGTCAAAATTATGACCCAATTTAGTAACATCATGAGAACCTAAAAATTGATGTTAGTAAGTTTTGTGGGGCCCATCATGATGTGTGTCAAGCATCAACACCATGCATTTGATGTGTCCCCTTTAGGTTATGAGATATCTCAAAAATCATCCGTATACAAAACTCAGGTGGGCCATACCATCTAAAATCATGTGAAGACATCCTAAAAAATATAAAAGCACTTGGTGGGGCCCACATGGTTTTGGATGCAGCTGAAACTTGGTCTGACCCCTCATCCAAGTGAGACACACATAATGGGTGAGTTGGATATGTGAATCACATTTAGGCAGGCCCAATATATGATTATGAATGTTTCAAGGAAACCCCTCTCTAATATATTTAGGTGAGTTACTCATTACCCTTACCAGAGTAAACTCTGTGGGGTCCATCGTTATTTATTTATTTTATCCACTCCATTCATCCATGTTAACAGATAATTTGAAGTCTAAAGAACAAAAAGGAAGCATATCCAAAGCTCAATTGGACCACACCAAAAGAAATAGTGTGATTGAACCTCTACCATTGAAAAATTCTTGGAGGCCATAAAAGTTTTGAATCAAGCTGATGTTTGTGTTTTATCTTCATTCATATATTTTTGATATTATGAACAGGTTGGATGGCAAATAAACACTATTGTGGGCCCATGGAAGGTATCAACATGGAAATCATAATTCCACACTGTTCCATGTGGCATGGTCCACTTGAGTTTTGGATTTACTGAATATTTGGAATCAATCTACATCGTTCATCTATTTTTCAAGATCATTTTAGAGAATTATCCAAAAAATGAATCATATCCAAAGATTAAATGACCACGCTACAGATAAGGGAAATGGATTGGCTATTCCCCCTGACACTAGCCAATGGCTGGTGGTCGGTGCTTTGTGGCCCCCACCATGATGTATTTGTTTCATCCATGCCGTCCATCTATTTTTAAAGATCATCTTACGGCATGAGACCAAAAATGAAGTATATCCTAATCTGAAATGGACCATATTACTAGAAACAGTGTTTAATGAGCGTCAACCATTAAAATTGTTTCGGGGGTCATAAAAGTTTTGGATCCAGATGATTTTTGTTTTTCCCCTTCATCTAGGCCTATATGACCTAATAAACAGATTGGATGTCAAATAAACAGTACAGTGGGCCTCAAGAAGATTTTAATGATGGATATCCAATCACTATTGTTTTCATGTGGTGTGGTCCACCTGAGATTTATAAATTATACCTCTCATTTTTGCAATAAATTCCTAAAATGATATTAAAAAATGAATGAACATAATGGATGAAATACATACATTATGGTGGGGCCCACTGGAACTTTAGATCAGCCTCTTATCCTGGCTCAAGGTAATGGATCAAATAAACAGTACAGTGGGGCCTTAGGCATTCAATCCCCACTATCCTGTAGTGAGGTCCACTCGAACTTTGGATCAGCCTCTTATTCTGGCTCATGCTCTAAAATTATGTGGTAAAATAGATGGATGGAGTGGATAGACCCGAAGCATACACGGTGGACCCCACAAAGTTTACGCGTACTTAGAGGCAGAAGCGACAGCGGATTGCGTAGTAACTCACTACGCTTAGAGTACTGCGTAAACTCTGTGAGATACACCATGATTTATGTATTTAATCCACTCCGTCCATCCATTTTAACAGATAATTTTAGCTCTTGAAACCAAAATTGAAGCATATACAATACCCAAATGGATCACACCACAGGAAAAAGTTGAACTGAACGTCTACTGTTGAAAACTTCTTGGGGGCCACAAAAGTTTTGGATCAAGCTTATATTTATTTTTTCCCTTCATCAATGTCTGCAAGATCTTATGAAAAGTTTGGATGACAAATAAGCATCACTGTGAGGCCTAGAAAAGTTTCAATGGTGAAAATCATTAGCCCCACTGTTTCCCGTGGTATGATCCACTTGATCTTTGGATATGCTTAAATTTTTGGACCAACCCATTAAATTGCCTAGAAAAATGAATGGATGGTGTGGATAGACTACATACATTCCAGGTGGGCCCAACTGAGTTTACTCAGTATGATAAGACCGTACCGAGTAACTCAGTACGCAATCCGATTTCTACACGATTGCTCAGCTGCGCACAGTTCGCACCGAACTCTTGTGAACTTTTTGATGACTCATCATACGTAATGTGAGTCCAAAATTTGAACGGTCCACATGATGAAGCATCCCATTAAATCCCCAGGGCCCAACTTTTACTTTGATCCAAAACTTTTGTGGGCCATGGAAAAAGACAATCGTTTCCTCCCTTGATTTGCATCTCTCTTTCCTATGGTTCACTAGAGTATTAGATCAGGCTAAAAATTGGCACATGTAAGTTTCATGGGATGCCACATCACATGGACCGTTCGGATTAGACATCCATGACACATGTACAAAGTTTTGCACGTGCGTGGGTGAGCATTCCTAAAGTTGAAATGCCCTAAGTTCTCTCCTCTCCTCCGTCTCTCTCTCTGGTAACTACTCCAGTCCCTCATATCCCTCTCGCACTCCTCTCTCTGGATCTCTCCCTCCTCTCTCTCTTCTGCTCTCTCTCTCTCTCTCTCTCTCTCTCTCTCTCTCTCTTCCCGCTCTCTCTCTCTCTCACCCATGCTCTTGTTGCCGAAGCCCTACCCATGCACGCGCTCTCTCTCTCTCTCTATGAAGCTCGGTTGAGGTATTTCTCACTCTCTCTCTCTCTCTCAATCTCTCTCAATCTCAATACCGATTTAGGGATTTGGGGATTTTAGGGTGGATTGTCCAAAATAGGAATTTGGGGATTTTAGGGTGGATTGTCCAAAATAGAAATTTAGCATTTGGGAATTTTAGGGTGGATTGTCCAAAATAGGAATTTAGGGATTTTAGGGTGGATTTGTCAATGCATATGGCTAGGAAGTGCTTATGAGTAGCACTCAACACAACGCCCTGATGACTAGGATTGCTCGTGCAGTCGATTTTTTAAAGAAGCTAACCATCTATGGAGACGACCAACTAGATGGACACTCCACTGGATTAAGTTATAGCAGATCAATTCATTTGAGCATCCAAATGCACCTGTAAACGTAAATTTAGATACCAAATCATGAATTAATTTTGATTTATTTCTTCTCTAGCCTTTCTTAATTTACTGATGAAGGCATTACCTCTTTTTTTGTGTGATTGGTTCATATTTAAAGATCCTTCTGGTGTTATTGTTGTTGCAACCCAGGCTGAAAATGTAAAGATTCTTCTTTTGTAGGTCACAGATATCTGATGTGGCTAATGAGGAAGCCTACAAGTTTGGATAAAAAGTTCAGAAAGGGAGTCATGTTTGAGTTCGTGTTCTTGGCTTTAGGCATCTAGAAGGATTGGCAATGGATGTTTTCTGTATGTTTTATTTTTTATAATAATTAATTTTTCTATCACTTTCCATGTAGTATATGACCTTTTGATCTGCTCGGGGCATTTTTTCTTTATTTTTTCATCTATTTCATTATTTCATTATTTATAAATTGATTATTTCTTCATCTCTATCTTTAAAATCTCTCTACCATATAAACCTTTACTGTTGTCTTGTAAAGCACACTGAACCCTCCATTCTCTGCAGGTATAGTAGCTCTTTTAAGGATCAGAGCATCCTAGTTGCATATGATCTATTACACCACTTCTGTGAAATAAACTTTCCTTATATTCAGAGACAGATATAATTCTATTGGACCACATTGTTATTTTACTTTGTAGTTTGTGAATTTTAATTGGTCGGCTTTCGTTTCATATAGACATTAAATTGGAGCAGCTAGTCTTCCCAGCTTTGTTAATATAGCAGTTAATAAATCCATTTAATTCATTTTGAAAGTTTGGAGAAAGAAATACTTGACCGATTTAATCTGTATATGTGTGTGCATGATTTGTTTTTATTTTTGTTTTGAACATTTAGTTAGCTTCTATCTCTAGTTAGATTTTTTTTTCTATTCCCATAAAACTAGTGCGGCCCGTTTACATCCCTACATTCAACTGATGTGCAGTTTTCTTAGCACTTCTTTAGTTGATAGGTAGAATGGCTTTCTTTCATATTTCTTCTTATTGCAAGGCACACACCCACTTATTGCATATTGGACGTTTTATTAACATTACATTGATGTTTCCTTGTAGTGGTGGCTTGAATGGTTTTCTTATCAGATGCAACGAGCAATCATGCATGGATGATAGCAGCTCTCCTGTGAAGGGGATGGAATACACTATGAAGAATGATGTTGTGTAAGTTTCTGCTATTGGCTTAAGTGTGCATAATGAGTCAGTGTACACCTCTCATCATCATCCAAGGTGATATCTGGAAGCCAAACACATTTCGAATGGCATTTGAAATCCCATGCATTTGGAAATACAAGTGGATTTTCACTCCACTTTCCATGTGCATTGACATTTGGTCCTTGTTCGGGAAAGAACATCTGAGTTTTTTTTTTTTTTGGATAAAATATTAACGTACTTTGATGCAGATGTGCAATGTTCGAGAACCCACCGTTCGATTATCATATTCCTGAGCCACCTAAAAATGTTACAATGCCTGAAAAGGTATTCTTATGTTTTGTTATAACCTATCTAAAAGTCATTTTCTTCCTTTTTTTTATTTGTTATATTTTATTGTAAACTTCATATTAGATCGAATATTCTGCATTCTTAATTGCTGATGATCTTGTGTGAAATGTGCACATCAGTCTAGCTCAGCTGAATCATGTGCACATTATAAATGGGTCAAAGCCATAAAAAAAAGAAAAAGAAAAAAAAGAAGCACTGATACAACAATCTCAACCACCTCATGTCATCCATTGAATTTGGACTGCCGATTACTTTCTATTTAGCCATATGTGGTCGGGTCATTTTTGTCAAATTTGGAGTTACCAAAAGCCCTTTTTCATGTATGGTTCCTATAGGCTAAAATCTTTGTTATGGCTCGAAAATTGAAAGGAATGATTCTGTTGAGTTTTGGAAAATTGACTTAGATAAATTCTTCTCACCAGTTTCTTCCTTGATCTAGTTGCATTATCTTCATTCCATTGTTTAATATTGAAAAATCTAGGGAGCCATTTGGTATTGTTTTAGAATTGAATATTTTAGCTAATTACATAGTTTCTAGTCACACATTGAAATCGTATGCAATGTGTGTAATCTTTTTTATGTTTAGATTTTTTGTTGCTTTTGGGTGATTCTCATTTACACATTCTCTAATGCATGATTTTACTTTTCAGTCGCTAAAAGTTTTATTTTATTTTATTTTATTAAAGGTTGTGTTTGGATATCAAATGGATTTTGCAATAATTACGATTCAACATTGTGAAAATGAATCATTGCAATGTGTTTCCAGTTCCAAAATTGTTCTCTCTTTATGTTATTGTAATTGTTTGTTTATGTTTTTGTGTTACTAGTGAACTGACATGTTGGTTTCTAGTTTGTTCTCTCTTTCTTCTTTGGATAATTGAAATTTCTGTTTTGTTATTGGCAATATCTTGAAAATTTTATTTGATGTGGCTACTCTTGGCACAAGGAAAAGAATGCTTTGTATTTCGTAGTTTATATATATATATATATATATATATATATATATATATATATATAGATTAGTTACTTTGGTTGGTGAAACTGCTTGGCAAGTTTATGGAGACTGTTGTTAGCTGCTTCAGATTGCATGTTGTTGTGTTGATACTTTTGGGTTCTCTTGGTTTAGTGGAAAACTTTGACCCACTTGTTGTCTTCTCTATGCTTCCCGGCCTGTTTGTTTTCACAATATCTGATCATTCCTGATGGACCATGTGAGTTGGGCATGTATTGCTGACCCCATCTAGGTTGTGGGTATTTTGTTGAAGTGGCAATATCTATGGTTACGATTCGATTCGAGTGTTCTTGAATGTTCTTAGTGATTTGTCGATCAGGCTATCTGAAATCGACAACAGATTTCTACTAGATGTAGATTATCTTATTTCTGTTTCATTTGCATTGCGGACTTTTGGCGGATAGAGGTGGCCTAAGCCTTGTTCGTGTCCACCTTCTTATGGCCTGGTTTGGGGTGGTTGTTTGGGCCCATGGATAAGGCTAGGGCCTAGAGTTCTGAGTAGATTGCTAACGCTGGATTCTCGGTCTAGCATGCTTAGCCTCATGCCTGGTTGGTCTGACCGGAGCTTGTTGCTCCATGGTTCAAATTTTTATGGGAAACATACAGGACTGTTAGAAATTTTTCCGAACAACTCAAAATCAGAAGCTTTATATGCGGTAAATGATTTTCTCCTTTCATGTTTAGACATAAGAGTAGGGGCTTGCATTTAGTACAACTTTTTAGAGCCTGTATCAATTGGTTGCAAACTGGGGAAAATATTTAGTTTGCGTAGATAAGATGTTTGTTGTTGCTTGGAAAGTGGAGGATGCCATAGCCAAGTGTTTTCCTTTCCTTTCCCATTTCAACAAGGGTGTAAAACCTTTTCTTCAAAATGTTAAATGGAGGAAAGAGAATTTTTCTCTAATGTAATGTTTTAAATGACAAGTTTGGAGGGAAAAGATATTTCCCTTTGTCACATTGCAATCCAAACACTTTCAAATGCAAGGTCAAAGCAGTTTGGAGGACTTAGCAAAACAAACAAGTGCAAAGGGTTTGTTTCTGCTAGTGCTAATGTCCATTTGCATTTCGCTATTGTCATGACCTTGCATTCCCTTAGTTTGCACCCAATCCAGATAGGCCCTTACAGTTGAATCTCTTGATTTTGTTCATCAAGCTTTTTGAATTTTGCATCAACTTACAATCGATGTGATTACTTTGGTCATGTTTGGAAGATGCCAGAAATGAGTTCATCTCATCTTACTTAACAATTACTTGTATTAGAGATCCTGATCCCTAATACATTATGAGTTCTCTAATACATAATCACTCTTAACTAAAATAAGATCAACTCATTCTTAGGTGTCTACCAAACAGAGCCTTAGGTTGAGGTTGGCAGCCTATAGTCCATAATGTTTTACTTGTGTTTGCATGGTCATTTTGCCCCTTAAATAAGTTGTCTTTCTTTATCAAGCCTTGATTTCTTGTTTAGGGAGCTTTTTTTTATATGAAATTGTTGTTGCATGTATGAGCCACATTTAAGTGTCAGTTGGTAAAGAGTAGAGTTCTTGAAGACATCTAAATGATCAGATATCATCACATCCCATGACTTATTGTCGTTAGTGTTGCATTGAAAACTTTTTCGCATTTTATCGAAATTGAAAACAGGTTGTGGTAAAGAGCCTACCCAAAACCCAATAAAGAGGCCTCATATCTGATAACAAAAAATAAAAGAAAAGAAAAGAAAAAGGATCCTCATATCTGATTAGGTTTAAGTTGAGATTGCTTGAGTTCAGACAAAGTTGGCCTGTGGAACACACCACATTTCCATTTCTAACTGTTTGTGGCTTCACCATTCATCATACCATGTGTGTCAATCGACCATATGTGTCAATCAGACACAAGTGCAAGATCCAAGTCATCCACCAATTGAGTACCACTTGCTAATGTCCTATCCTAACATTCATGTCTTTCTCTATTCTTGTTGACCATAACATTTGAAATAGGGAAATTTAACAACTTTTTTTTTTCTCACGCCCATCCATTTCTCTCAGTATCTTGAACTCATGTCAACTTGCCATATGTGGTGGCATGAAGGAGCTTTGTCACACACATTTGGGATTAGAAAACCCCGTTAGCAGAAGTACTAGTTATTAACTTGCATTGAGCTATCTATTTTTTGCTCTCTCTTCATCACTAGAGTAATTCTACCCTTAAAAGAGTATTGAAATCCTTGTCATGCTATTTGGGTTCCCTTTTTGCAGGTGCAAGCTGGTCTTTCTGCGCTTGAAGATGCAATGGAGGCAAGATATGAAGATTTCAAGGTAATCAACCCAATTTCTCAAAATCTACTTTTTTTTAATCGTAAGATTGATGTCAGCAGAATGTTTTCCTTCAAATAAGAGGTTGGCTAATCCCATATGCTTGTAAAAGGCAGTCCAACATGTATTGCATCTTACCAATGAGGTGCACGGGTGCCAATAGTAATCTTAATAACATTTAGGGCCCGTTTGGATACCACCAAATAAGTTACTTTTTCTACTTACAATAGTAGATAAGTAACTTATTTCAGACAAGTAAGTTTGGTTTAAGATTACTTAATCACTTCAGCTTAAAAAGTAGAAACCAAGATAAGATACTTGAGGCATAAGTAGCTTATCTTAAGTAACTTAAGATCCAAACTCTTGACGATGTTTTTGTATCCTGTAAATTTCTACTTTCATTATCTCAGCAGCCAATATAAATTTCTCTCTGTATCCTTTCATGCCTCTTCATTGTTTATAGTAAATGCCACCAATGGTTACAAATGCCTTAGCCTACCAATGGGATAAGGTTAGCCCTGTATGTACTTCTCCTCATGTGAGGCTCAAGAGCCCAAAAATTAGGCAGATCCAAGACTGAGGTGGACCACACTACAGGAAACAGTAGTAATGGCACTACAACAAAATGGTGTAAAACCGGCACTTAGGTGCGTTATACACCGGCGCTATTTAAAAGGGGCCACGGATGTTATATAAAATAACAAACCAGAGCGCGATTTCCATTTCACTTCCAACCCTCTCTCTCTCCCGATGACTATCTCTCTCCCTCTCCCGACGACTCTTCCTCTCCCGACTCTCTCTCTCTCTCTCTCTCTCTCTCTCTCTCTCTCTCTCTCCCTCTCCCGACGACTCTCTCTCTCTCCTGACTCTCTGCTTCTTCCTACTGCCTACTCTCTCTCTCTCTCTCTCTCTCGCGAGCTGCCATTAATTTTAGGGCTTAGATGAAGATCTGAAACAGGTAAGAGTCTAGATTTCATCAATTTCAACCTTAGTGATTTCCTAATTAGGGATTTACAATGTTGAAACCCTAATTAGGGATTTACAATGTTGAAACCCTAATTAGGGATTTACTATGTTGAAACCCTAATTAGGGATTTAATATGTTAAAACCCTAATTAGGGATTTTTCTGGTTTTTAGAGTCGAGGAATGGTCGAATTAGGGTTTTGAAGAGCTACATTCTTGTGGTAAGCTTCAGATCTCCGAGGATCTCTCTCTCTCTCTCTCTCTCTCTCTTCTCTCTCTCTCTCTTATTTTCAGAAGATTGTGGTAGGGTTTTCGGTTTTGTTTGCTGGCTTTCTTTCTAGTGTTTATGGTTTGATTACGGCTTTCATCACTCTCTCTCTTCCTTGATTCTCTGATACTACATTAGAGAGGTGAATTTTGGTGGTTTTTTTGTTTTTTTGTTTTTTCTCTCTAATTAGGGGATTTTAACGAGATCTGGTGGATCGAAATTGTTCTGAACAAAATGCCACTGAATCATTATAAGGTTAGGGTTTTTTTTTTTTTTTTTTTTTTAATTATATATTTTGGGTGGGATTTATGTTTTTATTTATTTATTTTATATATATATATATATTTTTATTTTTTCTAGTTAGGGTTTTGGATCCTCTGATTTTATTCTCATGCGACGGTAAAGTGGTAAATAGTGTTGGAATGGTCTGGTGGAATTTGTGCTTGTATTCAAATGGAGTTTGAGCTGCTTCTAGTGTCTGGATCTTGTGCAGGGCTTGAATTCTGGGTTTTGGAGGTTTTAGGGTATCTGCCTTAACAGTTGCGGCATGGGGAAATCTCTAGGAAAATGGATCAAGATGGTTCTGTTCGGGAAGAAATCTTCCAGATCTGGAGCATCGAAAGGAAGAGAGGCTTTGGTGAGTTTTATCTGCCTTGGCATCACAAACGAATTTGGCTATCAATTGTCAAGCCTTATTTGTAACTGTTTGTCATTCAGATCTTTTGAGGGAGATGTTTGTGAACCAAAGGGAATGAACTTGGTGCTTTGGATTTTGCCATGGAAGGTGGCGGTGATCCGGAAGGGTGTAAGTTTCTGAGGTTTCTCTTTTCTCCATTTTCATTTTTTTTTATGAACTGCAGTAGATTTTGAAGTTGTCAATTATTGGACAGATCCTTAACCACTCAACAGGGCCAAACAACCAGTGAGCCCCACTTGTACAAGCTATGACTGGTTTTGATCGTTTTGCATGTTCCAGACTGTTAATCTGATGTGGCCATGAATGGGGTTTTTTCATGCATGTCCCTAACAAGATTGTTTTCTCCCAAATTTCCATTGTTATTGTTATTATTATTTTAAATGAGTAAAGGTGATTTAGAGACCTTACTAATCTAATCGTCAATTACAAAGATACTAAGTTGTATGATAACAAGCATATGCCAAATTGGAATTTAGATATATTTAGTCCTCTACCAGCTGTGGAAATTTTGTTGACTTCTTCAAATGGTTCCTTGTTTTAGTATATCAGTTTTGATTTATCAGGAGAATTAATGGATTTCATGCTAGGAATATTGAGATCGTGGTCAATGTTTTGTGCCTAGTTGATTTATCAGGAGAATTAATGGATTTCCTTGTTTTAGTATATCAGTTTTGATTTTCTAGAAAGTCAATGTTGCATACAAGTCATGCAGTGCTTCTCCCATCTTGTTGATTGATCTTACAATAGTCTTTCTAATCATGACATGCTCTTCTATTTGTCAACTTCTCCCATCCAGAGATGCTTTTGTTTATTTCAACTGACTCATATCAATTTGATCTGCGATACATGGAACTTCTTCATTGGAGCCACATAGCATATACTTTCGCGATGTTGTACCAGATACTGGATACATGCACAATGGAACCCTGTGAAATTGGTTTTTGATGCAGTGCTTTCAAAAAGCCAAAGTAATATATTGTTCCTTGAAAGTAGTACTTGAAACAAACAGAACATTATTTCAGGGGGTTCACCTGTCTACTCTTTATTTTCCACATTACAACGCAATTTCATTACTGGTTGATCTGTTTTCACTTTTGATTTGCTTTGTTTAGATGAATATGTTAACAATGACTCGCAATTGTCATATGTAGATTTGGTTTTCCTTATTTGGTAGCTCGTAGAACTTTTATTTCAAAATTTTTTTCTTATGTTTGTGTTATACCGGTAATGGGTTCATTCGTCTCATTGACTTCTCTAATAGAATTGCTTCGAGCCCTCTGCCTTTTATGGACACCAGTGGCTTGTATTCTTTGGTGAAACCTTTTCTTTCATTAAACTGTTAGTTTTTCTTTGTCATATTGTTATAGAGAAATGCTTGTACAATGGGTGTTTTCATACAGTTCCATGAAGTGTGCACCATAAGTGTACAACTTCAGTTGGGTCAACTTGACTTTGGGTCGTGTTCGGTTGGGGCTGGGTTGCCGACCCTCAACCTCACCTAAGTACATGCGTCAACATATGCTATTTTGAACCCTTTTGACAAGATAGATTTTGATAACATAGTTAAGCTCTTATGTATAAATAGCTAGGATGGACAATGTCTTTCACACCCTTTTTTCATTTTACTTGAATTTTTTTTTTCAGTTCATGCATTAATTGCTGGTTGTTGGATTTTATCATTTTACTTGGATGGTTTGTTATTATTTTGATGTGAATGTTTGGATGCGTTGTCAAAACAAATTGCAATTATTTGTACTTAGTACCGAAATGACCAAATTGTAATTTCCTTGCTTCTAAATATACACTTCTACCATGATGTATTGTTTGGGTGTGTTGATTATGTCGAAAAAATGAATTTAAAACATTGACTTTTGTTTTCTTAAATTGCAGATTTAGTTGCATAAGCAGGGCAATATAAGTACCTTTTCTGGAAAGAAAATCTGCATGTATCGGTATGCAATAGATAAATTTGGATATATCTTCGAAACAAACTCACATGAATACGAGGAAACTATGAACAAACCCACCATATCCTGTAAGCTTTCATGACACATCTTCTTTATTTTCTGTAACCTCAACGGCACTTGTCATTGAAGTGAATGTTGAATCAATCTCTTGGGGTTTACAAAAGTTTAATATATAAACAATGTTGAATCAAATTGCCTGGGATTTACGAAAGTTTAATATTTAAAGTTGTTCAAAGGCATGATTTTTTAGTGGCTCATCCACAATGGGCCCATCGAGTTTGGTTGCCAACTATTCAAAGAAATGCCCAATTATTTCCGATTGAAGGCCATTGTCCATTTGTTCAATCTAAGCATCCTATGGTTGTGCCATTTTTAGAAGCTCTCTAACCTTAATCCTTGCCATTTTAGTAGAGCATGTCAATACTACCAAGTGAAAGAGAAAAGGGAAAAATCCTAACTTACCAAATAAAATAGTCTCTTCATGAAATACTACTGGATGGTGAGATCGCCTTCTCACATCCATCTAGAAATGATAAAATTAGTATTTCTGTTTCCATCACACACCACAAAACCATCTCCCCCACTCCTGTATGCAAACTGCCATAGGCATATATGCTAGCTTGAAACTTCCTTGTTTGCATTTCTATCATTAACCTGCATCCAAAGTAAGATACATGAATCTCTCATGGGGCATGTATGGGATTTGCTTTGTTTACAACAAAATCCATGTGTTTTACTGTCAGGGGAGTATTCGGCCGATGATGCCTGGGAATTTGTAGAGTTGCAAGAACAGATCACTAAAGGCTATATAAATGTCTGGGCTCTTCATAAGAAAGTAAGCTCTCAACTTTGTAAAATATTAGTATGTTCATCTTTATTTATAAGCTGATTTATCTTTCAATTGATTGTGTAGAGCATATAGATGTGCTGTGACATTGATTTACCTACTTTTTTATAAGTTGATTTATCTTTCAATTGATTTATCTTTCAATTTATTAATAAGTTGGCTTTCTATTTTACCTACTTTTTTTTTGCTTGTAATGGAATTCAAGTTACAACATTTGTTGCCTTGATAGTTTTTGACTTTTCTAGGATGGGATCAAAGGATTGATTGTTTTCCATACATCAATGTGATTGAATGTGACTTTTTGACTTTTTTTTTTCCTTGTGTGCAGGATTTTAATCAATTGTGCCTAAATTTAGGCCTACAAGCACTTTTTTGACGCCACTCGTGCTAGGAGTAGACCATATAGAGGATTTGTTTTTTTTTAATTTTATTTATTTAAAATCAAGACCATTTTCAATTTATTTTAATAAATATATATATTTTTTTTGAGAATCCGTGACTCTTTTCCTGCCAACGTGTCATACGTGTGGGGGCATCCGAACCATGAAAATCATGCTGATCCATTCATCAGATGGGCCAAGTTACATGCTGCATCAGATTTTAGCCTTCCGTTGATTTCAGTGTTTGGAGCCACCTAATGAATGGATGGCTGGATCTTGACGGTTACTTCAATAGGGTCAACCATATTCAAGGGCTCCTTTCCTTTCTTTCCTTTGTTGTGATTTGGATTCTACTTACAAGGTGGATTGGTCGTGCTGAACTAGAATTAAATTTTGGGTCTCCCAAATGGGCCTTAAATGATGTCTGGTTGTGTTTTTCTCTCAAACTGATTAGAATAGAGATCATTTACAGTTTGGTTGTGTTTCTTATCATGTCCTTTTTCATTGGTTGGGAGTTGGAATTGCATCTCTCTCTAATGTTAGTAGCTGATATGGTTGATTTATCTATGTTCTTATAACACCTCTTCAATGATTTTTGTGATGTGAATCCATGTGTCTGAGTATGTTTTTGCCTTAATAGATTGTTCTGTTTTATTATTCTCTATTTATTTTAGTAGACCCAATTCAACAATTCATGGTTTTGAAAATAATAATTGTTCAATGTTTGGTCAGCCATTGTTAGATTCTTGAGCGCATGGTGTTTTATGAATCACAGGACCATCTTTGTCAAGTTATAATTTGGAAGCCTTTCTGAGTTGCTTAATTTCATTATTCTAATTTGAGTCCTCGCTGAACTGTTTCTAATTTTCATTATCAATTGAGATGGTGTGTGATCTACTCAAAATTATGCAAATTTGCTCCTTTTTTTATTGAGTATTGTGTGTAGATATCCAATCCATGAAAAAGGTGGCAGGGACCACATTGTGTGTAGATCACATTGGGTAAAAATCAAGCTAGTCCATGCATTGGGCAGGCTGTGCCTTCGAAATCAATGGACAGTAGATGGTCTGACTCAGTGCAGAGACATGGCCCATCTAATGCATTGGTTGGCTGGATTTTCACAGCACATGACCTTCGTTGGGTGGCCCATCTTTCGCATGGTTCAAATGTTCGACATGCATGACAGTTGATTGCTTCACAAAGTGGTTTTATACAATAATTCATTGCAAGCACAATGGGAGATCTCACGTATTCTATGTCCTATCTGATCAAGGTGCCATATACCGAAAAAAAAAAAAAACAAAAATCACAATGATTGAGATTAGGATTGCTCCATAGCTATGATTTTTGTTGTGTGACCTATCCATTGTTGTCCATAATGAATGAATGTACCATACACATGCCACATTTATGGTACTTGTACAAAACTAGGACTTCCATCCTCACAGGTGGACTGGATGTCTCATTTTACTCATCCTCATTGAGACCTAGTACTGCTTGAGATGATGTCAGTGGGCTTGGGTGGCAGACACTTATGTTAGATTTTTTTCAACTTAAAAATGGTAGTAACCCATCCTCCTCACATGTGGCACTGATATACAATTATCCAAAAAATTGAAAATGTGGGTCCCTTTGTGTATGGAGCATAGCCATAAAATCATACTGATCAAGCGAAGCTAACCATGCAATTAATGGGCTATCAACTGGATGGTTAAGGGTAAAACAGTGAGCGGTCTGAATTCAAAGGAAAAAAAATTCTGAATTTTAATATTATCTTCTCATATCAATTTTTAGCTTATTCTCTATCCATAGTTAGCTCAGAGTCTTGATTGTGGTACAACTATGCCATGTATATGGTTGAAGAGTCTCTGTCATTCTACACTCGATTCGATCCCATTGTCTGGCCCATGCCATGGGAGTATGTCTATTACATTTGATTTTGCATTTATGTTGTTGCAAACTTATCTAGAAAGTAGAAATCAACTATTGTTTCTAGCTTTTGATGCATTGATTATCTATAAAAATCAGCATTGCAAGGAAATCCAGTTTTAAATTTTGTCAATATCCATTGATGAGGCATGGAGATTGTAGGGCTCTTATTATTGTTAGATTTGTTAGATCTAGATATTCATTGGAGTTTCAGCTTCACTCCTTTAACATGATTGAAGGCGGTCTTTAGAAAGCTAAAGCTTGTTCTTTAATGGGTTTCCTTTTTTTCTTTTTTTTTTTCTGTTATTGAGAGCATCATTGACATGAAAGGGTGGATTGGTTACTGAAAACAGGTTCTTGGAGGAACATTAGGAGATTTGCTTACACTTTGGGTAGGGTTTTGCTCTTTTTCTTGTTACTATCTTTTCTTACTCTCCATAAATTGGATGCTTGCAGAAGCTCAAAATCTCTATTCTTCTAATAAGCAGTGGTTCTTCTTAGCTATCATCGATTATCCATTCATCAAAACAAGAGAAGATACTCCAGAAATGAATTCAACAATCACCTCAAATGCCTTTATTAAAATTATTGAATAAGCTTTTCATACTTTTGTTGTGATGAGCCAACTCTAACAAAGACAAGCTTGGCGTTAAATGCGAAGAAGTTTTTTTTTTTTTTGTAATTCCTTTGTGTTCCTCTCTTAGAACACCCTACAAAGATAGAACTTCAGTGAACAACGATGACAACCAAGTTTTTGACCCAGGAGCTTGGACCATATCTTAGTGGACTTCCTAACATGAATTACATTGATCATATGTGGTTACAAATTGTGCAGGTTGCACCTACTTTAGTTCCACTTCTTAAATTTTATTTCCATGAAGAAGTAATTTTCTTTTATAAGCTCAGTCTTGCTCAATGTTATCCAAGTAGCCAAACCTGGCCATTTTAGTTGGCTAGCTAGAGTCAAAATCAACTACCGACTATAAAGCCCACGCCTATCTAGGAAAACTAAAGTTGTACCATCTAATTTCTCTTTGCTCCCTCTCAGCTTTATTTGTCAGTAATCCTAATCATAGGTCACTTGAGATGTATTGAGTTTTTTTACCAATGTGAAATATTAGTTCTAACATGGACTGGTTGGTCTTTACTTTGTTCTCGCTTTTCGATGTTCCTGAGAATAATTGACAATTTTCTAATGCTACCTATCTCTCGAATCGTGTCAAAGCATCCAACTTTAGGAAACCTATGAAACAACAGGTTCTTTGTTTTCACATGAATTGATTGCACTTCTTGATTATATTCCAATGTTTCATTATTTGATTCTATTGAATTGACTGTTGTACTTCTTACATAGGTTGCACTTGAGGAACTTGCGATAGGGTTGGCATCATGGTTTGATTAGGAAAAATCTGATGACCAGCTGCCCACCTGATATCAGCCCTCCTTACCTTGGCATCATGGTTTACACCCTCCTTAGCATACATTCAGATGCCTGGAGATTCTTATTATTTTTTTCTTTTTTATTTTTTAATTTGAAAGGTTACCAAAAGCTTGGAGGTTGAATTAGAAGTCTGTCAAAATGGGATTTGTTTCTTTCCTTCTCAACAAAATCGAAGCTTTTTTCATTGCCCAAGTCCAATGTGGAATTTGGAAGAACGATTCAATGTTCAACTTTGAGTCTTTGAATCATTCTTATTTTTTTAATTGTCTAGTAATATAAATATTGTTTCATATTCAGTTATATTTGTATTGCATCATTTTTATGTTTCAAATATTTAAAAAATACAGGTTTTGATTGAATTATAAAAAAAATAAAATTACTGGCATGCCAGGGCCTCTCAAATCCATAGAAAGGCTACTATCGGTGCTTGTGTATAAATCTTACTGCGCTTTTTCATGAGAAAAAGTGTCCCGAGACCATCCTTAACGGCGCTCGAATTGATCTTTATCGACGCTTATTAGCGTCGCAAAAAACTGTAATTATGGGCGCTCAGATAAACGCTAATAAAAGTAAACTAGCGCCGCTAATACTTGTGGCGACATACCCATTAATCGGCGCTTGAGTGGCGCCGCTAATATATACGCCGGCGCTTTTTAGGGATTTTGGCGGCGCTTTCAAGCGCCCGTAAAAGTCCAAGTTGTTGTAGTGTGAGAATGCTCACTGTTGAAACCTTATAGGGCCCATCGTAATGTTCATACTTCATATGCCATCCAAACCATCCATAAGGTCATTCCCCTTCATCAAAACAAATTCAAGGTATTAACAATAGACATTCCTGTTAACAGCATTATTGATTTTTATTTTTTTTTAAAATGAAAAGTGAATCTTTCTTTTTATTGAAATTTCAGTTATAGAAAATTTCTAGGAATATCTAAGGAGAAATGTGGCAACTCTCCTACGTTTGTATTCATAATGTGACTTCCCTATTTTTATTCTCTCTGTCTATTTTTGCATTGATTCATTTTCTTTGTTGATGGAAAATACATCTAGTTTCTTGAAGTAGTTCAACTCAAACGACACGCCATCACCCAAAAAGAAGCTGTTCTGTCAAGAGATATCCATCTCCTGTAGGTATTTACTACTTTTTCAACTGAATTGAGCTATGGTTTGTGCTGGTTATTTATTTATTTATTTATTTTAAATGCTAGGAAGTGATACGTCGGCCAGTCCCAAGGCTAGGTAAGGGAGGACTGATGGCAAGTGGGTAGCTGCTGTAACGACCTTGGAAGCGTAATAGAGATAAGCCTACCGAGTGCGTGTTGCAAGGTAAGCTTGATAACTTGAGCTTCTCCTCATTTCCAAACCTCTTTCGTCTCAATCTCAGTGACAACCCACTCACTAGAACCATCCCAACTGATATTGGCACTCTTTCCAAACTCGTCTCCCTCATTATCTCCATGAATAATCTCTCTGGAGTTCAACCTCTTTCAATGGCTAACCTTTCTCACCTTTCAGAGCTCGACATCTCGTCTAATGAAATAACTGGGCCTATTCCTCCGTCTTTAGGTAACTTAACCAGGCTGACAATCCTCTACCTTTATAACAACCAAAATTTTCTAGTTCAATTCCTGCACAAATAGGAAATCTCACAAATTTGGTTCAGTTGTCATTGTTAAAGAACAGTCTGACAGGTCCAATCCCTTCTACTTTAGGTAATTTGAGAAACCTTACACTTACGTACCTCTACAGAAATCAAATTTCTGGTTCCATTCCTGCACAGTTAGGAAATCTTGAGAATTTTTGTACTGGTACTATGTATTGAAAGGAAGTTCTAAGAAATCTATGTATCTATCAATTTTGTGAATAGGATTCTTATTAAAAAATCGTGTGTATTATTTTTTGAATGACCATCAGGTGTACGATTCAAAAAAATTAAATAAAATCTACCAATATATTTTTTTTATTCACAGATATTTTAGCGACGAATCAAATCCGTCACTAATTTCTGAAAAAGTAGCAAATAAACGACGGATTTGGGTTCGTCGCTCCTCATATTAGTGACGGACTTAATCCATCTCTAATAATTTCAACGACGCACAATATAAGTGGTTTTTTTTAAATTTTAGCGACGGATTTTTTATTTTTGCGACGGACCTTATCCATCGCAGATGAAACAACGGACCTTATCCATCGTAGATTAAACGACTGATTTTATCCGTCGAAAAAGCAAAAATGACCCAGTAAACAACAACGGACCAAGCGAGGGAAGAAATCCGTCTTTTTTTGGTTTTACGACGGATTTGGTCCGTCGCAAATCCGTGATTTTAGCGTAGTGGCCCATGCTCGACGAGTCTAGCAGGGCCCTGGACCAGTCGAGCAAGGCTTTCGACCAGTCGAAGAACCATTTTATCCGATCGTGCCCAAAATTTGAAAATTTGTTAGATTTTAGACAAGTCGAAGCAACAACATTTCTAATTATAAATAGAGGCTCTCTCTCATTCTAAAATTAATCTTCCAAGCTAGTGAAAGCCTTCACCAAGAGATACAGAAGTCTCCACTATCTTCAAGCTATTGCATGGTATTTTAATATTTTGTTTAAATAGATTTTTTTTTTTAATTCCTTGATCTCTTTTCATGAATCTTGTTCTTTCAAGAGAGTAATTGCTCTTCTTTGAGATCTTAAGGAATTCAAACAAGTAGCCTTTAGTTTGAATTAATTTAAAATCAATCTAGAACCTAGAACCCTTGTTTATGTGACTGGACATTGAACATTCTACTTCAAGAGAAGCGGTTCTACATGCTACATCAAGAGATACATCTTTAATGAGAAGATAAGTACATTTCTATTCTTTGTATTTTGGTTTCTTTGAGATAGCCAGAAAATCTCATGTGTTGGTTTTGACTGAGATAGCCAGAAAATCTTAGTGTGGGGTTTTTGTTTGTGATAGCCCTTTTAAAATCACAATTGTGTGAGGTTTTAAGGTGAACCTGTGAAAACCTTATTTTTAGTGAATTCTAATATCACGTGGGTTATGATTATTGGGAGTGGAGTAGGTGTGGCTGTTTGGGAACAGTTGGTGTATATACCGAACCACTATAACTCCTGGTGTTGTGGTAAATGTTTAATTTTTGTATCCATGGTGAATGATTATAATTTTATTTCTGCACTAGTGGTGAATGTTTGAAATAAATAGGTTTATTATCTCTTACTTTGTTTGAAGTCTTAATCCTTACAAACGTTCGCGAAATCAGGTTGTCCTACCTAAAACTTTATTTTTAGTGTAAGGTTGTCCTACGAACTAAGTTTGAATCAATTTTTCAATACTAGTGTTATTGAGATTTGTGATTTATTCTTATTTATTTATCATTTCAATACTTTAAGTTTTTATTTGGCATAGTCCTATTCACACCCCCCCCCTCCTCTAGGACTGTTAAGCTCACCTTTTTCACCATGCACAAAGGAATCCACACTGTCAACAATTCTTGAGGCGTTTAATTAGAATGAAAATACAATCTTTAGCTAAACCATTTATTAGCATTCGAAAGCTCCAAAGGGATTAGAGTAGCTTATAAAAGCCACCCTTTTAGGGCCACCTTTGTCCAAAGAAGAAAATGAAAGAGAGAGAGAGAGAGAGAGAGAGAGAGAGAGAGCGTCGTTCTTCTTGTTGTCCGCTGCCACACTGGGTTGCAGACTCAATCAAGCACAGTTCGAGTCCGGGTTCCTCCCCTGTCCAGAGACAAAAAAATAAGGAGAAGAAGAAAATGGAGAGAAAGAAAGCAGGAGAAAGGGAGAGAAATGCGAGAGAGAGGTAGGAGTTGTGCCACACTCTTGCTTGAACGTGATTAGGGGGCTGTTGCACCAGGCCTCTATCTGAGCTTGGGTGTTGTTGGGCCCTCTTGAACCTTCAAATGAGAAGGAAGAAGGAGAAACGAGCAGGAAAGAGAGAGGCAGGGAGCTGCTACTGCTGTCACACTGAGCTTGGCTGACCCAGTAGCTGAGTTCGGGCTGAGTCTCGCCCCAGTCATGAAGCCGAGTCTAGTCTTGGGTCTGATCTGTCTAAGCTCACTGTTGGGTGTGGCTGGAGAAAGAATAAGGGGAGAGAGAGAGAGAGAGAGAGAGAGAGAGAGAGAGAGAGAGAAGGAGAGGAAAGAAGATAGAGCAGAGGAAGAAAGAAAATGAGAGAGAGAGAGAGGACGTTGTCCTCTTTCTTCTTTTTGTTTGCTACCACACTAAGCCACTTTCAGGTCTGGACTATATCCAAAGCAAGTTGGGTGTTGTCTAGTCTAGTAGTAGAAAAGAAAGAAGGAAAGGAAGGGAGAATGAGAGTAAAAGAGGGTAGAGAAAAGAGAGTGGGCCTAATGAGTCTACTCGGTTGAAACTCGCATAGCCCAAATGAGTTGATCTAGGTTAAGGTGAGTCAACTCAGCTTCTTGAAATGATTAACCCTGATTTAATGCAATTAAATATTTAGTCATTTTCTTAGTTGCAAGTATGTGAATGATATTGGTGCATATCATTTTCATTAAGAAGGATAGATCATTTCGAGCCAGGCTAGATCCAAGTTGACTTGGATTTTTGGTAAACAGGCCCTACTCTATCTAGAATGTTCATTATAACTAATTAGTGACTAATTTAGGATTTGAGATTACACATTTTCTTGAATTTAAATTTACACTTTAGTTTATCTAGTTGTGCCAATTTGAATCTAATCCAGATACACATTGGGAACTTCAATCATCTAGGCACATCCGAATCTATTCTATCATAACCATTCACATGTGATATTTTAGGTTAATTGAGTGTTTTGAGATTACACATTTTCTTGAATTTAAATTTACACTTTAGTTTTGAGTCCTGTAATGGTCTCTAACCAAGCAAGAAATAAATTTACACTTTAAGGTGAGGACTCACCCTCTGAGATTCCCACTTAAATTCATCAATCTAAACATATATGATACCTTAATTTCACTCATTGAGTTTCTTATCTTACTACATGACTATGCTAATCTGTTGTGCAATTGATTCATATGTTAGATTATAGACGTCTCTTTAAATTTGACAAGCATAATTGATTTGATGTTCATATGCTATTTTCAGTTGTATAACATGCTAATTAATTTGATGTTGCTACTTGCGATCATTTAATGGATTGAATGTGACTTGTTGTGGACTTACCATCTTGCAGTCCATATTTAACATATGCGGCTTTGATTGTATATTTGCCTTATATGGCTTAGAGCGCATATCTTTCCTATGTGACTCGGATTGCTTATTTGTCATTTGTGGCTTTGATGGACATCAGTGCCCTTTTGTAGCTTGTTGGTTATATTTACACATCTTGTTGATTTTTAGGTCATTATGCGAAGTTCGTTATGATTTTCGGGTGGAGCTAAAGTTCGCTTGTTGATTTTCTAGCTACCCTGCGGAGTTTATAGGATTTTCGAATAACGTCAGAGTTTCCATATTGATTCTCTCTTCATCTTGTGGTGTTTACATATAATATGATTTTTGGGTAACGTAGAGGTTTATATGTTCGTTTTCTAGCCATTGAAATGGCGGTAAAGACCGCACTAGTTGAAGAAGGAATACGCCAATGTCCTAGAGGGGGGTGAATAGGACTTTTTAAAGTTTTTATGATTTATTTAAAATCCTATCACATTAATCCTAACAACGAACACATATTAGGATTACTCAAAAATAACTCTACTGGCTTCCAAGCCCGGTAGAGGATCCAATCACAAACTATAAAAGAAGTAAACAGTATACAAACTAGTTTATGATGGATATGACTATGTAAGTGTGTGAGGTGTGATCTCAGATATATGGATACGAAAGCATTGACATGAAACACACACATAGAAGAATAACAATCGTAAAAATAGTCATTTTTATAGTGGTTCGACTACTTGCCTACTCCACTCCCAGTAACCGCACTCAACCCTTGAGTGTACTGGAATTCACTAAGGAGGTTTCACATGGTTCACCTCTAACCTAAGGTTTTAAATCAGGTTCACCTTCAACCTTTACAACCTACACTAAGGCTAACTGTTTATGCTTTCATGAGCAAGGGTCAACACAACGCACCCACTTTTATGTACACTGGCTAAGGATCTTCCATAAGACCCTACTGGAGGTTTCTACATGGTTAACCTCAAACCCTAAGGTTTTACCCGGTTCACCTAAAACCCATAGTTTTACTGGTTCACTCCAAACCAGATGTTTAGCTCTCCACTGAGCAAGGGTCCAGACAATGCACCCACCACGTATACTCCTGCCGGAGGCCTCCTTGAGGACTTCAAAGGGTGAGAACCACTTAAGACCCAATCCTAGAAAAGAATGATCACAAGTGTCCACTTGAACTCTGGATACTTACAAATAAGCTAATAGTCCCGTTTAGCACAGTGCTGAAGATCTCCTCCTCCTTGTTGATGAAGAGTCTTCTGCTCCCTTGAACTGCAACACTGAGTGATGTACCAATACTCGGCTTCGGGTTAGGTCAAGGTTATGATGGAATCCTACACTCTAAAGATTTTCCTATAGGGAAGATAAAGTAGTTCCAATCATTTAGGCATTCAAGGCATCCCAACTTAATGATTTGCCATTAAGGTAGTAGCTGGAGGATCCTTGAATGCGGAAGTTCATTCCCCAATCCACTCTATTAAATATCAATGATGAGGGTGGATTGGAGGATGAACTCCCTCGAGAGAAAGGGCTTTGGGTATAAGATGTAAGTTAAAACACACAAAAGCACTCTCTATTTTCTCTAAAAGCAACAAAAGACAAGTCCTCTATATATAGCCAAAAAGTTCCAACGGATATACAATGGTCACATTTATGACAGAGTTCGATATCATTGAGCAGGTTCGATGTCATCGAGTGTATACTCTCGATAGCATCGATGGTCTGCTCGATGACTCGGACTCAATGTCAATCACTTTTAAAACTCTTTGCCAATTGGTCGATGAATCGAAAATATTGTCGATGTCATTGGATTTCGACCTCCGATTCCATCGATGACAGGTTCAATCCATCGATATTTGAAAAATGAGAGAGACTTGACTTTGAAATATTTCAGGTTTTTATGAATGATCAGGGATCCATCGAGATCATCGAAATTTGAATGTTGATGATATCGATTTCAGAATTGAGGCATCGATAAATCCAGCTGATTTATCTTTGAGATTGCTGGATAGTTTATGACCTTGTTCGATGCAATCGATCTGGTGTCGATATCATTGATATTTGAATATCGATTCTATCGAAGGACCCCCGATCATAGTTAAAAATGACCTGAAATATCTGCTGTAAGAAATGCGCACCTTCTATCGATATCATCGATGGACCTCTGATCTTATTAATATTTGAATTCATATCATATCGGACAAACATCGATATATCGAAGGAATTTGAGATTTTCATTAAAAAAAAAGGGCGCCAAAAATCTGTCTATCGATCTTATCGAGCCACTTTCAATGGACTCGAGATTTGAATATCGATGATATCGATATGTGTATCGATATATCGATAATTCGTCCAGATATGTTGTGAAGTTGCTGGACATATTTAGTACTTATATCGATGATATTGATATGTGTACCGATTCATCGATAAATCCATTCAGATGAATTTTTAGTTACTGAACACTTTTGGTCCTCTCATCGATAATATCGTTTAAGGTGTCGAGGACATCGACAGAGCAGGTCGATCATATCTAGGGTGCTTTGATAAAATCGACAAGGCGAGAAAAACTTAGAGATTTTCCTATTTTACAAAAAGTTTTCTCACCCTAAAACTCTATGATTTCTAACTCATTTTTAAGGGTTTTTCTTTACCTGGTGTTTTGGGTCATGGGATATGAGGCTTTAGATTTACCTGTGACGAGCTTACACACATTCGGTTGAGGCGGACGCTTGAAATGATCTTCCTATCGAGCTCTATAGATAGTCTGACCCACCACTTACGTAACTTGACAAACCAGGGTACTTTCAATCTCCCCCTTTATCAATTATGTGACAAAATCCCAAAACACCCTAACATGTTCTAGACAAACATACCCTAAATTGTGTGTACATGCTTTTACACAATTTTACAATTTCTACCCCATGTACACAACTAGTAGCTACACCCCCTAACACCTGCAACAACATCTAGCAGATACACAATTTCCATTCGAGGTGTTTGTAAATGTTCTCCCCCCTTTTGTCAGTCATTGACAAAGATATCTCAGGTGATATTGACTGAAGCTTAAAGTACTTGGGAAAACCATCCAGGCAAAAGCAGATGAATTAATGTATAAGAGTTAACTCAATGTAAGCAAGAATCAATTTTAGAACCCATGGATACATTTTAGAGCAGTTATATAGCAGTTTTCAATCGCATGTAATCCATAACTTGATAAACCAGGGTAAACTCAAAACGGAAACATGACATTAATGATATGAATTCTATTTAGCCATATTCAAAATGAAACCAAAGTTATCCAACTATCCACACATATACTGCCACAGACAGCAGTAACTAAAAGTTTATCAGAACAAAGCATTTTCAGGCCAACCATTTGAGGTATATCGGTATCATTGATCTGACATTATTCTGATATTATCGAGATTGTCATAACTTTGCAGTCAAAATAACATGGTTAGCATAGAGAATTTGGATTTGTGGTTGACATATAACCATGAATGTCTCAGTGTGAAGATTTTACCTATGCGGTTCATGTTTATTTAGTGAGTGCAGATCCCAATGGACTTTTGTAGGTCACTAAACCTATTTGCATTAAGAGGTTTGGTGAGGATGTCTGCGAGTTTCTTTTCTGTGGAAACATAATCCAATGTAAGAATCTTGTCTTCAACGAGTTCTCAGATGAAGTGATGACGGATGTCTATGTGTTTAGTTCAAGAATGTTGAACAGGATTCTTTGAAATGTTGATTGTGCTTCTGTTAACACAGAAAAGACTCATCGTGAGTTGTTCAATTCTGTAATCCAGCAACATCTGCTTCATCCAAAGGAGTTGTGCACAGCAGCTACCAGCGACAATGTATTCAGCCTTAGCAGTAGATAATGATATTGAGTTTTGCTTCTTACTCTGCCAAGAGACTAGGCAGTTTCCAATATAGAAACATCCTCCGCTAGTTGATTTTTGATCATCTAAATTTCCTGCCCAGTCGGCATCAGAGTACCCAGCGATAATTGTGGATGTTTCAAATGGATACCACAGACCGTAGGAGGCAGTTCCAGCTATGTATTTAATTATTCTTTTAACGGCTGTTAGGCAAGATTCTTTAGGATCGACTTGATATCGAGCACATACTTCAACACAAAAGGATATATCGGGACGACTAGCTATGAGATATAGTAGACTTCCTATCATACTTCAGTAGAGATGTTGATCCACACTCTTGCCATTTGCATCTTTGGAGAGTTTGAGTGTGGTGCTCATGGGAGTGTGATAAGAGCGTCCAAATTCAAGACCAAACATTTTCACCAACTCATTCGCATACTTGGTTTGACAAATAAAGATTCCATCATTTGGCTGCTTGACTTGCAATCCTAAAAAGAAGTGTAGTTCACCGACCATACTCATTTCAAATTCTTATTTCATGAGGTCGGTAAATTTGTATGCTATATCCTCACATGTTGAACCAAAGACTATATCGTCCACATAAATTTATGCAATAAGCAGTGAGTCTTTTGTTCTTTGGGTAAACAGAGTCTTATCAACACTCCCTCTGCAGAATTCATGGTCCAAAAGAAATTTTGTCAATCGTTCATACCAAGCACATGGTGGTGTTTGAGACCATAGAGAGCTTTGTTCAGACGATATACGTAGTGAGGATACTTGGAATTAGTAAATCCCTTTGGTTGTTCAACATAGACTTCTTCAGCAAGTTCTCCATTAAGAAAAGCACTCTTAAGATCCATTTAAAATAGTTTAAATTTTAATACACATGCAATGGATAGAAGAATTCTAATAAACTCAAGGCGAGCCACAGGAGCAAATGTTTCTTCAAAGTCAATCCCTTCTATTTGTTAGTAACCCTGAGCTACAAGTCTTGCTTTGTTCCGAATCACATTCCCTAATTCATTTGATTTATTCTTGAAGACCCATTTGGTTCCAATGACATTTGTATTGAATGGCCTGGAAACCAATCGCCATACCTCATTTCTTTGAAATTGTTGAAGTTCTTCTTGCGTAACATTTATCCAGTGTTTATCTTGAAGAGCTTCCACAATGTTCTTAGGCTCAATCTTTGAGGTAAAGCAGAAATGACTATAGATATTTTCTATCTGTCGTCGAGTTTTTACACCAGCATTAGGATCTGCAATGATCTGTTCTCGAGGATGGTCTTTTATGATGGGAATATCAGATGATGGTTGAGGTTCACTGGGTGATAAAGTTTTTTTTTTCAGGTTTTTCCAGTATGCATGAATCTACATCATCTTCTAATTCATTCACAAGTGTATCTTCTTCATGAGGTTGATCATCGATTACCACATTGACTGATTCTTGAATAGTGAGAGTTCTTAGATTGTATACTCTATACACATGACTATTCATGACAAACCCTAAGAAAATTCCTTAATTACTTTTAGACTCAAATTTCCCTAGGTGATCTCTATCTCTCAAGATATAACATTTGCTACCAAAGACTCGAAAATATTTTACACTAGACAGTTTCTCATACATAGTTCATATGGCGTTTTGTTCAGACCTGCTCTAAGATATACTCTATTTATGATGTAGCAAGCAATATTAACAGCTTCTGCCCAAAAACTTTTGCCATATCCTTTCCATGTAGCATTAACTGACCCCATCTCTTGCAATACTCGATTTTTCCTTTCAACTACTCCATTTTGCTGTGGGGTTTTTGGAGCAGAGAATTCATGACGAACTCCTTTCTCATTGCAGTATTTTTCAAAATTTTAATTTTCAAATTCCTCACCATGATTACTTCTGATGCGATTGATCTCATTTCCTTTTTCATTTTAGAGTCGCTTTGCCAGGATCACAAATTCCTCAAAGGCATCCGATTTTTCTCAAAGAAATGAGACTCAAGTAAATCTGGTGTAGTCATCTACTACCACCAGGAAGTATCTTTTCTTGCCATGACTTTCCACTTTAGTTGGTCCAACTAGATCCATATGTAGCAGATCCAAAGGTTTTGTTGTCGCTATGGAGGTTGTCTTCTTGTGTCTGACCTTTATCTGTTTTTCTTTTAGACATTCTCCACAGACAACTTTTTCTTCTTTTCTAATCTTGGGAAGTCCCCTAACCAAATTCTTTGAACTGAGCTTTGCTAAATTTTGGTAGTGGACATGTCCCAACCTTTGGTGCCACAATTTGGACCCACTTTTTATAGTCATATTACATTTTGTGGCTACCACATTTTCACTTGTACTTTCAATGACATAACAGTTATCATTAGTGCATAAACCTTTTATGAGAGATTTTCCTGTATGATCTAGAATTTTACATACATCTTTTAAGAAGGTGACAAGATGTTCTTTATTACAGATTTGGGAGATACTTAGGAGATTATGTTTTAAACCTTCTACACAGAGGACATGTTTAATTTTAGGAAGGCCAGGTACAGCTATTGTTCCTTGTCCAATAATTTTGGTTGAGCTTCTATCACCAAATGTGACAGATCCTCCATCAAAGTTTGAGTACTCACAAAATGAGTTTGATCACCAGTCATGTGTCTGGAGTATCCACTATCAAGATATCACTTTGAACTATTACCTACTTTTAGAGTAGTGTGAATTATAAGGCAATTGTTTTGGTTTGTCACACCCGCTTGGACTCTTTTGAACATGATTCCTTTTTCAGTCAAGATCACTCTCTAGGCGGTAAAGCCCTTAAAGAGAGACCTGCTCTGATACCAATTGAAATGGCGGTAAAGACCGCACTAGTTGAAGAAGGAATACGCCAATATGTCCTAGAGGGGGGTGAATAGGACTTTTTAAAGTTTTTATGATTTATTTAAAATCCTATCACATTAATCCTAACAACGAACACATATTAGGATTACCCAAAAATAACTCTACTGGCTTCCAAGCCCGGTAGAGGATCCAATCACAAACTATTAAAGAACTAAACAGTATACAAACTAGTTTATGATGGATATGACTGTGTAAGTGTGTGAGGTGTGATCTCAGATATATGGATATGAAAGCATTGACATAAAACACACATATAGAAGAATAACAATTGCAAACACAGTCATTTTTATAGAGGTTCGACTACTTGTCTACTCCACTCCCGGTAACCGCACTCAACCCTTGAGTGTACCGGAATTCACTAAGGAGGTTTCCCATGGTTCACCTCTAACCTAAGGTTTTAAATCAGGTTCACCTTCAACCTTTACAACCTACACTGAGGCTAACTGTTTATGCTCTCACGAGCAAGGGTCAACACAACGCACCCACTTTTAGGCACACTGGCCAAGGATCTTCCATAAGACCCTACTGGAGGTTTCTACATGGTTGACCTCAAACCTTAAGGTTTTACCCGGTTCACCTAAAATCCAGAGTTTTATTTGTTCACTCCAAACTAGATGTTTATGCTCTCCACAGAGCAAGGGTCCACACAACGCACCCACCACGTACATTCCTGCCGGAGGTCTTCTTGAGGACTTCAAAGGGTGAGAACCACTTAAGACCCAATCCTAGAAAGGAATGCTCACAAGTATCCTCTTGGACTTTGGATACTTATAAATAAGCTGATGAGTCCCGTTTAGTACAGTGCTAAAGATCTCCTTCTCCTTGTTAATGAAGAGTCTTCTGCTCCCTTGAACCGCAACACTGAGTGATGTACCAATACTCGGCTTCGGGTTGGGGCCAGGTTATGATGGAATCTTACTCTCTAAAGATTTTCCTATAGGGAAGATAGAGTAGTTCCAATCATCTAGGCATTCAAGGCATCCCAGCTTAATGACTTGCCATTAAGGTAGTAGTTAGAGGATCTTTGAATGTGAAAGTTCATTCTCCAATCCACTCTATTAAATATCGATGATGAGGGTCGATTGGAGGATGAACTCCCTCGAGAGAAAGGGCTTTGGGTATAAGATGTAAGTTAAAACACAAAAGCACTCTCTATTTTCTCTCACAGCAACAAAAGACAAGTCTTCTATATATAGGCAAAAAGTTCCAACGGATATACAATGGTCACATTTATGACAGAGTTTGATATTATCGAGCAGGTTCGATATCATCGAGTGTATACTCTCGATAGCATCGATGGTCTGCTTGATAACTCAGACTCAATGTCAAACGCTTTTGAAACTCTTTGCCAATTGGTCAATGAATCGAAACTATTATCGATGTCATCGAATTTCAAACTCCAATTCCATCGATGCCAGGTTCGATCCATCGATATTTGAAAAATGAGAGAGACTTGACTTTGAAATATTTCGGGTTTTCATGAATGATCGAGAATCCATCGAGATCATCAAAATTTGAATGTCAATGATATCGAGATCAGAGTCGAGGCATCAATAAACCAGCAGATTTATCTTTGAGCTTACTGGACAGTTTATGACCTTGTTCGATGCAATCGATCTGGTGTCGATATCATCGATATTTGAATATCGATTCTATCAATGGGCCCCCGATCATAGTTAAAAATGACTTAAAATATCTGTTGTAAGAAATGTGCGCCTTCTATCGATATCATCGATGGACCTCTGATCTTATCGATATTTGAATTAAGATCATATCGGACGGGCATCGATATATCGAAGGAATTTGAGATTTTCATTAAAAAACAGGGGAGTGAGAAATCTTCCTGTCGATCTTATCAAGGCACTTTCGATGGACTCGAGATTTAAATATCGATGATATCGATATGTATATCGATATATCGATAATTCGTTCAGATATGTTGTAAGTTGCTGGACATATTTAGTGCTTATATCGATGATATCGATATGTGTACCGATACATTGATAAATTCATCTAGATGAATTTTTAGTTGCTGGACACTTTTGGTCCTCTCATCGATAATATCATTTTAGGTGTTGTGGACATCGACAGAGCAGGTCGATCATATCGAGGGTGCTTTGATAAAATCGACAAGGTAAGAAAAAATTAGAGATTTTCCTATTTTGTAAAAAGTTTTCTCACCCTAAAACCCTATGATTTCTAACTTGTTTTTAAGGATTTTTCTTTACCTGGTGTTTTGGGTCATGGGATGTGAGGCTTTAGATTTACCTGTGACGAGCTTACACACATTCGGTTGAGGCGGACGCTTGAAATGTTCTTCCCATCGAGCTCTGTAGACAGTCTAACCCACAACTCACGTAACTTGACAAACTAGGGCACTTTTAGCTATCTTTCAGTATTCAGTCGTTCATGATTTCTGGGTGGAGCGGGAGTTCGCTTATTGATTTTCTAGCCATCTTGCGGAGTTCACGTACGACATGATTTTCGGGTGGTCTAGAATTTATATGTTGATTTTCTCTTCATCTTGCGGAGTTCAGTCGTATCACAATTTTTGGGTGGAGCGGGAGTTCGCTTATCGATTTTCTAGCCATCTTATGGAGTTCATGTACAATATGATTTTCGGGTGAAGTATATGTTTTTATGTTAATTCCCATTATGCAGAGTTCATTATGATTTTTGGGTTGAGCGAGAGTTCTCTTCTCGATTTTCTACCCATCTTGCAGAGCTCATATGATTTTCGAATAATGTTGGAATGCCCTTATTGATTCTCTCTTCATCTTACAGTGTTCAATTGTACCATAATTTTTGGGTGGATCGAGAGTTTGCTTATAGATTTTCTAACCATCTTGCAGAGTTCATGTACGATATAATTTCTGGGTGAAGTAGAGGTTCAAATGATAATTTTTTATTCATCTTGCGGAGTTCACTTGTATTGTGATTTTTGGGTGGAGCGGGAATTCACTTATCGATTTTCTAGCCATATTGTAGAGTTCGTATACAATGTGATTTTCGGGTGCAATAGAAAGTTGTATGATTGATTATTTGACTATCTGGACACCTTCACTTGCATCGCGATTGCTATTATATTGTCTTAATGTTGAAATTATGTTGATCGGTTTAATTTTTTAGTATATGATCATGATTATGAATTACACTATTTAATATATATATTTTTATGACTTGCGATCTATCATGGATTATGAATGATAAGTGTGTAATCTTATAGGGTACTCCTCATTGCAATAGCCATTGACGTTATCAAACTATATTAGTTGATGCAGGTGTAAAGCGAGCCGATGTTGTTCACTGGGTTGCTAGAGTAGATCGGGTAGCTGAGGAGCTAAAGGAGGTCCTTGCGGCCCATATTGAGCTTCATTACTAGATGATAGATTTCTGTTTTTGTTTAATGAACTTTGTTATTTGAGATTGTATCCCAGCCAATAATGCTTCGTATTCTGCTACATTGTTTGATGTTTGGATTCCAAATCTTAAAGCATATTGTGTGCAGGTCTGGTCAGGAGCCTCAAGGACTATTTCGGCCGCGCTGCCATTAGAATTGGATGAACCGTCAACGTAGTGTCGACGTTGGTACGTCTGGATCATCCGTTCGAATTTTAGGCTGCTTGGTTTGGATGTCAGGGCTAGTTCCCAGGTCGTTCTCGAGTATGAGTTAGACAATGAAGTCGGCCACTACTTGGCCTTTGATGCTTATTCAAGGATGATACCTGATGTCGAACTCGTTAAGCTCGACTACCCACTTTGTGAGTCTTCTTGATACATCGGGTCTCTGGAGTACTTGGCGGAGGGTTTAGTTAGTCGGGACGACGATGGTATGGGCTTGGAAGTAGGGTCGCATTCGACGAGATGTGACGATGAGGGCTAGGGCTAGCTTTTTGATGTCTGGATACCTAGTCTTGGCGAGGAGCAGGGCTTTACTGACGTAGTATACTGGGAGTTGTTTCCCCCCTTATTCTTGAATGAGGGCTGAGCTGACCGCTGCTGTCGAAACTACAAAGTATAACAACAACGACTCTCCTTTCTTGGGCTTCAAGAGCAACGATGGTGATCCCAAGTACTACTTGAGCTGTTGGAAGGTGATTTCGCACTCCTCCATCAATTATGCGTTTTGCCCCCCTTTTAATTACTTGAAAAAGGTGGAGGCATTTGTCAGTGGCTCAGGATACAAAACGGTTGCTATTCTCCCTGTGAGGCATTGGACTTCTTTCGTTGTCCTGGGTGAGCTTGTGTTGAGTAGAGCCTGAATTTTATCAGGGTTTGTCCCTATCCCTCTCTGGATGACCAAGAATTTGAGGAATTTTTCCAAACTGACGCTAAAGGTGCACTTGCTCGGGTTCAACTTCAGCTGGTATTTTTGCAGGATTGTAAACATTTCTTCGAGATCGAGGACTGTAGCCCTGATACTCTTGACGAGTATGTCATCGACATAAACTTCAATAGAATGTTCAATCTGTTGGGCAAACATTTTGTTGACGAGTCATTGATATGTGGTCCCAGCGTTCTTCAACCCGAAATGCATGACCTTGTAGTAGCAGAGTCCTTTGTCTGTGACGAAGGCCATCTTCTGCTTGTCATTTGGGTGCATATCAATTTGATTGTAGCCCGAGTAAGCATTCATGAAACTCAGGAGCTCGTGTCTGGCCGTGCTGTGAACGAGCTGGTTGATCCCAGGGAGAGGGAAGATGTCTTTGGGGCAGGCTTTGTTCAGGTTAGTGTAGTCAACACAAACCCGTCACTTCCCATTAGACTTTTTTACCAAAACCACATTGGCTATCCAGTCTGGATAGTAGATTTCTTCAATGAAACCTGTATTGAGGAGTTTTTTGACTTCTTCTCCGATTACGATGTATTATTCTGGCTCGAATGCCCTCCACTTCTGCCTGATTGGTCAGTGGTCGAGGTCGATGTTTAACTTATGAACCATAACTTTCGGGATGATGCCTGATGTTACATCCTTAATGTCATGGAATAACATTGTTGAGATTCCTATTGATCTCCCTTGACTAGTCTGATACCGTGATCACTTGGGAACTTCGTCACGAGATGATATGTCGACACGACAGCCCGAAGAGCATTAAGTGAGGGTTGTCCAAGAATGACATTGTAGACAGAAGAACAATCTACCACTAAGAAATCAATCATGGTCGTCGTCTGATTTTATCCTTCTTTAGCGGTGACCGGGAGTTGAATTGATCCTTCCGAGGTAACTTTATCTCCTGCAAATCTGAGCAAGGGATTTTGATGGCTTCGAGTCAAGGCCTTCCGACCCCCATTTTTTCGAATGCTTCAGTGAAGTGGATGTCAGCAGAGCTGTCGGTATCCACCTAAATCCAAAACACATTGCGGTTATCTGTGGTCATAGTGACCACAAGTGCATCGTCATGGGGTACTGTATACCTCAGACATCCTCTTAAGTGAAGGATAGATTGCAAGGTGTCACTTTATACTCTTTCGGGGATCTACTAGTGACGTGGATCTAATGCTCCAAGTTGCAGTGACTGATACTTTGGGCATGGGCTCTTCGAGCTCGATTGTAGTCTCCTCCCCGGATGGTTCGCCAAAGATAGTGCGGATTTCCCTAGCGGGTTCATTGTTAATAGGTTGCTCGTTCTTCGAGTCCACTCACTCTTCCATCCTATTGACATATTCACGCAGGTGCCCATTGTGGATGAGGGCTTCAATCTCCTCTTTTAAGTCGAAGCAATCACCGGTTAAGTGGCCGTGGTCATGGTGGAAGTGACAAAACTTCCTCTTGTCTCGCTTGTTGGCGTCGGATTTCATCTTGTTCAGCCACATGAGAATTCTTTTGTCTTGGAGTTCCATGAGGACTTGCTCAGGCGTTGTGTTGAGGGTTGTATACAAAATGAACCTGTTGTTGGGTTATCGGCTTGAGCGCTGGCCTCTAGGTGGCTCATCGTCTTTCCTTCTTATGCTACCATTGGCCGAGGAAGGTTCCTCATTAGGTCGCCTTTCTTTGGCCGAACTCCCCTTATTCTGAGTAGCTTTTCACAAGCTAAAAATCTCTTTGGCGTTAGAGTATTTTTGTGCCCTATTGAGGAGGTCGGCTATCTTTGTTGGGGGGTTTTTTATAATGCCCCAGATTTTTGCCAACCTGGAGTTAGATGTCCTTAGGCAAGGGATAGATCCTAACCCCTTTTGAACCTCTCAAACCTCAAATCCTTTAGAAATTAGACAAGTTTAACTAAGTGCTAAACTAGATTAACTGTGAAATCCACTTGAATCACTTTAAATACGATCTGTAAGACCCAAAACTTGTAGAATCATCGACGCTAGGTTACCCTGAAATCTAGGATCAATCTCATTACCCAGTTGCTCTCGGGAGTACATTGAAACTCCATATCGGATCTGGACCGCACATCGAAAGTCCGATGACCACGAGACTAAGCGCTTAGGACCGCCGTGCTGGGCTTGATAACCATCTCAGAAATCAAGTCCAGATAGTGTCCCGAAGCCATTCGCTTGAGCCCGGAGCGAAGAGTGTGAGAAAACGTGGTTTCCTTTAGAAATCAAATCTAATTTAAGTAATCTGAGACTTGTCACTTGCGGGACAAATATAAGGATTTAGACCGTTAGAATCTGACATAAATACACCCTCGGATCAGTGGAAATTTCCTACACAGGCCAGTGTACTTGTGGCCCCAATCGGTGATCGTGGACCGTTAAACCGAAACTGGTCCACCACGTGAGATCTGTAAATCCGATTGGAATAAAAACTTAACTTGACCTAGATCCATGGTCAGGGAGCTTAAGTCCGACCTTTGGCTCAAGGGAGGGCTCCAGAAATGCTCCGTTGAGCTGAAACAGACGCTCTTTGGACATAACCAAAGTATACCTTGGCCCTAGGGCCATTCCCATCAGTTTTGGGCCTATATAAGGGCCTTAAGCCCTCACTCTCTCATTCCATACAAATTTGGGAAACCCTAGGAGAGAGAAGAGAGGAAAGAGAGAGAAAGAGAGAGAGAGAGTTGGAGTTCATCCCCGGGATTCAATCCCATCATTCCACGGACTGAATCAGCCCTTCCATACCACTCTACCGGTAATACCGATCCCATTCTCAGGTAAGAAAACCTAACCCTAATCTGTTTTCGGGTTTCAGGTAGTGTAGGTTATCAAATAACTAACCCAACTCATGTAATAGGTTGATATACCCTCGTTGACGAAGCCTTAGAGTTTCTAGCGAATTTGTTACGCTTCTACGGCGTAAGGTGCAGACTTTAAATGTATAGGTTATGGTTTCAAGGCTTTCAATGTCAGTTAATGATATATTACTGACGTGGATGCTATTATACATGTACAAAGTGCTGTCCATTTCGTTTTTCAGATATACGCTAACTATGTTGAATATACTGTATTCTTCGTAATTATAAAAAATACTGTGTACGTATGAAATTTGGATTTATGCCTAACATGATTATTTACCATGACTATATGCTTGTTATATATGCGATAACTCTCTAGCGAAAGGACTTGCCCTAAATCACACCACGACCAAATTACGTTATATGTGATAAAGTGTGCAGCCCAAGTGTTTGTAGAAATGAATGAATGAATATGGAACTTGGATTCATGCTTTCCATGACTATCCGTCGTGGGTGCATGCTTGTTATAAATGGGACAATTCCCTAGTGAAAGGATTTAGCCTAATACCTATGTGATCAATATATGTCATGTATGTGGATGTATGTAGTCTAAAGTGTTTGTTGAAATGTCTAAATGAGTATATAGTTAGTCATTTGTAATGTGTATGGGTGTTGAGATATAATTCTCAACTCCTTTAACTATGTGTATGCTTTCCTCCATGTACCGTATATTATGGTGTCTATTTCTCTATGTAATGCATATGTATAAATCCATGTTTAAGTTGTATTCCAACAAAGCCGTGAAGGGTGATGAGGGAGTGGTGTAACGATTCCGTGCAACAGCCCTGGTAGCCCTAAAGCGGATATGATTGTATGATTTGAAATCTTGATCCATTATTGCTTTAACTATCTTCTAGGATATTTTGTTGTAATTGAATGTGATTAGGGCTATTGCATAGTCCAGGCAATCGATAACAGAACCTAGATTGGTGGATGATGTTGTTTCGCCACACAAGATGTGTTCGACGAATCCGAATCATATTCGATTATCTATAGTGATTAGGCCAAAAGGAGTGCTTACGCACTTCATGTCGATTAACTCGATGTGCGCTCGTGCTAGTCGAGCTCGTCAAGTAACCCGATTGGCCCTATGTACGTTCATCATGTTTGGACGCTACTGCTTGAACCTAAGGTACCAAACTCACCAGTGGAAACCCCGTTAACCTTGGTACCTCGATCCGCTAAGACTTATGAGCTAGACATGGTGGTATGGGACACTATGGTCGAGCTGTCGGCCTACGCTGGGGCGACGAGCCTCCCCATAGTGACCAGTGAGCAACACCGCCTCGTGAGCCGAATACAATGGTATGGGACACTGTATTTGAGCTATCGGCCTACACTGTTTTGGTGACGAAGCCGTGATTATTGATGGGGGAGTGGTGTAACGATTCCGTACAACAGCCTTGATAGCCCTAGACGTGCCCTTTGTAGTGACCTCGAGCATACACTGAACCTGCGTTGAGGCGACGAGCCTTTCCGTAGTAATTAGAGTATAAGATAGGCCTACCCCATCGCAGCCTAGCTATGGTCCCCAATCGGGTTGGTGATGTGCCTTCGAAAATAGACTGCTAGTTGGTAGAGCGTTGGTGGTAGTGACCTAGAACCGTAACTTCGTATGAGATTTACTAGGATTGATGACCCTAGAATAGATCATTGTTTAGGTATTGATAGAAGGGAGGTACCTTAGTTTTCCAATCCTGCTGTATAAAAAGGACTAATAAGAACTTGGTAATCATATGTATGCACTGCATTACGCGTGTGTTGAGGCGTAGCAGGTCAAGCACTGAGGTAGTATTGTTCATGCGCAAACGTGAGATGAAGTCGCTGAGGGAGCGTAGGAGAGGGCATGTATCATACATTCATACCATTCTTGCATTAACAAGAGTACTTAGGGATGTGTGATTTACTGCTTTATCATTACTGCTTGATTAAATTGATAACATGCTAACCTTTTCTTTATTGTTCCACTTAGTTGATCACTCACTCCCACGTAACGGGATAGTGTTGTACACACCAACCAAACTCTGTCTTAGCTGCGAGTGATGGCGATGCTTATGAGGCAGACCAGACTTTTACGATGACGAGGAGGAGCTTTCCTATATGCACCTCTCTGGCGGGTTTATGTAGACCTAGAGTTGCGCGGATGGGGCTACAGAGTTTTAGGTAGAGAACATTACACTTTCTCATTTTGTACATGGTAGAACTACACTTGTAATTCTTTGACCTGGTAACATGTTCACACTCTAGAGACTTACACCAGTTTACATGTATTTAATATATCTATCACAGTCTTTTGCTTGCATAATTTAACTCTCTCTTGAGTATGATATGCTGTTTTGGCTTAATCCCATTCATCTTTAATGCACTAACACAAACAACATTAAATCATCCTTATTTATGTTGGATAAGTGATGCGTTGGAACTCGGGAGTTGAATTTATGCTCGACCCCTAATTTTCAAGGCGTTACAACATGGTATCAGAGCATGATTTAGATTAAACCGGACCTGGGTTATAGTTACACTAGTACGCTGACGCTTTTGACATAGGTGGGTGCGAGAGAAATATAAAAACGAACTTAGGTTTCCCGATTTCGCCAATTGGCGAAGTTCAGCGAAATCGATCATTTTGTTTGGATCCGTACCCATCTGTGATCACATGAGTCGATCCCAAATCACCCCTAGACCGTCACTTGACAGGTTTAAACCATAATTTACCTCATTCCAGCCGTTGAAAATCGGTACTTTCGAATGACATCAGAAACTACCCGAAATGACTCGAAACGGCTCAAAACGGAGTCGGGGGGCCAAATGGGGCACTTCCACGGGGACCCAAGGTTGGACCCACATCTTTTTAGAGTCCAGGGGGGAGGACCCACCCAAATGGTGAGCCCTCGCCGGATGGTCCAGAGACCGGCAAGGACCTCGCCGACTAGCGGGCTCGGCCGGGCAGGCCGCTCGGACCGATCGAGTTTGTGGGGTAGGGTGGCCCACTGATCCAGGGTTTGTTGTTTAAAACTGTTCCAAACACGCCCCTCCTTCACAAAGTGTCCTCCCAAGCTCTCCTTTCTCTCCCAAACTTCCGATTTTTAACAAAAATCACCCCTCTAACCTCTTCCTCTTTCGTACACCCTCTCCACCACCCTGTTGTAAACTCGTCTCCATTGCTGCCTACCCTCTCCATTCTCTCTCATTTGAGCTCTTGAATCCCTCATTTAGGCTCAAATTATGTGCTCCCACTAACCATCCTCTTTCTTCATTTTCCCTCTTCATTCCCTTCCATTGGAGCCTTTACACCCTCCTTTGAGGCTCAAATCCATGGAGACCTAAAGACTCCAACCCTTTTCCTCCCTTTTCTTCACTTTTCCATGGCTCTATTGGAGCTTATTATGGCCATGCATTCAAGGAGACCAAGAGGTGCCGCCGCTAGTACAAGCGCCAATCGGGAGTTTCAGACGAAGCAAGATCTCGATCCTCGGGCTCCTGTTGGAAGGGCTCTATTGGCGGATTTGTCGCATGGAGTTTATGAGGGTCGTAGGGTCCTTTTTGAAGCTCATGTGGATGGGCAGCTATTTGGAGAATACTTGTTGTTCGAGCACCTAGAAGAAGCCAGGTGGGGTCCACTATTTGAGGGCGAGTACCTTGCAAATGCGAGCACTGTTCGAGCTTTCCATGCTCACATTCAAGAACCTACACTAGAGCCTTTGCAGTTCAAGATCCCATGTGGAAGAGTCCTGGAAGCCACAATTGACGTTGGTTTGATATCTCAGCTTATGGATGTGCCCCTTAGTGAGGTATATGCAAGTGGGTTGAATCTGAGGAGTGCAGGTGAAAGGGATCACCGCACACGGTTCCTTTGTGGTCGACTGGTTCAGTGGCAGCCCAACAATAGCCTTCTAGTGACCAATATGACTGACGACTTCTGTTTACTCCATCACATTTTCACGTTCAATGTTTACCCTAGGTGGAGCAATCGCAGCGAGTGTATGCGATTGATGGTGGATTTCATGTACCAAGTGGGGTAGAGAGCGAAGCTGTACATGCCTACGTATGTTTTGCGACAGATAGTTCTTACTACACGCTCTAATAGGAGGACTGATTCGTTCCCTTTCAGCGATTCATATGCAAGATCGCCCATGAGTTTGGCTACAGACTTGGGGCGGAGAGGCCGGTGCCGATTCATCACATCAACGAGACTACTCTCAATTAGATGAAGATCAGGCCGCGACGACGACAAGCCTGACTTGAGGAGAGTGAGGATGAGATAGAGAGTGAAGAGGAAGAGAGTGAGGAAGAAGGTGGAGCTGAAATAGAAGAGGAAGTGAGTGAAGAAGAAGAGGAGGCCCAAGATACGGAGGAGAGCTGCCATCCTACGCCACCAGAGCAGGACACTGATCGGGCTGCTAGGGATGCTCGTATAGCTCGACTTGAGGAGGATCAGGTTGCCCTACGACAGGGTCAGCCGGTCCTACGACAGGATATTATGGATCTTCGGGGCCTTGTGAAACATAAGTTCAAGAAGGTGACTCATACTTTGAAGTCTATCCTGTGCTACTTACAGGATAAGGGTGTCCCTCCTCCGTCGCCAGACTTGGATCCCTAGTCATCTGTGCCGTTGTCTCATAGTTTGTTTATTGCTGTGTTAAGACCTTTGTGTTTTCATGTTGAGTGGCTTCGTAGTGTGGTAGTTTGGTAGTATGTTTTAGTGTTTGAAGCCTTAATTGTATTAGCTCACATGCATCTTCTGTCATGGTCCATGTAAGGCTACATCCCATGTATTGTGACGATTTTGGGTTAAATGAAATGCATGAAGCTCCTTTTGATATCGAATGTGTAGAATGCTTGACAGGAGTTGTACTTGACAATTGTGAACTCCTTCCACCCCTCCACCATTACTCCTCTAAACCCATCTCTTACTCCTATTGGCCTCACCATTTCACACTCATATGAGCACAAAACCCAACTTTTATGTCTTATAACTTTCCAAACCAACAAATCTCATCTTACACTTTCCAACACAAGACTCATTTTCCAAAGCCTATGAAATTGATTTTAATCCCATCCCACCCTCCATCCAAACATATCATTCTCAATCCCGAAGTGGGATTAGTAATGCAATCCATTTAATACAACCTAATACCATTGGTCAAACAGGCCCTTAGAGTTTTAGACCTAGAGTTGGTACTCCAAGATTACAAATAAATCTAGCAGTATAGGAAATCCAACAAATTAATAATGTGAACCCTAGGACCTTCTTAGCTAGTATGAGCATGTGTGTAGTGCTCGAGTGTAGTTAAATTCAAGTTCAGGCAACTCAATTCTAATCAGACAACGTTTGACCCTAAGCGATAAATAATTTCTTGTATTAGAAAGGGTATGAAATCATCTAGCGTATAAGCATAGACCTTGGATTACAATTATTAGTTAGTTATATTAAGGAATGTAAAACATTAATTATGCTAAGACAATTGAAAGATAGATTTAGTTAGTTGGCTTGATTAGTTTGGAGTGAGATTTCATTCCTTCGTTGAATCTCCCTAATACTTATAAGCTTATTTAATAACTCTTAGAAAAGTTGTTTTAACTTAGAAAGTATTCACACTTAGAGAAAAGTTATATATCCCTCTGTTTGAACGTTAAATCAAAACAACACAACCCCTGGGATTGTCTTCTCAAGGGTGGGTTTATTATAATCGGGAACACGGAGTAGAAAACTATATATAAGCGAGGTATTCGCGGTTTGAATTGAATTCTCAATCCTAGTAGTTACCAATGAACTCAATGCTCTGATCAAGCAAAAGGTCAGGATCAACTAGGATTAAGAACTGATACGACAATTTTCTGTCCTAGCTAGGCAGAAGGTCTATGTATCCAGTTCAGACCCACTACACAACTTTCCCTCCGTGTTGGCCGAACCACTTATAACCAAAAGTTTGTTACTTCGCTTTTGAGAAGTGTTAAGAACACATAGCCAATATGGATACTTTGCTCGGGGCTAAGAAATTTCTTAAATGGGCAACAGAGAGTTAGGGATTAGGTCCTGAATCACCGACCATTCGGGCATACATATTGTGCATATGACCTTAGAAATATAGCCCGTTAACCTATTTTGTCCAACTTCCTTATGCACTAATAATGTATAGAGTATCTTACAGTATTCAACTAGGTCTAAATTACACCTCATTCTAACGTACAGAGCGAGACATGGATTCTTGAGCCTTACATAAGTTTTTAAGGGGGGTAGAAAGGTTATGAATGCGGTCAAGTTAGGGCACAACGGAAGCTTGGTGGGCCGATAGCCCACTGGCCCAGGGTCGAATGGAATTGGACTATACGTAAAGATAAGTCACTAAATAGGATTTGAACCTTTCTTAGAATGTCGATAATAAGGGTACTAGAAGGAAAGTAATTAGGGTTTAAGCATTAAACCAATTCGTATTACAGAAAGGGCCTAACAATGAGTATGAGTGTAACTACTACCATGGACATGAATTAAGATGAGGACTCTCCTAGACTAAGACCCAATGGGCAACCTTATGACTAGGAAATTTGACCCTTTCATTGATGAACATTCCCTAAGTTTTTTTTTAGAGTGATCAGATTACGGAAGTACTGGCATATACAACTGCGAAGCATTCACAGCTTGACCCAATTCTCAATCTTGGGTGGCTACTAATGGACTCACTGTTTTGATCGAACAGAAGACCAGGATCTACCAGGACTAGGAAGGGATACGATGAGCCTTCTACCCTAGTCAGGTAGATGATCGATGAATTGGGATCAAGCCCACTACAACCATCTCTCCGTATTAGTCAACCATTGAAACAAAATATCTTACTCTAAATAAATGGGAATTATCGTCAAGACGTCAGATAGATAAAGGAATAAATTGTAGCAAACCACTGGGGTATAAGCAAGAGATAAAGGATAAGTTTAAGGGAGGGTAGACGAACATGAGTTAGACGTCAATAAAATCTTTACTTACTACCCTTAGGAAATTTCAGGGACGAAATTATTTTTAAGGGGGTAAGATTGTAACGCCCCAAATTTTTACCAACCTGGAGTTAGATGTCCTTAGGCAAGGGGTAGATCCTAACCCCTTTTGAACCTCTCAAACCTCAAATCCTTTAGAAATTAGACAAGTTTAACTAAGTGTTAAACTAGATTAACTGTGAAATCCGCTTGAATCACTTTAAATACGATCTGCAAGACCCAAAACTTATAGAATCATCGACGTTAGCTTACCCTGAAATCTAGGATCAATCTCATTACCTAGTTGCTCTCGGGAGTATATTGAAACTCCATATCGGATCTGAACTGCACATTGAAAGTCCAATGACCACGAGACTAAGCACTTAGGACCGCCTTGCTGGGCTTAACAACCATCTCGAAAATCAAGTCTAGATAGTGTCCCGAAGCCATTCGCTTGAGCCCGGAGTGAAGAGTGTGAGAAAACGTGGTTTCCTTTAGAAATCAAATCTAATTTAACTAATCAGAGACTTGTCACTTGCGGGCTAAAAATAAGGATTCAGACCGTCAGAATCTGACCCAAATACACCCTCGGATCAGGGAAAATTTCCTACACAGGCTAGTGTACTTGTGGCCCTAATCGGTGATCGTGGACTATTGAACCGAAACTGGTCTGCCACAGGCGATCTGTAAATCCGATTGGAACGAAAACTTATTTGAGAATACTTTTAGGTGTTAGGTTTAAGTTTAGGTTATAGGTTTAGGTTAAGGTTTAGGTTAAGGTTATAAGCTATAGGTTTAGGGAATTGAGAATAGGTTAAGGTTTATGTTTAGGAAATCGTGTTCTGGTTTGGGATCGGGTTTAGGTTTGGGTTTTCAAGTTTAGGTGTAAGTTTAGGTTAGGGAGTTGAGATTAGGATTAGGTGTAGGTTTAGGTTTAGGGATTTGAGAATACATTTAGGTTTTAGGTTTAGGTTTAGGTTATAGGTTACAGGTTTAGGTTTAGGTATAGGTATAGGTTAAGGTTTAGGTTTAGGTTATAAGCTATAGGTTTAGGGAATTGACAATAGGTTAAGGTTTAGGTTTACGAAATCGGGTTCAGGTTCGGGATCAGGTTTAGGTTTGGGTTTTCAAGTTCAGGTTTTGGTTTAGATTAGGCTGTTGAGATTAGGATTAGCTATAGGTTTTAGGTTTAGGTTTAGGTTTTAGGTTATAGTTTAAGGTTTAGGTTTTAGGTTTAGGTTAAGGTTAGGTTATTGGTTATAACTTTAGGTTATAGGTTATAGGTTAAGGTTTTAGGTCATAGGTTTTGGTTTACATTAACGTTATAGATTTAGGTTTAGGTTTTGGTAAAGGTTTAGGTTTAGGTTATAAGCTATAGGTTTAGGGAATTGAGAATAAGTTAGGGTTTAGGTTTAAGAAATCGGGTTCGGGTTCGAGATCGGTTTTTAGTTTGGGTTTTCAAGTTTAGGTTTAGGTTTAGGTTAGGGAGTTGAGATTAGGATAAGCGAGGGTTTAGGTTTCGGGATTTGAGAATACATTTAGGTTTTAAGTTTAGGTTTAGGTTATAAGTTAAGGTTTAAGTTTAGGTTTAGGTTTAGGTTATAAGCTATTGGTTTAGAGAATTGAGAATAGGTTATGGTTTAGGTTAAGGAAATCGGGTTTGGGTTTAGGTTTAGGTTTAGGTTTAGGTTAGGGAGTTGTGATTAGGATTCGGTGTAGGTTTAGGTTTAGGGATTTGAGAATACATTTAGGTTTTAGGTTTAGGTTTAGGTTTAGGGTTTAGGTTATAAGCTATAGGTTTAGGGAATTGAGAATAGGTTCAGGTTAAGGTTTAGGAAATCAGGTTCGGGTTCGGGTTCGGTATCAGGTTTAGGTTTGGGTTTTTAAGTTTAGGTTTAGGTTTCGGTTAAGGAGTTGAGATTCGGATTAGGTGTAGGATTAGGTTTAGGGATTTGAGAATACATTTCGGTTTTCGGTTTAGGTTTAGGTTTAGGTTGTAGGTTATTGGTTTCGGTTTTGGTTTAGGATTAGGTTTAGGTTTAGGTTATAGGCTATAGGTTTAGCTAATTGAGAATAGGTTAAGGTTTAGGTTTAGGAAATCGGGTTCGGGATCGAGATCGGGTTTAGGTTTGGGTTTTCAAGTTTAGGTTTAGGTTTAGGTTAGGGAGTTGAGATTAAGATTCGGTGTAGGTTTAGGTTTTGGGATTTGAGAATACATTTAGTTTTTAGGTTTAGGTTTAGGTTATAGGTTTAGGTATAGGTTAAGGTTTAGGTTTAGGTTTAGGTTATAAGCTATAGGTTTAGGGAATTGAGAATAGGCTATGGTTTCGGTTTAGAAAATTGGGTTCGGGTTCGGGATCGGGTTTAGGTTTGGGTTTTCAAGTTTAGGTTTGGGTTTAGGTTAGAGAGTTGAGATTAAGATTAAGTGTAGGTTTAGGTTTAGGTTAAAGATTATTGGTATAGGTTTAGGTTGAGGTATAGGTTAAGTTTTAGGTTTGGGCTTAGGTTTAGGTTATAAGCGCTAGGTTTAGGGAATTGAGAATAGGTTAAGATTTAGGTTTAGGAAGTTGGGTTCTAGTTCGGGTTCGGGATCGGGTTTAGGTCTGGGTTTTCAAGTTTAGATTGAGGTTTAGGTTAGGGAGTTGAGATTAGGATTAGGTGTAGGTTTAAGTTTAGGGATTTGAGAATACCGTTAGGTTTTTAGTTTAGGTTTAGGTTATAGGTGAAGGTTTAGGTTTAGGGAATTGAGAATAGGTTAAGGTTGAGGTTTGGGAAATCGGGTTCGGGTTCGAGATCGGGTTTAGGTTTGGGTTTTCAAGTTTAGGTTTAGGTTTATGTTAGAGAGTTGAGATTAGGATTTGGTGTAGGTTTTAGTTTAGGGATTTGTGAATACATTTCGGTTTTAGGTTTAATTTTAGGTTTAGGTTATAGGTTATTGGTTTAGGTTTAGGTTACAAGCTATAGGTTTAGGGAATTGAGAATAGATTAAGGTTTAGGTTTAGTGTTCACTCCCCAAGTATAGGGTTGTGATGTAGTAATAAACTCGGTAAGACCGAGGTCGAATCCACAGGGACTGAAACCTGTACGCTTTCTAAAAATGACCAGATCTAGAATTAGGCTAAGATGAATTCTAAATCGATTGTAATTTGAAGAATAATGGTGAAATATTTAATCTAAAACTTAGGAGAAATCAGAGAAAAGGGAAACTAGGGATTCAGAGGATCCACTTGTAGAGATCAGGGAGATCTTATGCATGTATTACAATTTAGGAAAATTAAGCTGAATCCTTTAATGTAATTTTGATAAGATGAAAGGTATATGAATTAGAATGGATTCCATCACCAAACCATGCCCGAGACAAAGCAAACAACGAATTAAACTAATTACCAACCAATCAATGTATGAAGGTTAGGAAGGGTAATGCGACATCCAACCATGCCCGAGAGACGATGGTGAACAACGGGGCTTCGACGTCATAAACATAAAAGAAGAAAGGACATGCTCAAAGCCATTGCGGACCCATTGTAATTTCGGTCTGTGAGACCATTAAAGACCGAAAACATTCCCTTAATAAAAATCCAAATCGATGTCGGATCGGTCTAAACAAAGGCACAAGCAAAGAGGCCTCCCATCACGCTACAAGCTTCACCTCTTGGCCTAGCCAAGGGTTTAATACACATGATGCGGCTAGATCTCTTAAAATAAAAATAAAACTAAAAGAAGAAAAACTCTCCTGTCTCTCTTCCACGTCCAGTAGCTCCAAGCCTCGACCAAGTAGCCCCAATCTCTCCCTCTCATGTCTTTCTTTATAGGCGAGAAAATCAATTTGAAGTCGTTTGCAAATTTACGCGGCTTGACCCTTCAAGCCGTGTGCGTAGAAGAAAAAACGTAAATGACTTACGTTTAGATGGGGTTTACGAGACACTGATCGTCCCAAAACCCTTTTGATCTTCATGGTTGGGGTCGTGGCCACCCTCTGAAGATTATGAACCGTTTGGATCTTGCATCTGATCACGCGTATGCTCGTACACCGCCCCGCGTCGTCCGGACGCACGTCCATGCGTAACGCATGCGTAAGGCCTTGATTTGCGTAATTGGTGGGGCCCACTTCACTGCCGTTTTGATAAATCCACTCCGTTCATTGTATGAAGCTCAAGATTCTGGTCAGACAGGGATAATTTCGGACGTCCTTTGTTGAGGCCCACGGGAAGAAATCCCGCTGCTGCAATAACAGTGGTCCTTTTATGCTTCTTTGTCATCACGCATGTGCGTGTCTGATTACCCAAAGTCAACGTAACTTTGACCGTGTTTTCGTCCCTCTACAAGATGAGCGGCTTGAATCATTCATATGGGTTAGTTTTTATGGCCCACCAATCATCCGTCCGTCAGCCAACCCGGAGGAAAACGAGAGACTCTGCTTTCTGTTTGGAATTGCTCGGTCACCGCCGACAGGCGCTTCACATCGCTAGGTTCGGTGCTTTGTGGAGTGCATGCTTCTGTGCACTCCACTCACGCAAAGTGGGTATTACCTTGATGTGTGAGAAATCTGATCCGACTGTTGGTTTTACCACCTTATTTAATGGGTTACGACCAAAATTGAAGCATACTCAGATATCAGGTGGGCTCCAGATGGACGATTTTGTGGGCTTAAGTTCCATTGGGCCACTTCTACAGAGATCTAGGGGTTGAAATTTGATGTGAACGGTTAATTTATGGCCCTCAGGCCATATGTGAAGTTTTAAGCTGAACGGATGGTGAGAACCTTGTGATTTTTCATTCTGGACGTCCGTCAGGCCATTTGAGCTTCAGTTTCTCGATTTCCTCAAATCCCTGGCGTGTAAATCCATTGATCTTGGTCCTTGTGGTCCGTCCCTTGCCTTTGGTGTCATCAGAGTGTCAAATCCATGCATTTAGCATCCTTTTTCAGTCCAAGCTCCTCAAGTCATCTTGCAACACAAACGCGATTAAAATAGGCTGTTGAACCGTATAATGTTCATAAATGCAGGCAATAAATGGGATTTAATATGCAATATTTGACCCTCAACACAACCCCCAACCAGCATTTTGCTAGTCCCGAGCAAAATATGCGAAGAATAAGTTGAGAATTACGAGACAATTCTTATGAAGCCGAGTGATATTTTGAAAAACAATCCAGATATGAGAAATCTTAAGATTCATGAATGTTGATTATCAATTTCTCCTGGCCTCCCATACACGGTGAATTTCATAGTCAAGTTCAAATATTAATCCATAAACTGGAATAATTTTAAACATTGAGTTCCATGGGTGTATAGTGAGATCTCGGCTTACCATCATTAAGAGATCAAATTGTCGATTTCATGATTTCATTAGTAATCAATCAGAAAATTCCTAACAACCATCACCTAAACCAGTACTTTGCCTCACAAATCATTCTTTCATTTTCTAGTTTTTTTTTATTTTTTTTTATTTTTTTTTTGTCAAGATGGGAATCAAATTTTCACTTATAGGGAGCAAACCTATAGTAAAATTAGTCGCCCAACTCTTTCCAATTGTTAATCATGAAAATCAAATCCACACCTATAGGGAGCAAACCCATGGTGTAATTCTCTTTTTATACCCTGATGGCCAAATCTTTTAAGCTGGTTTCTTTCATGCTCGGTGATTACTAGGTTAATCATTCAATTTCAAACTGAAATCTCAATGTGTAAGCGAGATCTGACATGTGAAATCATGACTCAATCGATGTTTGCAACTTCTAATTATGGATTAATAATTCAAACTTAACTGTGAAATCTACCGAGCAACTGAATCCAAGAGTAGTAAATCACCAACATAACGTATCTTGAAATTCTAAATCCAGGATAGTCGTCAAAATCACTTCAAATGCACAAGAATTTCCAGAATTTCTCAAGACCAAGAAAACACTGATTAGGTTACCTAATCTCCCACCCCCAACCTAAAATCTACATTGTCCTCAATGTAAAAGATATGAGCATGGAATGCACATGGGACAACGACAGTAAACAAAAAGTGATGGGAAGATAGTACCTGGATGATGAATCGAGAGAGACTTTCCAAGAGATCGCAGCATGGAAGCCGACTAGCATGAGAGAGATAACAACACAAAAATAACAAAAATAAAATCTTACCTATACCACTTTCGCAGGTGCTCTCGATTGCATTTAGCGTATGCAACAAGCCTTTAAACCCCTAGGTTGCCCCTAGTGGACGAGTTGTAGTCTCGTGAGGGTTTACAGCAATGTTACCCACAAACATTGAACTCACTACTCATGCTGCAAGGTTCATCTTCTGGCCAATATCTTGATAAGTTCCTCAGAAGTTCCTCAACAAGATCATCCAAAAGCCCTTTTGCAAAAGGCTTGGATGCCCTGGAGACATTCCAGAGAAACTTATGTACCTCATCAAGAATTTGTCGTTGATTCGCTTGAGGTATCCAGAGTATATACGATTCACCTGCGACATAAGAAGTTTCGAAGTTAGTATCCCATGGTGAATCAGAGACTACAAGTAGATCAAATTGAGAAAAATTTTCAAGAAGTGGTGTAGTCTCAACACATTCCGAAGTATCAGACTTCGGTTCAATTTTTAGCTCCTCCTCCTTAATGGTAAGCATTCAGGATCTGTAGAAGGAGGGCTTGAGCAAGGGTTCTCTCGGTCAATGATGACTACCGAGACGTCGTCTTGCAAGGCATCCACTTTATCTTTTAACATGGGATCGTTTGAATCTGCAGAGTGTGCCAAGTAATCATCCAAAGAGTCGAAACATTCAGTTGAAAGGAGTTCATTCATTCTATCGAGATTTGTGATGATATGTCCAGTAACTCCTTTATCTTCCTCGACAATAGAAATGAGCATACTCTCTTGTTTATTCTCAAGGTGGGATGAAATCACCATTGGGTATGTTTCTTCTTGACCTAAATAGGCATATTCCAAATCAGAGGGTAAAGGTTTTAGGTCAAGTTTCGATGCTTTGCGGTTAGACGGTAGAGGCACTACATCAGTTTTGGGCAACTCTTCAAATTGTTGCCTCCACCGGTTAACTTCAAGTACCGGCGCTGTATCAAGCACGACACACGTCTCCCTAATCATGTCATCATCCAAATCATGGGAGTGTGTCAGGTATGTCTCTAGAGGGTCAGAGGATAAGGTCAGAGGCGTTTTATCTTCCACGAAAGAATCAATCATGTTAATGTCGTGGAAATCATCATCATCCTCGAGTTTACTTAGTTGTTGAAAAAGATGTTTGACTCCAATGTCATGTTTCCGAAAGACATAGTCATGACACCATTCCTGCAATTGATAATTGCGTTTGAAGTGGCAAGGAATGGGCGACCAAGAATCACGGGCATCTGAGTGCTCATGTTATTGATGGGTTCGGTGTCTAGGATGATAAAGTCTACAGGGTAGTAAAATCTATCAACCTGTACCAACACATCTTCAATTATCCCTCTTGGTACACGAACAGAGCGATCAGCAAGTTGTAGTGTGGTTAGGGTGGGTTTTAATTCACCCAAACCTAACTGTTTGTATACCGGTAGGGAATCGATTGACGCTCGCTCCTAAGTCAAGAAGTGCGTGATCAATTCGATAGTCCCCAATTACACATGATATGGTTGGGCTACCGGGGTCTTTGAATTTTTATGGCACATCTTGCTTTAGGATGGCACTCACTTTCTCAGTCAGAAAGATTTTCTTTTGAATATTTTGTCGTCTTTTGGTCGTACATAAGTCTTTGGTGGCATATGAAGGTATTTGTTTCACGGCATCAAGTAGTGGAATGTTGACCTTCACTTGTTTCAACACCTCTAGAATATCCTGAGAGTTAGAGAGAGGTTTTGGTGCAACCAACCGTTGGGGAAATGGAGCAACCGGCTTCCCTTGAGGTTCTGGTTCTAACTCTGGTGGGGCATGGCTAGATCCATCTTCTTTATCCACTTCCGGGTCCTTAGACTTTTCGGCCCTAACCGGAATGGTTTTGTCAATGATCTTTCCACTCCTAAGAGTGGTGATGGATTTAGCTTGCTCCATCTGATTTGAAGAGCTTGGGTTGCTAACTTCATATTGCGGTTTAGGATTGGGAAGAGGCTGAGCTGGAAAGCTCCCCTTGTTCCCAATCGTATTTTCAGCCTTAAGTTCTTGTAGTGTTTTGTTAAGGTCTTGCAAGGCTTGTAGCATACCCTGATTGAAAAGATCTTGCTTTTCAAAATGTTTTGACACCAGATCCTCTTGAGATTTCTCTTGTTGTTGTTGTGCAGGTTGATTAAAGAAACCTTGGGGGGTAGCAGTTTGTCCATTCCTCCAACTAAAATTTGGATGATTTTTCCAACCAGATTGTATGTATTAGAGGTAGATCCATTGAAAGGTCTTTGATAGTTATTTACGGCATTAGCTTGCTCATTCAACACTCCTCAAGCGATATTGTAGGACAATTTTCGGTTGTGTGAATGTCGCAATCACGATCTTTATGCAAACAATTTCATTAACCTTATCCTTCTTTCCTTCCATGGCCTCGACTTTTCGTATGAGATTAGTCACTTTAAAATTTAAATCATCCTCTTCTTTCGGAGATATACTCCACCTTTCTCCTTAGATTGAGTTGGCCTAGACGTGGTGTTTGATTTTGGGTAATGGTCCCATGATTGTGCATTTTCTAAAGTCTCTATCGAGGTAATCCCATACCTCATCGACCTCTTTATTCATGAATTCTCCATTACACATTGTCTCGACCAGTTGGCGCATGGAAGATGTCAGTCCATCATAGAAAAAATTTGTAATGCGCCACGTTTCAAAACCGTGTTGTGGGCATGAATTAACAAGATCCTTGAACCTTTCCCAACATAGGTAGAATGTTTCATCTTCCTTTTGGGCGAAGTTCATGATTGCCTTTCTGAGGGTAATTGTTTTATGGTGTGGGAAAAATTTCTTTATGAATTCCCTCTGTAAATCATTCCATGTGCCAATGGATCTAGGACGCAGTGAATGCAACCACGTCTTAGCCTTCTCTTTCAAGGAAAAAGGAAAGAGTTTCAGCCTGATTGTATCCTCGGATACATTGGGAAAGTATAAGGTGGCTATAATCTCATCGAACTCTTTCAAATGTAAGTATGGACTTTCTGATTCAAGCCCATGGAATTTAGGAAGGAGTTGGATAACTCCTGGCTTGATGTCCATCTGTCCTGTGTTTTCCGGAAAAATCATGCATGAGGGCGTGCTCACCCCCGCCGGTTGTAAATAATCTCGTAAGGTACGAGGCGGGGGTGCTTGAAGCACCTCATTCTCATCATGTACTTCCTCATCCATCTGTTGAGGTAGTGCTTGAGGTTGATTTTCAGCCATAACCTCAATTAACTCAGGGGAATTCGAGCGGTGTCTAATCCTGCGATGGACAGTCAACCCCTCAACTAACCCTCCTTCAAATAAGAGACGTCGAGTGTCGTCATGGGCCCACTTGGGCATGAAACACTCATAACCCTCAATTAAATTCTAAACCTAATCCTAAGAAAGACAATGAAAATCTAGAAGGAAAGAGAAAGTTGGAAGGAGATTACCAACTTGAAGTCCCTAAGCTAAAGACTCATAAAACAAAACAAAATAAGTTAGTTTTTAAATAGAAGAAATATCTAAAGCAACCCAAATCTAAAGAGTTAGAAAATCTAGAAAATCAGAAAGAGTTTACCAAATTGGAAGTTCTATCTTAACAACCTACCAAATAGAAAATAAGTTAGTTCTATGAATAAAAAAAAAAAAAAAACAAAATTAAAAATTAAAATTAGTAAAATCCTAATCTTAAACTAACTCTAAATCCAATTAATTTCGAAAAATCGTAGTCGTCGGAGTCCAAACTTGCAAGAACGGGCCAAAAACTTGTTCACTCCCCAAGTATAGGGTTGTGATGTAGTAATAAACTCGGTAAGACCGAGGTCGAATCCACAGGGACTGAAACCTGTACGCTTTCTAAAAATGACCAGATCTAGAATTAGGCTAAGATGAATTCTAAATCGATTGTAATTTGAAGAATAATGGTGAAATATTTAATCTAAAACTTAGGAGAAATCAGAGAAAAGGGAAACTAGGGATTCAGAGGATCCACTTGTAGAGATCAGGGAGATCTTATGCCTGTATTACAATTTAGGAAAATTAACTGAACTGCCTTTAATGTAATTTTGATAAGATGAAAGGTATATGAATTAGAATGGATTCCATCACCAAACCATGCCCAGGAGACAAAGCAAACAACAGAATTAAACTAATTACCAACCAATCAATGTATGAAGGTTAGGAAGGGTACTGACATCCAACCATGCCCAGGAGACGATGGTGAACAACAGGGCTTCCTGACGTCATAAACATAAAAGAAGAAAGGACATGCTCAAAGCCATTGCAGACCCATTGTAATTTCAGTCACAACAGACCATTAAAGACTGAAAACATTCCCTTAATAAAAATCCAAATCAGTATCAGATCAGTCTAAACAAAAGGCACAAGCAAAGAGGCCTCCCATCACGCTACAAGCTTCACCTCTTGGCCCTAGCCAAGAGGTTTAGCCACACATGATGCGGCTAGATCTCTTAAAATAAAAATAAAACTAAAAGAAGAAAAACTCTCCCTGTCTCTCTTCCACGTCCGTAGCTCCAAGCCTCCAGCCAAGCTGCCCCCAATCTCTCCCTCTCATGTCTTTCTTTATAGGCAGAGGAAGTCGGCTGGAGAAGTCGTTTGCAAATTTACGCAGCCAGCCCTTCAAACCGTGTGCGTAGAAGAGAAAAACGTAAATGACTTACGTTTAGATGGGGTATACGAGACACTGATCGTCCCAAAACCCTTTTGATCTTCATGGTTGGGGTCGTGGCCACCCTCTGAAGATTATGAACCGTTTGGATCTTGCATCTGATCACGCGTATGCTCGTACACCGCCCCGCGTCGTCCGGACGCACGTCCATGCGAAACGCAGGCGTAAGGCCTTGATTTGCGTAATTGGTGGGGCCCACTTCACTGCCGTTTTGATAAATCCACTCCGTTCATTGTATGAAGCTCAAGATTCTGGTCAGACAGGGATAATTTCGGACGTCCTTTGTTGAGGCCCACGGAAGAAATCCCGCTGCAACGCGTAACAGGTGGTCCTTTTATGCTTGCTGTCATCTGCACGTGTGCGTGTACGGTTACCCAAAGTCAACGTAACTTTGACTGGTTTTCGTCCCTCTACAAGATGAGCGGCTTGGATCATTCATATGGGTTAGTTTTTATGGCCCACCAAATCATCCCGTCGCCGGCCCAGCGCTGGAGAGAACAGAGACTCCTGCTCTGTTTGGAATTGCTCGGTCACCCGCAGCTTGACTGCTACACGCGGTTCAGTGCACTATGAGTGCACAGCTTCCTGTGCACTCCACTCACGCAAAGTGGGTATTACCTTGATGTGTGAGAAATCTGATCCGACTGTTGGTTTTACCACCTTATTTAATGGGTTACGACCAAAATTGAAGCATACTCAGATATCAGGTGGGCTCCAGATGGACGATTTTGTGGGCTTAAGTTCCATTGGGCCACTTCTACAGAGATCTAGGGGTTGAAATTTGATGTGAACGGTTAATTTATGGCCCTCAGGCCATATGTGAAGTTTAGGTTTGAACGGATGGTGAGAACCTTGTGATTTTTCATTCGGACGTCCGTCAGGCCATTTGAGCTTCAGTTTCTCGATTTCCTCAAATCCCTGGCGTGTAAATCCATTGATCTTGGTCCTTGTGGTCCGTCCCTTGCCTTTGGTGTCATCAGAGTGTCAAATCCATGCATTTAGCATCCTTTTTCAGTCCAAGCTCCTCAAGTCATCTTGCAACACAAACGCGATTAAAATAGGCTGTTGAACCGTATAATGTTCATAAATGCAGGCAATAAATGGGATTTAATATGCAATATTTGACCCTCAACATTTAGGAAATTGGGTTTGGGTTCGGGATCGGGTTTAGGTTTGTGTTTTCAAGTTTAGATTTAGGTTTAGGTTAAGTAGTTGAGATTAGGCTTAGGTGTAGGTTTAGGTTTAGGGATTTGACAATATATTTTGGTTTAGGTTATAGGTTATAGGTTAAGTTTTAGGTTTTTGGTTTAGGTTAAGGTTAAGTTATAGGTTATAAGATGTAAGACCCGTATCCTAGTTCATACTATTCCGACGAATCCTTTGATCCTTTCCGTCGAAGTCTGGCAATCCGTGACCGATAACTGACGTTTGCGATCGACCCTAAGTCGATCCTGTAGAATTGAGTCGACTTAATTTGAGACTTATATCATTGCGACCGCACCGTCACCGCGGTTCCAACACCGCGACTCGCGCGCCGATCCGATACCCAATCCGGAAGATGTAAGCCAGCGTTTATTTCAAAGAAGCGCCGCACATTTTACAATTCCAAGGGAATCTCTACAATATGTCAAATCAATTCCATCAATCACCCCTCATGTCAAGTACAAAGCACCCCCATGCTTCCTTTCTCCACAAGTCAAGCAAACTCTAAAAGTCAACCAATCCATCACCTCACCCATCACTCACATCCATCACCCATCCATCACTCTCTCTCCCTTACAACCCTCTCTCTCTCTCTCTCTCTCTCTCTCTCTCTCTCTCTCTCTCTCTTTCTCAACACAATTCCAAGCACCTAAAGAGGTGCACACGTCCAACAATTTTCAAGAGAGAAAAGGTGTTTTGTGTGGCCTACTTTCCTATCTCAAATCTTTCATCCTAACCCTTAACTTCTCATCTTCCACCATCAAAGAGGAGCACAAGAAGATAGGTGTTCTAACAGACCGATTAGATCGAAAGGTGGGTGGTGTCCATAGGTCTAGATTTCATTTTTATGATGAAGGGCCAAGTATGGCTTACCAATTGATGGTACGGATCTCACTCGGGACCCTAGATGTGGCCGATGGCCCACCTTGATCTTCATGATCATTCCATGATGGGGTCATTCTCCATGGACCCCATCATGATGTTTATTTTCTTACATGAATAGGGTCATCTAGACCTTCCATTTTGGTGGAGAAAGGATCTCTCTCCACTGTTGATTCTCAATTTGATGGGCCCACGAGTAATGGGACCCACTTGATGTACGATTGATTGTAAGGGAGGGCTCATAGTGGTGGAGCCCTCCATCATGCTTGTCCCATCTCCCTCTCTATCGCTCTCTCCCTCTCTTTTTATTTATTTATTTATTTATCTTTGTGCGTGAGGAGGTGGCCATGTGGCCCACTTGGATAGACCCTACCTTAAGGTATGTTTTATACATGTCGTTTATTCATTTGGTGGCCCACCTGAGTAGGGGCCACCTTGAGCATGTGTGACGCCCAGACGTCTAGGGACGTCCCTGGACTAAAATGAAAACACGAATATTAGCTTGGTAGGAAGCAATGGGGTGGGCCACTTGTATAGGCCCCACCTTGATACATAAATGGAATCCACACCGTTCACCCTGTTCCCAAGCCCATTTTAAGCGTTGAACCGAAAAAGGAAGTCAATCCAACTTTCAGGCGGGCCATACCTTTGAAAATAGTGATTTTTCACCGTTGAAACCCATCTTAATCTTTCTACATGCCAAAATATACCCAATATTGGGCTTGATGGGTTGGTAATGGAATGTAGACGCCATTGGGTGAGTCGGATCCGCCTGATGTGAGCTCTACCACGGAAAAATCGCGGAATCCCGGCTCTTCAAAAAAAAAAAAAAAAAACAAACAGCAGCTGTTGCTGCTGTCTGTCAGAGAGAGGATGCGTGGGCGTCCTGCAACGACCAGAGACCCACGGCTCCAACCGTGGGCCCCATCATGATGTATGTATGTCATCCATGCCGTTCATGAGGTGGGCCCTTAGGGCAGCAGGCCGTCCTCCAAAAATAAGCCCTTATCCAATGCTCAGGTGGCACACGTCAGAGGAAACAATGGGATTAAACGTATACCATTAGAACTCATTTTGGGTCCACAGAAGTTTTGGATCAAGTTGAAATTGGTTTTTCTTGTTCATCCAGGTTCGCATGACCTTACCAACAGGTTGGATGTCAAATAAACATTATGGTGGGCCCCACATGGGACCCACAATGATGCATGTATC